>JAOUQZ010000051.1:16000652-16022323 GCA_028564935.1 Neosilurus hyrtlii
GACACAGAGAGGGATAGACTGACGGGGAGAGAGAGATACAGACACAGAGAGGGATAGACTGACAGAGAGAGAGAGAGAGAGAGAGAGAGAGAGAGGGATACAGACAGAGAGGGATAGACTGACAGAGAGAGGGAGAGGGATACAGACACAGAGAGGGATAGACTGACAGAGAGAGGGAGAGGGATACAGACACAGAGAGGGATAGACTGACGGGGAGAGAGAGAGAGAGGGATACAGACACAGAGAGGGATAGACTGACGGGGAGAGAGAGAGATACAGACACAGAGAGGGATAGACTGACGGGGAGAGAAAGAGAGAGAGGTAGAGGGATACAGACACAGAGAGGGATAGACTGACAGAGAGAGAGGGATACAGACACAGAGAGGGATATACAGAGAGAGAGAGAGAGAGAGAGAGATACAGACACAGAGAGGGATAGACTGACAGGGAGAGGGATACAGACACAGAGAGGGATAGACTGATGGAGAGAGATAGAGGGATACAGACAAAGAGAGAGTTAGACTGATGGAGAAAGAGAGGGATACATTGATGGAGAAAGTCAGAATGAGGGAGAGACAGACAGACAGGGAGATAGACAAATAGATAAGAGTGACAAGACAAATAGATAAGAGCAACAGACAAACGAGAGAGAGAGAGTGAGAGAGCGAGCAACATACAGAGTGGTGAAGAGACAGAGAGTTAGACAGACAGAAAGTGAGACTGACAGAGAAGCAGATCTAGAGAAAGGCTCGTCCCTCCCCAGTAAAGCGTTTGATTTAAATGAACAGTCACCACTTCCTCTGCTCTCAGCGCCCACACTAACCCTGTTTCAGTTAACATTATGACCTCACATGTCTGAAGAATAGTGGCTCTCTGAAGAATATCTTTACCCTCTTATTTGAGCCTCATTGTTAACGTGACTGCAGGATATTCAGGAAATGCCTGAAATAGTTGTGGACAGGAGCTCAGAAAGTGTGTGTGTATGTGTGTGTGCATGAGCGCAAAGTCTACTTTCATTTTATGTGTTTTGTTGACAGGAAAATACCTGCTGTGATGATTAGCAGTATGCTACCAGTTTTACTTTGCAGTCCAAAATACTGTAAAAAGTGATAGGCCGGTCACACGCTATTAGCTGTTAAGAGCAAATTTTCTTAAGACAAATCAAGACATATGGTGATATGATTTTATAATGAAACATTTAAATCATAGTTATATACAAACTGCAGTAATTCAAATTTAAACTGTGGTGAAATAACTTTTTTAAAAGTATTAGCCACTAACTAATATTAGGTTAACCGTGGTGTACACTGTGCACCCATGGACTGTCACAAATATGACCTTCTGTCTGAATAGCAGGTGTAATAAATAGTTAGATTGTTACGCAGCATAGTAATGCACATATTCATTTATCAACATCAAATTACTCATTGACTTAGCATTGCACTGACTTTGTAAATATGAGCGTGAATTAAATGTTTAAAAGACTTCGTTACAACTTTCATAAATAATAAAACAACACATTTTTTTTTTTTTTTGCTGCTGTTGTTTAAAAATCTGTTTTAAAAAATCCCACAAGTTTCATTGGGACTGCAGTCTGCAGTGTTAACGGCTGGTCAGTATGTTTCTGATTGTTACTATCATCACACACAGATTTGGCTCTGTGGACTTCACTGCACTTCACGAGGAAACGATTCGACACTCCGCTGTCATGCTGTGTTTCATGCATCAAACGTTTTATTGCTGAATGAAACTGATTGATTTCTTCAGAAGCCAGTTTATTCAATCCTAAATCCTTTTTCGTTGGCACACTCAAAACATTTTTCTTGATGTTGGGTCATTCCTAGGCTTGTGAAAGGGCTAGCCCCTAAAGCTGGATGAAAACGGGTGACTACTATTCCCTTGACTGCAGCCTAATTCCCATTATAATCTAAAAACTTTGAGTGTCAGTGTTGTGTTGTTCTTCTACATTAAGCACAACAAAAAACTTGGAGTCTGTCAGAGGCTACTGAAAATAAATCTTGTGTTTGCTGACACATCGACCTCAACTGATTACCCACATAAAAATGATATCATTTTGATTAATGAGATAACTCTGGTTAGCTGATTATTTATATTTGTGAACTGGATAGATCATGGCTTATTTCACATGAAGGACAACGGTAATCTTACTCTGACAGTACAGGATGCTAATACAAAAATAAAAACACCTATCAGCCAGTTAGAGGGCTAGCTTTTTAGTCAAATGGCATACACTTAATGAAAAAGATCTGACACTTTTTTAAAGGGGATGTATTTGTCATGTTTAAACCATGGCAAGCTGCATTACCTTTACATGGACACCTAAATCAAACTCTGTCCTTATTGGCAAACAGACTGCCTGAATCAGAAAATAAGTACCATATACATAGGAGAGGACACACACACATGGGTAACAGAATTGTTTTTGGAACTACATTTAACATCCACACACTGCCAAAAAATCATGTACAAGTCAAGATTTAAGGTTCAAAATGAAATTATTTCTATTGCATGTTTCCACAAGAATGAAATTTGTCCTCAGGACCAGCAGCTTACAGACAATAGTCCTATAAAAAGGTTAAGCAATAAATTAACGAATATAATAATACTAATAACTAGAAATAAACATACAGTAAATAACCATGGTGCAGTAGATCATAGAGAAAATCATTATCATGAAGCAAATCAAACATTATAGTACACACAGACCCACATTACTTAAACAACAAAATGATATAAAAAACATGTAGTGCATACCATGCCATACTCAAACCTCCACTATTTTGTGTGTGGTATTAGGGGTGGTATTAGGTTTGCAATGATATTTGTAATATACAGTGTGTCAATGATGTATAGTCACATATCTTGGTAGGAAGTAATGAACTGTGGATATGTGTGAAGAGCTGTAAGTCAGAAACTTTAATTAAGCAGATACTTCTGCTTCTAAAAAGAAATCTGTATCATAAAAAAACATCAAATTGCGTAATCCTCAATAAACCAGTCAATAACAAACAGATGGAAAAATGTGCTGGTGGGAGCTGAGCTTGCACATGGAGAATATCTGTATACATTTTTGTGAGGAACCTCCAGTAAAATGTTGGATGTTTGGATCTTTTAGGCACACAGCAGCATGACCTGAAAAGACAAAATCTCCTGGAAAGATTGCTGGATGCGGTTAAACAGGTACAGTGTCTCAGACCCACAGTTGTCAGAGTAAAGTTTGGAAAATGCCTGGGGTTATTATTTGTATCTAAAGGAGATGTGACTGGATTCAGTGTATGGATCTAGATCACCATACGCCTGTGCTGATTATTCTTACTGACTCACATCATGATTGTTCTGGTTATTTTAAGTTACAGATTACAATTCATTAACTTAAAAACAAGAATAAATAATGTAATCCATACTGTTTTATTAAATCAGTGCTGTTAATACATCAGAATAAGTGAAAGGTTCAGGGAAAATGGCTCAGATAAAGATTCCGATTTGCCTCATTTTAATTCATATTATTACATTTATACTCAATTAAAGCAACTTTAATCGATCAATTACATGGCTAGGAAGTCTGTTCCAGCATCCCATAATAATACTAAGTGTGAGTTTCATTTGTAATTAACTAATGAGGTTATTCTTATGAACTATTACTATTAAATAATGTGTCAGATATTAATGATATCACTATCGGAGAGAATACATACTGCAATGTATCATTGTAAATAATTAGCCCTGTAAATCATTTCTGTTTTATATGATATATTTTAAAACAAGTATATTATTTTTGGTGAAAATTTCAGTAATAAAAATCTGTGTAGTTTTTAATAAAAGGTCATATGATACTGTAATATCCAATATTTTAATTATTCATAAACGAAATTTGTGAGATTTACTTTTATAGATGAGGATTTCCACAGAGTTTGAGATTATTTTGATGAGTTTCATGTACTTGAATTATCCAAGGAAACCATTAGATTTAAAAATGGGCTGTGTTGAGCACAGCTAACCTTTTAGGGATTTGATTTTGCTTAACATATTTATTGCTACACTACATTCTCCCATGAAGTTAAGTTTAAAGAATTGATAAAATGTCCTTTTGTTCATAAATATGCAATTACTAATAATTGGTGAATAAGAAATGTGTGTAAGAACTAGAGTATGTGTAATAACAGCAACATGTACAATCCCTACAGTATGTGCAATCACTGTAAACGTGTGTGTTAGCTAAGAATTTGTGCAATAAGGGTGGATGGGCAGTGTGCCTGGAGGGTAGGATGTGAGCACTTTTCTATTGTTGCATGCTGGTTTACAACTTTTGTGATTTTGGCAATCACGAACCTTATTAAAATACTCATTTAAAGTTATGCATGTTTTTCTGTCATATCTAATGTAATAAATTAGATTTTTTTTAATAGTGCCAAATTCGCTTTGGTGGAAGGAAGGAGATTGCCTCAGACTCTGACAGCAGGTTTGATGAAATTTCATATTTATTTCTTAAATTTTTGCGTCAGAACTACTGGGTTCTAGGTTTCCCCACCTTTTCCTGTTTTCTGCTGCTCTCTCTTGTTTTTTTTCTTCATATATCTTGCTTTAGTATATATAATTGCCTGACTGTGCTGCATCTGTAATTTTGATCTGACAGTTATAATACATTTTCGCACATTTGTCATTGCTGTGTTTTGACCTAGGGTTCTGGTGTGTTCCGTTGACTCATCTGTCTGTGACTGTCGTGTGTGTTTTCAGAGTCATATGCCTGTGTGCTCAGTTTGAGGCTGTGATTCAGCATGGACTGAGGAAGAGTCGAGGCCTGGCGCTCACTGCTGCGGCCATAAAGCAGGTGGCCGGCATCACGAGCAAGACGGAAGGAGGTAGACAAACTACAGACCTGACTCTCTGCTTTAACTAAAGCTTGCCACATGATCTGGTTAACATTTAAAGAAGATTTATGAAGAAGTTAACTTTTTCCTCAGTAATCGGAAACCTGAGCAAAAGTTCACCTGCTAGTATATACACTTACCTTCTAAACCCAGGAGGCCCTACCTTAGAGGTGTCCTTAGTAACAGAGAGTATCTATAGAGCTGCGGGCAGTCCATAGAGGAAACAGATGCTTCAGATGTCTCATACATGGAAAGCAGGTGCTCAGAGTGTTTATGAAACCAGATGGTAATGCATTAAGTATCATGAGAAGGGGTAAAAAAGAGAAACAGGCCATCTCTGAGGTTTTCTACCAACACCTGCTGTGGTTTAGAGTTTTTAAAAAGTAACACGGGGACTGAGAATGATACCATTAGTCAGTGCACTGTGTCTTACAGTGATTAAGTGATTAATGGGAGAGGTAAATGTGCTTGACTTTCTCAATTAGACTTCATCCAATTGGATAGTGTTATTATTATTAAGAGTGCTATAGAGATTTAACTGGTGGGTCTTCCTTATTTATTTATTTTAAATATAAGTTTAATATATAAGTTTCCCTTCTTCAGTTTGGGTAGTTTTTTCAGTAAAAAAAAAGAAAAGAGTGCCAAGAAAAAGTCATATGCAGATGCAATATGATGACGGCATGCTATTATAACATTACCATGTCTTTGCTGAATGCCACTGCTTTCTGCTTTTATATGTCATAGGTGCTTTTTAGCTTTGTTTAAAAGAGACTTTATAGATCCCAGGAGACGTAAACAGGTTCTCACCCATTTCCCCGGGTCCTCTTTTTTTGAAGAGTGAAAATGGGGCCCACATTTGACTTCTGTTATCATTGTTCTGAAACTGTGGATCTTGATTTCAGCAGTTAATGTTTAAGCATTTACTTCCCTATATTTCATTGTATTTGAAAAGAATTATATCGGCCTGTCTCATTCAAACATTTCAGTTAAAAAATACTACCGCATAGAGACTCTGATGTAACTGACCAAACAAATAATTACTAGTAGTTTGTCCCGTGTATTTCTTTACTCTGGGTTTGTTTGCGTTGTCATGCTACACAACTTGCAGCATCTAAATCCACCACTTTGGATTCAGAATCTAAACCTTACTTGTGTTTTATTGGCCATTTCCCCACTATTTGAAGCAGTGTTTGCTTGTCCCTTGTTTAGCTACTATTCATGTGGAACCCTTTTCCACTTTGACCTTCAGTTCTGTTCAGATCTCCCCCATCTATCAATAACACACTGGTAGCTGGATTGTTGACATAAATGTGTGTGTACATGGTTCTCTGTGACTGATGTGACTGTGGTGTCCTTTCCACCAGAATATAGTAGTTACTGAAGACCTCTAAATGAAGGAATGTCACGTACAGTCTTCTGAGTTCCCAGAACCCTGTCTTTATTTAACCGATTCAAGTAGAATATTTGAAATAAGCTCAAGTTGAAATCCAGTGTATGCGAAACTTGATCAGGCTGTGTTAAACAGGTACTAAAACTGAAGCAGAAGTCTCTGATGAAAATGTAACAGAGCTGTGTGACTGTGACTGTTTTGCAGATTTGACATTTTGGTTCTACGTGAAAGAGCACCTGAACCGTCATGAGCTGCAGCGCTTCTACTCCCTAAAGAACATCTGGTCTGAGCTGGGCCGGGGCAGGGCTTGGCTGCGCTGTGCCCTCAATGAGCACTCTCTCGAGCGCTACCTCCACATGCTGCTGGCTGATCGCCCTCGGCTGAGGTGCACCTCGCTCAGTCAGACTCATGCATTGTTAGCTTTGAAGAGTGCACAGTTTACATATTTTGGAGCTTGAATGCTTATTTTCTAATCCTGTTTGCGTAAGCAGTCATAAAAGTTGCAACTCATGTTAGATCATTCATGTTTTCTAGTGCGTTCTATGAAGAGTGGGCTTTTATTCTTGATGAAGAGAGAGCCAGTATGCTTCCTACTATGGCTGCAGGTTAGTAGCTTGGTTTACTGTAACCTGATAGTTTGTATATGCTCATCTTTCACTTTGATGGTTAAAGAGGTTGTCTGAGACGCCATACCTCTTACACTGTTATCTATGGATTTGGTAAATGTATTTTCATTCATGCATCTTTTTCATATATTATTTTTAAACAGTTCATACTGTGAACCAATGTTATTGTAATTTATCAAAGCTAACAAGAAGCTCAGAAGGTATTTTGGTTTAATCACTGAGCCTAACTTATCACAATAGATTAATGAATTTTTAGTAAATCATTCAAAGGAGCACCATAAACAAGAAGTGTCTTATACAGAAATATCCAATGAGTTCAGTTGCATCCATGAAATTGAAACTTGGTTGAATAACAATATTAATAATAATAACAACAAAAACAGCAGAGAAAATAAGAATATATAAAGACCTGGAAACAACAAGAATGTGGGCATTAAAAACAGACATCATACCCGTAGTGGTAGGGGCTCTAGGGGTAATACAAAAGGGATCAAAAGAACACCTGTAAAAGATACCTGGCAACATCAAGCAGGAAGAATTGCAGATCGCCCTAATGGATCTGCCCATATAATACGTTAAAATAATCTCCGTCACTTGAACCAAATGTATTCCTAAGCCATTGGTCGAATGCATTCAATACTTAGACTATAAACAAAGATGATGATAATAATAATGATGATGATGTAATAAAAGTGACTTGACTAAAAGCAGTTAAAAAGAATTCACAAATGAGGACAAATTAGATCAGCCCATAGGACAAAAGAAATTTCCGCTGTATGGAAGGAGGAAGCCAGTCTGTTCCCGTGGTAACCAGCTCTCTCTCTCTCGCTCTCTCATTATTGCCTTTTATTTATTATTATGGGTATTTATGATTGGCAATTGTAAACATTCACAAAACTAAAATGAAAATTTGTGTTACCAAATCTTTAAATTTTGGCAGGAATTTTTAGTTCAATCAAGTCAGAGAAAGTGAGACTGTTGTTTTCTGTTTGTGGAAACAGGACTGAACTCCATCCTATTCGCCATAAACATTGACAACACGGATCTGAATGGACAGGCTCGCACATCACCGTCTGTCTCACTTCTGCTGAAAGAGTCCACGCAGGGCATGAGTAGTCTGTGGAAGGAGTCTGCGCAGGGTGTCAGTACCCTGCTCAGAGAGATCGGCACTGCTACGGCTGTGGTGCCTGGTTTTGCACCACGCTCAGATTGTCCCTCTGACCCCTTGCCTGTCCTCCCCCGGAGTACATCTGCAGGTACAGAGGAGAGCACATAAATATGTTCTGTAATAATGCCCTTTTTAATTTTTATGTTAACTCAATTTATGGTCAAATATCCATGTAAGTTGATAACTGTACTGAGGTTTTAATATTGCCTCTTTGTGGTAATTTTTCATGTTCTGATTGTTGTGCAGCAGTCTTTTTTTAATCATTTAAAGCTTCCTGGTTTCTGTTCCTTTTGTTCTTTAGACTCTGGTTTGAGGAAGGAGCGCAGAAGAAAGAAGAAAATAACTAACATTATTTCATTTGATGACGATCTGGATGCAGGAGCAGAGGATGAAGACGAAGGGTCTGGCTCCGTCAGGGGGAATCTGAGGAAGAGTACAACGGGCGAAGTGAATTCAGAGGAAGCTCTAGAAGCTTCAGAGTCGTCCCCCTTACAAAACGGGCTTCCTGAGCCAGAGCATGGCATCATCAGTTGGGCAGAAACTCTTCCACAGAACGGGGTTCTTCTTGACACCAAGAGCATCGACCACGAGGAAGACGAAGATGAAGATTTTTATGGCAAGAGCCAGCCAGCGCTTCAGGAGGACCACGGGAGTGGGGAACAGTGTGTTCATCCTCTTATATTAGATTATTTTGCCAAATGCAGCACATAGTTGAATTAATAATGATGCAGCATAGAATTTTTTCTTAAACCTAGCAGATATCACATAGCTGAATGAGAATGATTTGTTCATCCAGGGTTGTAATTGGGAGCTTGTCCAGTGTTTCGACTTGGAGCCCTAGGCCAATTGTAACGGAGGTTGATAATGACAGCTCAGACATCCTCATCCCTCTTACGGCAGGAGATGCCTACATGCCAAAAGGTCTTTACACCAGATCTCATTCTTTTCCTGATCTTATCAATAAAAAAATAATTATCCACAGTCCATTTATTAATACTTATTTTACAGTAAATCCTAATGCTGAATTACCTGCAGCACTCCACTTAAATATGAAGATTTGTTGATCACCTTTGAAAATAAAATTAGAAGTGAGTAGTAATGAAATGTAATTTAACAACTAAGCTTGAGATCTGCTTTTTTACTTTCAGTTAATGACTCTGTTGAGGCTATTAGCTTTCATGAGCAAACTGAGAGCTCGAGTCCGACCACCGACACCGAAAAACCAAAAGCCGAGCCCGAGTTCAGGTAACACTTCTGCTTTTTACAGCTTACTGTATTAATGCTGGGCTGCTGTTCATTTGCTGGAAGAAATTCTTTCTCTCTTTCAGCATGGAATCCATCTCATTGACCCAGAATGCCTCTGAGACCAGTGTAGTAACTGGTCCTGGCCTGCCTGACTCTATGACTGTGGGTGAGTAGGTTTTCTGCATAAACCTCACAACCCGAGCTTACTGACTGTTGCAAAGTGCTGACATAGAGCCTCTTATACAAATGGTAAATAAACATATCTGTACAGTAAGCTTCACCACATTAAATATTACACAGTTTTAATTGTTAAGTACCAACAGAGATGTTATCAGTTTATTGTTATTAGTTTCATAATAAGTGGCATGTCTTCTAAGTTATAGTGAATGAGTTACTATAACTCTAACCTGGTAGACTATTATCCTTTATCAGCATTAGACTTACAGTGGGCTGTAAATGCTGTTCAGTTAATCATCACCATCTGACTAAGGAGGCCTAAAAATCCAGCAGTTAGTAACAATTAGCATAAACTACAGTGGAATGGCATAATCTGATTAGTTCACTATCTTGGGATTAAAAATCATTATTCAGAGTGGATAATTTTTTAATCAATATGACACTTAGTTTGTCACAGTCATTTGAGCAGACAGAATCATCGTTATCACAGTTTAAAATGGAAAAACAAACCATTAAAATCTCATTTTAGTCTGTTTTACTTTTATTTCCTTGTAGTATGTACTTAAATTTTCAATTAATGTACAAACACACCTTCACTATTTTCTTATGTGTCCATGTATTATGTACTAAACTTTAAATAAGGATGCTAAAAAGATTCTGTTGTGCTTCCTAACTCAACTCAAAGACCATAACTCACCTGACCAGTCTCTTTTTATGGTTAACATATGGGATACACTATGAAAATCTCGTTTTGATTTGGTTTTAATTATGTTTCCGTATAGTACAGCCAGTAATCTTCATGTTTAAAGAGGCGCCATTAAACAGCTCTATGACTTTGCGCCTACTTATGCTGGGACCTCACATGCATTCGTTATGGCTGTCAAAAAAATGCATTCATTCTGATTAATTAGTCACAGGAAAAAATTCGGGTTAAATAAATTAACTCTGATTAATCGCAATCCATGGTGGCGTTTTACCCAATGCTGTTCTGGCTTATGGAAATGAAGGAGACAGATGAGAACATGCTGCCTGGCCCAGTGAATGGAATATTTACATTTTGATGATCAAACCCCAAATGGCTTCTTGCTGCCCATACAAGGGCACTAGTGTAATATAAGGATTTAGGCACTGCCTCCCCATAAGAATTTTGTGAGTTGTGTTTCTTTAATATTACACTGATGTCTTCCCAAAAATTTCCAAAAAACACTGGAACAGTCCTTGTTTGCCAAAAATACTTTATCCTATCCAGAATTTCTACCTCTTCAAGGTCAGTGATGCGAGAGGACTATTCAGTGCATCTTTAAAAAAAATTTTGGCTTCTCTTTCTGTGTAGTATATATTACAACATTTATGTACCTCAGGCTTGGTGGATGTCAGTGAACTGAATAGTCTCCTTGAAGTTCTGTCCCACTTTGCCTTTGGTCCATAATTTTTAATCATTATATTGTATAGCTGTACTATTTGTTGGCGATGTACCTTACTATACGCTCATAATCATAAGAACATTTTTGGCAAAACCCAACTGTGAATACACCAGTGGTAGCAGATCTGTTTGGGAACACTGTCTTTCCTTGAGCCTCATAATGGGTTACAGCTAACAGGGGGCACATTTGGAGCGGTAGGAAATAATCTGAAATTTGTTGGTAAGGACTGATTAAGATATTTTGTCCTAATGAATTGAGAATCAAATTTCTCAAAGTATAAACTGAGCTACAGTATCTTTGTCTGTTTTCTTAGTGTTTCCAGTTTAGACTGTGATTTCAACCTGTTGCGTTTCGCTCATTTCTGATTAAGCACCTTTTTCCAGTGGAGGGCAGTGTTGATCCAGAGCACTACCATAGCAAGTTTACACTGGTGGAAAATAACAGAACGCTGAAATGAACTCAGAGGTGGTGGAGGATAGAATTGAATAGAAATAAAAGTCATTAAATACAGCACAAATCAAAGCAATGAAAAGTGAATAGTTAGTGCCTATAGTAAATGCCTCCATTCAGTTTTCTACTGAGTAGAAATAAACCCCTGCTATGTACTTGGGTAAGAGATCCTCATCCTGTGTGTTTGCTTATCTTCACACCCACCTCTCCCAGACTAACAATAAATGCATAGGAGCCTCCCTGCTGTTATTAATAGGATGTCAATCATAGACACATGAAAACCCCCCCACCAAGGTATGGTTGTGTAATGGTGATGGAAATTTTTGGTGCCTGCCTCTTTTTCTTGGCTTTTTCTGCATCTGTGTGTGGATACTGCTATTGTGATTACTCATAAATTGTGTGTGGGTGAGTGTGTGTTTCTGCGTCCGAGGCACGAAAGAGTCACCAGGGTGTGTTTCTCCTCCAGATGGAGGCTCCCGGGAGGAGGCGGGATCATCTACACACACACACACGTGCACACACACGATACACACTTGGTTTCTCGCTCACTCACTCTGACCTTGAATATGCACGCACAGAAATTAATTTGAAATATTTTTTGTTGTCTCTTTGTGTTCGTGAGGACAATTTGTGAAACTTTGTAATATATTTTTTCAGTGCTGGATGTTGTAAAATCAATCATGTTGACAGGCTGCAATAGAGACGGGCAAAGTTTGTGGCTCAGGAACCACTTTAGATTGCAAATATGTGCTTGGGGGCGACATTCTCTATTTTTCTTTTAGATACACACCATTAAGCTTTATATATACAGTTGTGTCCAATGTGCCATTCTCGTAATTAACCCTATAAATACATGCTGGAATACTTGAATGTTTTATATAAACTGCTCCATGTACCTTTACCACTGCTTTAGTCTGTATACATTCCATTAGAATATAAAGTGGACATTATCAGGTATATAGAAGAACTAACCAAGCCTTTCATTAACCAGTAACAAGAGCCAAAAGGTGAAACAGTAGTAAAGTCCTGGGTACCATCAATCCTGCATTCCACCTGCGCATTCTATGTATGTCTTTTCAATCTTAAGCAGAAATCCTGTTTTGATAATACAGATGTAGGCCTGCCTAAAAGCCGAACTGACCGATGTCCCTATTGATAAAAAGCTGATCTTGTTGAACTTATCCATTGTATGATATATGATAATTTTCATTTGTTGTCATTTGGCTATTCATTTATTCATTTGCTGAACCGTTTAATCCTATTATGGTCATGGGGACGCTGAAGCTTATCTCTGCTGAGTCTGGGTGAGGGCAAACACTATGAACAGCTCACCAGTCCATCTCAGGGCCAACACACACACAGTCATTCACACTCAAACCTAGGGGCATTTTGGAACAACCTATAAGCAAACATTATACAGACATGTGCCCTCTAAGCCTGGGACTGAAACCCAAGACCTTCTTGTAGTGAGTAGGATGTGCTAACCGCAACATTGCCGCGCTGCCCTTATTTGAATTTTGTTGCAGTAAAAAATTATTGAAAACACAAAATGCTTTAGTATGTGTTTCCAGGTATCAGCATGCATCATGTTTCTGCCAAAGAACAAACAGCCAATCAGCATTGTGATGTATGCAGACGTATGGCTGGATATACAAGCCATGAAAAATCAGAATGATTGGCAGTTAGGCACTCTGCTGCCAGCCCGCGCGGGAGCTCCACTTCTTCAAGATAAAAAATATATTTTTTTCCAATGGATAAAACTTGTTCGATGTATTTGAGACTTTTACACCCTTTCAGTTTTAACCCTCTGTTACAGTATACCTACAGGCTGGAATTTAGATCTTGAGCTCTTAATGATCAAAATACATTACTTAGTTTATGGAAATTCTAAATAAAGCCTCAAGGTTTTCTATATAAGAGTAATTTCTTGCAGAAAACCTAGCGAAAAGCTAAAATTTGAGGTTTACTTGGGTGTGTGTAATGGAGGTATTGACTTGCAGCAGGACAATACACTGAGCCTGACTGAATGAAAACAGCTGGAGGCCATAGTTCACCCATGTATGGTGCATGTTTATAATTGTAAGAGTCCTTCATTTAATATTCTACATTTGTTCGGTAAACAGATGATATGTTGGCATCATTCATGTTTTCTGAGTGCTTCTTCACACTCGTCTGTGTTATGGTACACTGCGCTCTGATTCTAGTGTTTACTGATGAGGATTGTAACCCCTTGAGAAATAACGCAGTCTTCTTAAGGGAATCTTGCAGTGAGGTTTTTGCTCAGTTTTTGAGTTTACTTCCTGTGGAGTGCGCTGGGCATGATTACATAGATGAGTTCCTTCAGAGATTGGTCTACAGCTCCTGAGATTGGTTTAATGTGAGATCTTTGTTTTGTCAGGATGAGAGCAGCCCTCAGGCACTGTGAGCACTGAAGCATAAGACTGCCTCCCGTTTTGCTGTTGATGCAAAGCCCCCTGGCTTAACACTTCACTTGGAGCAGCAGCTTTTTGTGATATTATAAATCTTGGATTTCCAACCCTTTTAACACTGTGGACCAAATCACAGGCCACAATTTTTTAAAAAGTTAGTTTTGCTCCTTTTTCCCCCAATTTGTTCATTACTACTTGCAAGTCCTTACCGCAGAACAGCTAATAACCAGGGACGATTAAAGCTAACCTTATGCTTACTCTGAGACATGCATGTCTTGTTATTTCAACGCAGAGCAACTGAATGTCCTTGCAGAAGACATTAACTGCCTGGTTACGCATATATGAACTCCTATACACCTATAAAAATCGAATGTTTTTCTTATCAGCAAGGGAGAGTGTTGTGTTCAATCTCTGATCATTCCTGGTTATGGATTGCTATGGCGTCTAACGGGATCTGAGTTAACGATAAGGCAAGAGGTTTTGATTGTATTGCTCAGGGAGTAGCTCATTTATTTTTCATCAACTGTTGGAGGCAGGGTCTTTCTGTATCACAGGACATTCACGGACTACACTGAGATATGGTTGGTGGAGATGATGGCAATGGTGGAAGACCCATCTTTCTGATTTCATGACACCTGTGCTGTATTGATACATATAGTAGCACAAGCATGCAAAAAAAAATTGCAGAGCAATTTTAGAATTGCAGAGCAAACAGTAGACTGCTGCAATATTGATTTTTTTTTTTCCATGCTTGCAATTTACCATTAAAAATCTCAATAAATCGCCTAATAACCCAGAACCAATAACCGAAGAAATACAGGAAACGGAGCATCTCCATCATTTCAGATCTAAGGAGAGTGAGGGAGGGAATATTAGTATTAGCAGCTGTGCAGTCAGGAACTGCTTGCTGGCAACTGCAATCATGAAAATCAGCTAGATGGTAGATTTTTAGATAATAAATCAAACGGTATGCTTTGGGAATAATTCTTTTTCCAAACAAATTTTCAAACTGCAGACATTTTTTACTTTAGATTTTTCTGTTCAAAATATTTGATAGTGCCTGAATGCTCTGTGGTGCAGCCCTGGCGCAGTGATTAATCAGTTTTTAACTAATTGGCTGGATATGAGGCGGATGTCAGTGAATAGTACCTCAGGAATCCACTGAACCTGAGGTGAATAATTGTTTAAGAATACTACATGGGAACACAAAGTGAACTAAATCATAATTTTTATAATTTATTATTATTATTATTAGTAGTAGTAATAATAATAATAATAATGGATCTATTTATCATTTATTTTAACATTTTTAAGTATGAAGAGTCCATACTGGTTTTATTCTGCCCACTGTCCCTCAGTGCATTTTGACCAGATTTTCACCAGGTGCACATTGCTAAAGGCACATGTTACAGGCTGTGAGGTCAAAGGTCAAGGTCACATGAGGTCATCTCATTAAAGCTGTGTAGACACTTTGCTGGCTGAACACCTGCATGGATTTGGACCAAAATCTTAATAGTTTCTAATTAGTAATCCCCCATGAACTGGTACAGGTTTTAAGGACATAGGTCAAAGATCGGGGTTACAGTTCAAGCACACACTAAAAATGTTTACATCGGAGGCATACCATGTGACACAGTACTTCTGTTTTTCATTTGTACATATTTTTACCATGATAGCCTTAGGTAGATGAGGTTCGCACACTCACGAGGAGAGCATAACTAATATTTTTCAACTCATTCAGAGTTTTAATATACAGTATGAGGAAACACAGGAAAGCAAATTAAAATGAGATTTTTATAGTTACATTTTTTATTTTATAGTGTGAGAATTATTATGCCATCTGTTGGGAGTGTCAGTCATTTTGAGTCAGGCATTATCCATTAATGTCTGTGAACAACCAGATAGTGAACCAATCAGATCATGCAGTCCCCATGGTGCATCTACTAATTATCATTACCATTAACATTGTTTGTAAAGAGTTAGCTGTAACTCTTTCTCCTTTGCCAGTTTTTATTTTCTTACCAATTTCAGCTGAAATATTTTGATGATATCCAAATATGGTATACAGCAGAATCAAAATCTGATGAGAATCAGCTTTACCAAGTTTGTGAACACAAACAAGGAATTTAACTCCAGTTTAATTCCCTCACTGTACAGAGAAGTATTTCTGTACAGTCATTGACAAAAGTCTTGCATAAACGAGCTTACGTCTGTGTACCAAGGGTGTCGGAAATTTCTTACCACTGCTTGCAAATTCTTTTCAGCTGCTTTTAGGAGATCTTGAAGCTTTCTACAGTTTTTGCAAAAAGATTTTATATATTTCCTGAAAGCTGCTTTAATACGTGTATTTTATGTATAATTAGTTAATCAAGCACTTTTCATTATTTTTTTACTTATTTTTCTAATTATACTTTACTAATTACTTTGATCCAGAATCTGATGTTACATGATTGCGACAAAACTTTTGTCCAGCGTAGAATGGATATGTTCATATTTATTAGCTGTAAAAAGTATAAATAAATGTACAATTTCCTGTTCCTTTAACAAAACAATCTGTATACTTGTAGGATTAATGTAATGTTTATGAAAATCAGTTAATAGGTTGGTGAGATATGGGCTTTTATACATGAATGTCCACATGTGTGACATGCTTTTGTCAATGACTAAGCTTTTACAGTCTTTCTTTTACAAGAATTTAGGCAAATACAGTTAATATAAGTGAGGGAATAGACTGTAAGGAATTATGTGCACAAGAGCAAATTGCAAAGTGACAATATAGTAAAAAAAGAAATGTACAGTATAGTGCAGAATTTATAATCGACATTGCAAACCAGTATCATGTGTTCATGTGGTAGAGTCGTGGATAAAAACAGATGATATACATATTTAATGCTTAATTAATTCAAATATACATTGATGGGTTTTGTTTAATGAACATTCACCATTTATCTGCAGAAATCCATAGTTTCTTACTGTTACAAACAACCCAAGTACATACCATTACGTAGCACGGTGGTTTGGATCCTCTGTAAAACATTAAAACCTAGCAGGCCTACCAGTCTCCAGCTGATTTATGATATTCTGTGGTAATTTTGCTTATCTGAGAACAAATCATCATTGTTTTACCTGAACACTTACTTGGCTATTCTTTCCTGTTATTTTTATTTCTGGTAGACTTGGCTCCTGACAAAATGGTCCTCTGAATAAAAGTTTTTTTGGGACTCATTGTCTCCCATTTAGTGTTCACAGGTTGTTAACCTGAAATCGCTGGTGTAACCCTCTTCCTGTGCAGTGTTATAAATGTCTTCCCCTTTCATATCATCTTCACTTAAAAGAAATTAATGTCTGGCTGGTATTTTAAGCTCCACAAAGTTCTCTTTATTATTTCTGTACTGCTATACAAATGAAAATGTCAGTAGTCGAGAGCACTATCCGTTAATGAATAGAGTAACGGCCTGCCTGGGACCCTGAACCTCACTGATACACTGAGTATACTGAATATATCTTCTTATTGTTCTTTGAGAAATTGAGCATGTCTCCCTGTGAGGGGGAAAATTGTGACGTTCCAGTCATGTTTTATTCTCTGATTAAAAAAAAAATGTTTCTGCTTTTCCAGCTGAACTACGTCAGGCAATTGTGGCCATGATGAATAGGAAGGATGAGCTCACTGAGCAGAACATGTGAGTTATATATATTTGTTCCTTTTCTTCTGCTCATTTGTCTGTTTTAAGTGTAAAGCTACGACTCCCCCCAGTGTGTGTGTGTGTGTGTGTGTGCGCGTGTGTGTGTGTGCGTGCGCGTGTGTGTGTGTGTGTGTATATATACACACACACAACCTAGGTATATTTAAACCTTTATCGGAGTCCTTTATCTCATACCGGTGGCAGAAAAATGTAGCTAAAAGTCTGTCACAGGTCCATCATTGTTTACATTTTTTGTTTGCGTGAGCTAGTGGTGAGATTCTGTGAAGTGAACATTAGCTGCATAATGTCTCAGAGTGTGTGTGTGTGCGTGCATTGATGGCTGCAGGTCTCTGCGCAGTCTGCTGGATGGAGAGATGGAACACTCGGCTGGGTTGCGGCTCGAGGTCGACAGTCTAAAGAAGAAGCTGGCTGACCTGGAGGAGAGACACACTGCAAAAGTTCAGGCCCTTGGGAGGTAAAAGCACTTTATTTTAGACTGTCAGTTTCCAGCATAATGCCCAGTGAGCATGTCCTGGATCCTGACATTTTAAAGTAGCTACAAAACTTTTAATGCATTTGAAATAAAACAATGGGTCACCAAACAAATCTGATTATACCAGAAATTCCTCTTTGTGCCAACACACTTCACTCAAACATAAATGTACCTCATAGTGAAATGGAAGAGTCTTGGGCCACTGAAATCTATGACACACAGTGAGTACACTGCTGGTTGGCTGATCAGTTTGGAGTTATACATATGGAACTTTAAATAACATTTGAACAGCGTTAGGATATTTCTTTGCACTGCTAACAGGCTGGTTTGCACTATAATACCTGTCCCTGAAACTAAGATATGTACATAGCATTTATATATAGCATTGTTTTGGCACTTCAACCATGTCAGTGAAAGGGAATATTGCTCTATTTTTTGATGCAACAGAGATTTGCATTGGTTCTGATTTTTGCTCCACAGTTTTTAAAGAAAATACAGGTTTTTGCACATTTAGAAGTATATTTGTGTATTGTATTATATTTATTGTGTTAGTAAATATATTATTAAAATGTAAATTTTGTATTGTGTTTGGTATGTAAGTGAGTGAATTGAATGGTTGAGTCAGCTGTTATTAATATTAGTAGTATTGTGGACAGGCAGTGGTTAACATAAATCAGTGAACATTTTTTGCAGAAACATAAGGCCACTGAGGGCAAACCTTCATTAGATGAATGGGTTAGCAATAATTGCAAAAATTTTTTTTAAAGGTAATTAAATTAAAGTTATTTCAGTACAGTTCCTAAAATGTCCCCAAACAGGGCAGCTGGCGTTGAAATGATGGATACTATGTTAGCTTCTGTGTTCCCTGCATTGAGCGATATCGTCCAGTATACTGGCAGTCAGAGTTCAAATTGAAATTGAGGTCATGAAAACGTTAGAAAATGGATTCCAACTACAGCATGTCGTGCCTGCACCAAAGTAATTATATTTGAATGTAGTTCTGTGTAAAGATCTGTTCTTTGAATTACATGTTGACAAGTATTCTTGGATAGATAGAGATTTTATTTTTAGTTATTTAGCATGATTTGTGAGTGATTAGAAGTGTAAAATAGTGATGCTGTGACCGAGCCCAATTAAAATTTTCTAATTGACCAAGCGTTCCATCTTTTTTATGTACATTAAAATAAAAGACAAAAATGCTATAATTTTTAAACACTAAAATGTTTGTGTCTCCACAATGGCTCAACTTTTTATTGAAAATTCTAAATGTTGTTTTGTTTTTCTATAAATACTTGATAAAATGATGATAAAAATAGTTTAAAATGGTAAAGGTCACACAAGGTAAGCAGGTGATGTACCTAAAGGGTTAAGGAAGCCCCTTGTACAAGTCCCTTGTACAAAGCAACATTGTTTTGATTTAGATTGGGAATATTTTTGTGTCCTCCCTTTTTTAAACTCTGTGGTACTCGTTTTGATGCATTTGTTCTTTTGTTTGTAATGCTAAATAAATACACTGTATATACTGTTACATCCAAGTTTTTGACAACTCACTCACTCACTTACTCACTCATTTGCTCATAGCCGACACTGGGTGAAGGATGCCAGACCATCTCAGGGCCAAAGACACACAACTCACACTTACACATAGGAGTACCCGGAGGAAACCCACACAAGCACTAAGAGAACATGAAAACTCCACACAGAAATGTCCCCACCAAACCTGGGACTTAATCCCAGGGCCTTCTTGTTGTGAGGTGGACATGCAAACCACTATGCCATTTTAAAAATATTATCATGTAAAATTTTTGCTACATGATAATAGTCCAGTAGTAATAAGGTGACTAATCAAGCCCTTTCTATGTAATAACTACTTTATATAATTGTATTCTGTATTACTACTGTACTCACATATATATATATATATATATATATATATATATATATATATATTTATATATATTAAAAAAAAGAATCCTTCTCATTCATTTCCAGCTTCCTGCTTTAGGAAGGAACGTGGGTGACTTAAGCTTGTCTTATATTGGCATCTTTAGTCTAAGTTTTTAGATTCTGAGGCAGAAGGAGCAATGAAGTCAATCAAAGTGTCTGACTCAAATGAAATCCTGCCAAGTCGATAGAGACTAAAAATAGAGGGGCAGCTTGGCTGGCTGCTAGGTGGGAGATCTTTGGAGCTGCGCATTCTTGATTCAGTTGAGCACAGTGGGCAGTGCTTAAGACATGGGGCCATGCTCAGTGCCAGGCCAACACTTTCACGTAGCTGCACCTACTCATCCAAAATGCTGCCCTCTCTGCTGTGATGCTGGAACAAGAAATAAGCCAGTACAGACCAGGCGGTTTGGTTGAAAAGCATGGTCGTGGTGTGGGTAGGTGGTCTCGGTCTCAGTCTTTGGCAGAACGAGAAAATTTAGTTGATTGTTTCTACTGCATTTGTTGTGCTTTATTGTGGAGACGTGCTGGTTGCGCTTGCATTTCATTAGCTTAAGTATAATGGTTTCTCAAATAGATAACACACAGAGTAAGCGAATGAGGGAATTTATTTTGCGCAGTAGGAAGGCCTCTGCAGAGAGCAGCAGGCAAGATTGGCAGGATTTCCAATAAAAGTGTCATGTCAATGAAAAGCATGTTAGCTTTCATGTCAGTGATGTCTGTGGTTCACCTGTCAAATAGATCAAACCAATGACTAATTCATAATATCTCACAATATAGTGATAATGTCTCATAGATTGCAACTGGTAGTGTTTCATCCCTCTCTCAATCTTTTCAGTAGTGTAACACCTCAAAATACTGCTGAGTATTTGCCCTGTTAGTATGCACTCTGTTATGTAGTGACCATGGATGAGAGGTGCTCTTCCTTTAGCAACTTCTTTTCTGTTTGTAGCCACTACATGTTTCTGGACACTAGTCACCACATGGTCTTGAATGGCTGCTCCTTTTAAGGCCAGTTACCACTTTATTTATGGCAGGAAATGCCTCCATCCTGAACTCCATTTCCATGCCATAACAACCTCTCAGCTGTATTAATCTGTGTGGAGATCCCTGTCACACGGTCTCTCATTTGGTTTCATCTCCCTGATGGTGGGCTTCTTCTAAACCTTTCTGGGATCCTGTTTCACTGCAAGCTTTTTATTTTATTTAATCAGTGATGTGCAATTATGACCATAGCTTAATTAAACTGCTCTGCATTCCCAAGCTCTCTGGTGCTGGAACTTTTACCGAAATTTGCTTTGAAGGTCATTTTTAATGTGTTCAACATTTGAAATTGGGTTAGTTTTAAAAGTGTGTCCTGCCTCCTCTGTCGTGCTGTGTAAATGGCTCAAACTGTGATGATAAGCCCCAGGAAGCTCACAAAATCATTTCATTTTATTGATAAAAAGGTCAGTTTTGACAGTTAGAAAATGAAACAGTAATTACACAGCTGAACTTTTTTTTTTTTGTACTTACTAGCATGTGAATGCTATGCAATATGTTTTTTTTTTTAAGACGAACAATTTTCTCATTGCTTTAAAAATCGGTATAATCTCATTCATTCATTCATTCATCTTCTTCCGCTTGTTTCGGGGTCGAGTCGCGGGGGCAGCAGCCTAAGCAGTGACTCTCAGATGTCCCTTTCCTCAGCCACTTTCTCCAGCTCTTCCGGGGGGATGCCAAGGCGTTCCCAGACCAGCCGAGAGATGTAGTC
>JAOUQZ010000051.1:16022423-16038904 GCA_028564935.1 Neosilurus hyrtlii
TTCCATGTCCCAAGAGCCAGAGTCAGTAGCCGAGGATCGGTCCGGCAGAACCCACGCCTTCGGCTGCTACCCAGCTTGCATTGCACTCGACCCTTATTGCCCCTCCCACAGGTGGTGGGTCCATGGGAGGATTGGTATAATCTTTCAAATAAAAACTACAGTCAATGAAAACTGTTCCTTTACTGGATTTATAAAATGGAATAATACATTGCAATTATAGTAATAATTCTGTCAGTTTTATGTGTCACCTAACTCTTTTGTTCATTTGGCAAACCACTTAATCCTATTAGGGTTGCAGGGATTCTGGAACTGAGAGTGGACAAAGATGGGGTACACTCTGAACAGCTAGCCAAGCCAACACAACAAAAGCCCATGTGACACCTACTATGGAATAAAATTGAGCAAGATTCTGTGACTCTCACTTTCTGCTGCATACCTGTTTTTTTTATTTGATAGGAGAATTTATTCACATTAAGTACTTTTTTTTTTTCTCACATTGCATCTCAAGGCAGAATAGCACACAGGACAGTGCTGTCTACCCTCTTTTGAATACTATAATAATGCCACTATGATTGACAGGAAAGTTTTTATGATCTTCAGACCATAAGGCAAATGATTTACTTTTCCCTATTTTTTGACCCACCACCATTGTATGTGCTCCCGTCTAGGACTGAAAAGTCATTCTTATTAAATAACCAATCTTCCTTATGGCCTGTCTGTAAAATCCTTATTAGAGATGTCAGTGGTCCTTGCCTTGTGTGGCATCTTAATTTTTAGAATATGACATTGTTGGCATGTAAGAGCTCGGAGGCTTGCCCAGAACGGACAATGAAGAAGATCGTGAGGGGTGGAGAGCTTCCCACAGAAGACCTGCCATTTATTAGCTTTAATTAAATCACACCGGAATTGTGCACAGCTCGCTGGCTCCCAATAACTGCATTGGCTCATCTGAACGCCTCCGGAAATCCTCCATTCCACTGGCTATTCAAAGCCTTAAAACGCGGTGTGATAAGAGAGCTGCAAGAGGCTCTCGGCAAGAATAGGAAAGCTTCTTTTCACAGCCTCACAGGCTGAATTGATTATGATTGATTTTTCCCAAACCAGCAGAATCAGCCAAGCTGAGTATAAGCACACACATACATGAACACACACACGCACACCTCACAGCCCTTATTCCACAGCTCTGGGAAGTTACTCACCAGCAGCTGTAAAGCTGTTCCAAGAATTGAATCAGGTTTTTATTAGGCGTGGTGGCAGAGAACCATTTGCTGGTTTCAGTTCCTATAGGCATGTGCTTAGAATTTGGATGAATAATCATTTGTTAAAGTCTCTTTATCATTTTATTCTTTTGTTTATTACAGATCTAGCTTTTATACAGATGTGTTTATTCTTTTTGGTAATTGGTATTACAGGACTAGAGGTTTGAGCTGTTTGAGTTCTCATAAAGAAACCCCGAAATTATTAGAAGAACTTCCACTGATAATCCATACTGGGCCTCCAGGCATAGCTGAGTCAGATGCTACACTTCTGTTTGTTTTGCAGGGAAAATGAGGTGCTGAAGGTCCAGTTGAAGAAATATGTGGGTGCTGTCCAAATGCTGAAGCGAGAAGGCAACCAGAATATTGACTGTAAGTCTTATTTTGTACAATCATGCGTATCATAAATACGACTCCAAAGGTGGCCAACATCTCAAAGCTGTATACTGCTCACTCAAGGATGTTCCCACAACAGAGCAAGAGGAGGAAATTTCTTTGTCATTAGCCTAGTTTCAAAACAAGCAAACTTTTTAACTTGTCCTCAGGGTTTTTTTTTAATAAAAGTTAGTTTGCTGGAGGATGAAAACCTGCTGTGCAAAGAGTATTCTGTTTAAGAAGGCTTTATCAAAAGCCCAACTAGCCTGACATAAGAAATATAAAGGGGAAAATAATTGCTAATTACATTTAGTTGAAAAGGAAGCTAATTTGCAGAGCATGTGGAATTAATTTCCTCAGACAATATTTGACCACCTCCGCATGCTCTTGAGGTGTGGAACCCATTGGTATAGTTGCCTAATAAAGCTATTGTCTTATAGAGATGGAAAACAAAGTGATTTATTTTCGTATATATGTATAAGTATTCTTGTATCTATTCATATATATATATATTTTAAACTGCAACACGGATTTTTGGTTGTTACTCTTGGTGCATTTGGATGTCCAATAGTGACATGTTTGGAATGTTGCAAAATTGAACCCCAAATTGGGTACTTTTTCAACTTTTATTTCACATATAAAGAAAATGAATCAACAAATCTAATTGATACTGCACCTGCTGTCTCTTTATTCAATAGTAAGTATTTATTCAAAAGAATATATACAATTTCCTGACAATTGGCGGAATACATGCAATTCTGCAAGTGCTTATGCAAAATCCCTGTTTAGCATATTGTGACTCATAACTCAATACCAAATTAAACCCATTCAAAAGGGGTTTGGATGCAAGTTTTTACTATTTGTTGGCTTTTAGCATGTCAGTTGGTCTGCTTAATGGGATGCTGTACACGTTACCATAAAACTCTTGTGATGTGCATCACAAAATCATAGCCCGCTTTATCTCGTCATTGCCCTTCTGCGCAACAGAGTTGGATATGTGTGTTGTTATTTTAAAATGTGAGGTCCCAGTGGGAAGTGATCCAGAGACAAGCTCCAGTCAGATGCCTAATAATGACCTTTTATCCTGCCATCACATGCTGTGTACACCAGCCCCTCTCGCCTGGAATATGGCAGGCAGTCTGTGCACTGAGCAGCACCGTTGATGTAAATTTTCCCACTTTGTCTCAGCGCGTCTCCGCTGTTCCTGCAACAGTTATGCTCCGTATCGGCACATAAACAATCTGCCACACTGTACTAATGATGTGCATTGCTGTATACCTGCTTTAATAATGAGAAGCTGAAAAATGTGACCATGAACACCAAATTGGATTAAATAATCTAGGATTCTATATATCTAGATTCTGTATAATCTAGGATTAAATATAGGATTCTATAGAATCTAGGATTAAATAAAGCCGTTTTTTTACATCCTGTCATTATGTTCAAACCTCAGGTATAGCTGTTTGGAACTTTTAAAAACAAATCTATGCTCCTGACATCAACTCCTGAAAGCATATAAGGGGCATATAACACATTTCTATATAACCCACATTTTATCTAACAATGCTTTGCTAAAAAGTTGCATGAAGTCAAACATGAGGATCTATTTTTTCAATTCTGTAAATAAGTTAAAAAAATCATGCAAATGTGCTTGGCTGAATAGCTTATCAGTTGCAGAGCTCCAGACGGAACTGTCATCTGGTTTAGAGGGGAGGGGTGTTGAACAGCTGGCCTTCTGTATACAGTTAGCCAGGTCTGCAGGGGCCACTTGCTGCATGCAGAACCCAAGAAAAAACCTTTCCCAAGCATCTGTCGTCAGTAGGATAGAAACTGTGTAATAATTCAATTTAATTAATTTGTATTTGCATAGGGTATTACATTATATAGCATTTGTATTTGTACTGTCACAAAACAGCTTTGTAATAAAGCAAATTT
Source organism: Neosilurus hyrtlii (assembly GCA_028564935.1). Classification (NCBI taxonomy): domain Eukaryota; kingdom Metazoa; phylum Chordata; class Actinopteri; order Siluriformes; family Plotosidae; genus Neosilurus; species Neosilurus hyrtlii. The sequence continues at coordinate 16,025,990 of JAOUQZ010000051.1, forward strand.
TAAACATTTTTCTATAAATTCTATATATCCCTAATAAGCAAGCCTGTGATGAAGGAGGGTCTCCCCTAGACAACACAAGGAAGAAACCTTGAGAGGAGCCAGACTCAAAAGGGAAACCCGTCCTCATTTGGGTAAAACCAAATAAAAATACAAACAGTGTAGCAGAAACTTTACTGTAGTTTATCATGAAGTTTACTTATATCTGTCTTATAACTGTAAGGGAAGTTGTGGTCTTGATTCATTTTAGTAAAAGAGTTTATATCACCAGCAGAGGAAAATATTCTTCACATTTTCTGAGTACACAATTAGGTTCAAATGTAACATCACCAACAGGGATTTATAAGTTGAGAACTTCAACCAATAGTAGCACGTCAGGACAGATCACAAAGTTTGGAGGGCAGTAGGATCAAGATCACTTTTATCTCAGAAGTAGCATGAGTACCTCAACACACCCACGCGCACACACAGACAGACAGTAGTTGTTAGGTCATAGCAGTGTAATGTTTAAAGAGCAGAGTTTATCATTGCTGAATGCAATCAGGGATTCCAGCATGACTGTCTTATAGAATAACTTAAACGACAGAGAGGAGTGCACCATCTGACATGAAGCAATCATCTGCCCCAATATCGTCAGAGATGAGTGAGGGTCTGAGAGTGGTGGATTGACAACATCCAAACATTCCAGTTTATGAGAACTCTCTATGTCTGAGAATCCCCAGATTTGCTCCTTTACCTTGTAAAAGGTTGTGAAAAATGCATTTCTAAAAAAAAAAAAAAAAGCCTAGACTTAAACACACTGACAAAGACAGTGTCTGATTCCTGAACATTAACTGGAAGGCTATTCAATAACTGTTAGGTTTTGTAATAGAAAGCTCTACCCCCTGCATTAGTCCTCATTATTTAAGGTATCAATAAGTAATAATAATAGTGGTTTTCCTGGACAAAGTCATCGAAAGTGGCCTGGATGTCCTTGCCCACCACAGAAAACTTAATAAGGCTGCTGTATTGCTAAGTTGATGCTGATTGGCTGCTGTATAATGCTGACTTGTGTAGAGTTGTTATTAAAAAACACACAGTCTAACTCAGGTAGGCAGACAAACTTGCATTTAAATAAATGTTCATGGAGCAAATGCAGAAAGCAGAAGCTTGACAGAATATGAACTTTTTATACATTTAAAAAACATTCTTTTCTTAATTTTTTTTTTCTTAAAAACAAAAACATTTTAAAACCAGGGTAGAAAGTGTGTTTGTAATCCAGCTTTAAAATTAAAATTTAAAATTGCTTTTAAAATGCAATTCCATAGTGCAGGGGCAGTATAGAGAAAACAATCCTGTGCCAACTCACAGCAGATTTGCAGGAAAAGCAGAGTGCTTGTGATGGCCTATGCTATAATCAGCAGTATATGCTCAGGCTAACCCATTTATGACCATAAATATCATAAGCAGGATTTATGATTAGTCTCACAGTACAATGAGCATTTACCTTAACTTAAATTAATTTCTTTATAGTGTAGAAGACAAGCTGAGGTTTAAGTGTCATTAAAGGGGGAGTCATCAGTTCTGGTGGTAGATTATTGATATTTGGACTTAAGAGCAAAACAAATATACATCTCCATCTCTTTAGAAGCTCCACCCCAAATTCATGGGCACGCCTTGCCAAGGCAACAAGACACTAACACTCCTATCTCTCCTCCAGCCAGTCAGCAACAGGATGTGAAGGTGTTGTACACTAGCACAAATGCCCCTTGTTTCTGATTGATTGAAATAGTGTTGTGTGGCTCACGTTGAGCCGCTTTGTTTATATCCCATCTACAGAGCCATGGGTGTGTATGAATAGTGTATATGATAATGAGGAGGTACTCATCGAATATGACAAGCAGCATTAGAATCTATGACTGCAACTTTAACTGCCAACAGGTTCTTTTTTCAGCTAAATCAAAATATGAGACCTAACTGAAGATTATAGGGACCATATCAGACTGTTTAACACACTAAATTAACATATGATGAAGCCATATGTAAGTACACAAATTCCTCTAGACCCAATCAGTAATAATTTATTTGATTTCTCCAGATAGAACTATCTGGTGAGGTTAATGTAAATCCTTTCTCCAAATATCTTCCATAATGAAAAGTGGATCCCCTTTCCAAGATTACCACATATGTTATAGATGTATTTAATTAAAAAAATTTACATTTTGTGTTAATTTCTGAGCACTTATGAGTGAGCAAAAACTGAACAAAACTCATGGCCTGAAAATGCTACATGGTAATAGACAAGAATTAATAAACTCACCCTAGGCACTCATCTCACCCCTGACGGCCACACTTAATGAATCAATATAGACCATTATTTACCGGATCAGCTGGAAAAAAAAAAAGCATTAATAATTTCATCCTTCAAATTCATTACACGCTGGCACATATTTGCTTATTGCTACTGCCCTGTTGAGGATAACCGGTTTGTACTGGCTCTTGAGTGCTGGCTTAGAGGTAAGGATTAGTCTGTGACCATGTGTGGGGGGAGATGTACGGTATAGTGTTTATTGACTAATACGGACCCCTGGCGAGTATGACGGAGGCTGTACTTTATTTAACAGAAGAGGTGTGTAGCAGAGAGGAGGTGAGAGAGCACGCCTGCAGGACCAGGTGGTTCACCGTCTGGGAGAGCGTGTCCCCGTCACCTGTTAACCAGCAGTGTTAATTAACATTTTAATTATCACCCGTGGGTTAAACGTGGATTTGGCAACCTCAACCCTAGTGTTGTCAGTTATTGTTCTTGCCTATAGATGGGTCCGGTGTTCAGACTGAGACCTCAGGAGGAGCACCTGGTCTCCACCGTCCAGCTCTTGCTGCCTGTGGTTCTTTTTAATTTCCTTTGTTAGTCCTCCAACACCTACACAGGTGCTACCCTATAGATATGCACTAACCTCAGCTCTTCCGCTCACTTGACAGCAGTCACAGTGACTTCAGCACCTGAATTCTGATTCTCTGGTGCAGGAAAAGGGCAGAAAGCAGGTGGAGAAAATAAGATAAACAATGACAAGGCATGGGAAGGATTCTCGCCAGAATTACCCATGAGACCTTGTCCCATAAATTATCAGCGATTTAACGCATAACTGATTTGCTTAATAGATCCTGAACATCAAATTTTAAATCCAGCATGAAGAACAAGATAAATGAAGTGCTCTTTGTCATTGCCGTAGTTAGACAGTTCTTTGTGGATCTCATGTCCTCCATCTCACTTTGAGGCTAATAGGATATCTTTGGGGAGGGGGTGGGAAAGTCAAATGAGTACAGCAGATGTTTGCCTCATGTGCCTGCCGTTTATCTGATGTTATTTAGATGAAGGAGGACTTTAGAGGCCTACTGCATGCTGAGGACCTCTGATGATTCTCAGCAGGTGAGTAGACAGATGCTCAGTGGAGAGGCAGCTTCATGCTGCCTCTCTAATCAAAGAGCTGCTGTTCGCATGGCCTGCTCCTTGTGTTCTGCTATTGGCTCCTTTACAGTGGATTTAAAAAAACAGGCAATAAAGGACATTTATGGTGCCCTTAACCACTTGTTGATTCATGCTAGTAGGCCAGTTGATCTTTGTGTAAAGGTTATTAACGACATTGTTTCTTATTAAAGTGAAGTAGACGGGGTGAAAAGGTGATAATCACTTGCAGTTGTTCTATTATTAACAATTATTGGTACTTTTCTATTATTAACAGTTACTGGTACTTTTCATTTATATATTTTCAAGAAATATAGTTGATGTGGAAGTCTTGGTCAAGGTATTTAATTTATTTTATTGTTTTTTTCTGTTATGTGTTGTGTTTTGTTTTATGTACAGTAGCTATTGTGTTGTTAGTTTAAATTTTTTTTTTTTTTTGCAAAAATAAGATGCATTGAACATTTTAAATAATACATTTTTAAATCTTAATATGTATGACTAAGATAGATCAGCAAAAAAAGCCCTTTATGATGGTTTTAAGAGATGACAGAAGGTGTTTTGGGCATAATTCTAAATGATGTATTTATACAAAAACAAAACAACTTATCACATGGAGAACATAGGCCTTATACCCATGGTGAAACGTGGTGGCGGCAGCATCAGGGCGTCTTCTCTTAGACTGGAGCTCTGAAAAAGATAGAGTAAGTAATGGATAGGCTTGAATGCTAATTTAACTTGGCAGGAAAAAAAATAAAAAGTAGGTCTCTGTGAGAGTGTTGAAGATGAAGAAAAATGTAACCACCTTGTGCAGTAAGAACCCAAAGCACCAGTTTAACTCAAAAAGGAGTGGCTGTGGGAAAAGATTTTTGGAATGACCCAGTCAGAGTCAAGAATAGTATAAATTCTATAAATCTGTTGAGTGATTCGAGGGCTGTGCACCGTTGTAAAAGGACTTTGAATTTTTATTGATGGAACTGAAGTATTTTTGATGGAAGAGTGGAAATCAGTGACTATATCAAGAAGTATTAAGTTGGTCAACTCTTCTGAAAAATGGCAGAGAGTAATATTACAAGCAAGACGTGTTTTACCAGGCAGTTTGTTGTAGTTAGTTTATGTGGTGACTGTGCCTGCTTGGTACGTCTGGTCCTCTGATTGTAGCCGATTAAATTTCAGACCAGAGACTGAGCACTGACTTTTCATTTAAAGAACTCTTTGATGCCTTCTGAGTTTGTTCTTCTGCTGTAAATGCCACTGTGACATTGATGAGGTCTGGATTAGGTTACAGTTGAACAGTTTGATGTTTTAGATAGGTGCAGTGTTTTATTTCAGCATGAATGAAGGTTTAATTAAAAAGGCTTTCTTTTGATCATTACTTTATAGTGAAAGCTTACTGCGGTACATGTATCTGTCATCTCCCAGCAGATATCTGGTGAAGTGTTTATTTGCATCATATAGTTATTATAGCTAGATTTAAAGCTTGTGTTGGGGAAAATTGCATAGATAAAAGACGTAATAATTTAATTTGATTGAATTTGATTGAAAGTCGTGCCTGCTTATTTGGCTTTGCTCCAGTGCTTGATGGAGCAGAAAGAAAGCATGGATTAGGATTATTTGTATCAACATCATAGAAATTCTATCTTACTGATTAGAAGGATTCACATAATTTATCTGTGTATGTGCAGTTCTTCTAAATTAATCTTGATAGAGCTGCCTTTCATCTTCCACACAGCATAAACAAGGCATCATTCTAATTAAAAAAAATTAAAAAACCTTTAAACTTAGAGGACACTGATGTTACAAAGAGCATTCAGTGATTTGTGTTGCTTATTGTATATTGTTTATTCATGCTCAGCAAACATATAATTTACAGGTAGAATAAAAGCCATAGCATTTTTATTCTAATGGTCCATTACATATCTCTTTTAAATAATAATTGACTTGAAAATTGCATAGATAAAAGACGTAATAATTGTAGACGTAATGTTATTACTCAGTAATGACTTTGAACACAGAGTAAAAAGGTTGCACTATGAATTTTATTAAACTTTCCGTGTTAGGAACCACTGTGGCTCTTTATTGTAAATGCATTCCCCAAAAGTAATAGAAGTATAAAATATAATAAAAAATAGAAGTGCAAAATGTCACATTTCACAGGTGAAATGTCAAATTCACAGGTGAATAACATAAGACTTAGTGGCAAGATTTTTGAAGTGCGTTGAAACCACAGATTCAGTATTTTCCACTTTAATGGGGGAAGTTTGATTATCCTATAACATAAGTGCCCATGTAACAGACTCTGACTTTTTTCTGATTTTACTGCAATAATGTAGAGGGTATTGGTTTCACTTCTGGCAGTTTGTAGGCTTTTTTAAAACTTTAATTTCATCTTCTTCCTCTTAATCTGGGGTCGGGTTGCGGGGGCAGCAGACTAAGCAGTGAGGTCCAGACATCCCTCTACCTAGCCACTTTCTCCAGCTCTTCTGGGGAGACACTGAGGTGTTCCCAAACCAGCCGAGAGACATAGTCCCTCCAGTGTGTTCTGGGTCAACCCCCAGGTCTCTTCCTGGTTGGACATGCCCAAATCACCACACCAGGTAGGCATTCGGAAGGCATTCTAATTAAGTGATTGAGCCATCTCAAATGGCTCCTCTCAATGTGGAGGAGCAGCGGTTCTACTCTGAGCTCTTCCTGGATGGCTGATATTCTCACCCCATCTCTGAGGGAGAACCCCACTACCCTGCGAAGGAAGCTAATTTCAGCTGGCTTTATCCGCGATCTTGTTCTTTTGATCACTGCTTAAAGCTTGTGACCATAGGTGAGGCTTAGAACGTAGATCAACTGGTAAATTGCCTTTTTGCTTGGCTCTCTCTTCACTACAACAGACCAGTACAAGCTTTGCTTTACAGCAGAGGCTGCATCGATCCGCCTGTCGATCTCCCGTTCCATCCTTCCCTCACTCATAAACAAGACCCGAGATACTTGAACTCCTCCTCTTGGGGCAGGACCACGTTCCAGACCCGGAGGGTGCATTCCACCCTTTTCTAGTTGAGAACCATGGCCTCGGACTTGGAGGTGCTGATTCTCATCCCAGCTGCTTCACACTCAGCTGCGAATCACGCCAGTGAGAGCTGGATGTCCTGGCTTGATGAAGTCAAAAGGACAACATCTGCAAAAAGCATAAATGAGATCCTATGGACACCATACCAGAACCCCTCAATACCTCGGCTGCGCCTAGAAAGTTTATCCATAAATATTATGAACAGAACCAGTGACAAAGGACAGCCTAGCGGACCCCAACCCCCACCGAAAACGAACTCAACCTGTTGTTACCATTGCGGACCAAGCTCTGGCTTCGGTGGTACAGAGACCTAATGGCCCATAGCAGCGGTTCCAGTACACTGTACTCCCAGAGAACTCTCCACAAGATAGCCCGAGGGACACTGTCGAAAGCCTTCTCTAAATCCACAAAGCACATGTGGACAGAATGGGCAAACTCCCATGCCCCCTCCAAGATCCTGTAGAGTGTATAGAGCTGTTTGAGAGTGCAGCAACCACGACGAATACCACATTGTCGCTCAGATCGGATCCTCCTCTCCAGTACTCCTGAATAGACTTTCCTGGGTAGGCGGAGGAGTGTGATTCCATGATAGTTTTTTAAAAAGGGGAACTACCACCCGGTTTGCCAGTCTAGAGGTATGGCCCTCGATAACCATGCGATGTTGCAGACATGTGTCAAACAAGACAGTCCTACAACATCCAGAGCCCTGAGATATTCAGGGCGGATCTCATCCACCCCTGGAGCCAGGCCACCAAGGAGCTTTTTGACTACCACGGCGACCTCAGCCCCAGCAATGGCAATAAATGGCAAAGTCATAAACAGTATTTGTGGAGAACTGCTTTCCCCTCCTGAGGTGTCGGATGGTGGTCCTGAACCTTTTCGAGGCAACAGATAATCGCTTTTCAGGCCCTCACCGAACTCCCCCCACACCCAAGATTTTGCATTAATGCAATAATGGAGGCACAAAACATGTCCCCTGCATCCTTTTGGATGTGGTTTTAGCTTTGCGGCGGTGGGAGTTAAAGGCCCTTTTGACAGGAGCCTCTGCCACACGTTGACTACAAAGTCGATCATCGAACTGCAGCCTAGGGTGTCCTGGTGCCAAGTGCACTTATGGACACCCTTATGTTTTGAACATGGTGTTCGTAATGGAGAAACCGTGATGAGCACAGAAATCCAACAAGGACTCACCATTCGGGTTCAGATCAAAGAGTCCACACCTACCAATCACACCCTTCCAAGTCACACTGTCTTTGCCCACACGGGCGTTAAAGTCTCCCAGGATGACGAGGGAGTCCCCAGGGAGAGTGATCTCTAACACACCCCTTAAAGACTCCAAAAAGGGTGTACTCATTAGGTGCATAAGCACAAACAACAGTCAGGACCCATCCCCCACGGGGAGGCGGAGGGAGGCTACATTTTGTCAACTGGGGAGAACCCCAACATGTGGTCACCGAGATGGGGGCAGCAAGGATGCCCACACTGGCTCGCCACTTCTCCCCATGAGCAACTCCAGAATGGAATAAGGTCCAGCCCCTCTCAAGATGGGTGGTTCCAGAGCCCAAGCTATGTGTTGAGGTGACCTCACCTCGGTAACCCGCGTCCGGGCAAGGGAAACTGAATACTTGTTGTTCTATCCATAGGGGTTTTCTAAACTGTGGTTAGTCTGAGCCTTCACCTACGACCTGTTTGCCTTGGGTGACCCAACCAGGGGCATAATGCCCCGACAGCATAGCTCCTTGGATCATTAGGACATGCAAACCCCCCCACCACGATAAGCACGCGATTCAAGGAGTGGTACTTTAATTTTTATTATTCTTTTTTGTGGCAATGCAGGCTTACTGTATATCTCAAGAACTGCTTGACGTATAATTTTTTTAGGGTAGCATTTTTTTAGGGTGTGACCAAAGGCTGAAACAAGTTTATAAAAAGGTCATTGTAGGTCAAGTTCAAGGTCAGCAAAATTTCTGGCAATTGTTTTTATTGGCTAGGTACCGACTAACATGATTCCCCAATTAGGGAATTGTATTTTTCTCCTTAATTTGACCAAATCCCACCCACTAGCCAGTTTTTTTTATTTATGTGACCTCGACAGAGGGGAAAGAGTGAAGACTAAGGCACACTTCCCCAAAGACACCTGAAGCTAGCTAATCACATCCTTTTTGAACTGCTGCTCAGGCAACTTTACAGTGCAATATAATACACTTTGAGGAAAGCATTATTTGTCCTGTTCTGCGTACATGAGCTCACAGCCATCTCCCTCAGTCTGATTGACAGTGGGCCCTTAGAGCACGACTTCAATGCCAACTAATATTTTGGCTACATATAAATGTATTTATTGTGAGTATTCATGGTTAATGCCAAATAAATTAATAAGTTGCTCTTTATTAACCACGCACGCTGAGCTACATAATGAGCATGTATATCTTCAGGGTAGCTAAGCATGCCATCCTTTATGACAAAATAGATTTTTTTCCTCTTCTGTTTTGAGATACTGAAATCTGAACCAAGGAAAACAGTACAGATGGTAAGTAGTTGGCTTGAGGTTTTTTTTCCCCCCACCATAGCAATGATTTCATAATGTTTTTAGACAGGATCTAAAATATTTTATGTTGTTCTTTGTGTTCATCAGATTAGCATGCAGCATAAATTTAGCCAGACCTAGAAGCTGTTGGAGCAGCTGTCTGCACCAGCTGAGCACTTCTCATAAATGCCTTAGACTGCGGCTGCTCTCACTATTAGTGAGGAAAAAATGGATCTGGTATCATTAGCCCTCAAGGCTTTTAGATTGTGTTTCTTCTAGGTTTTTTGTAATATGCAAATAAACTCAGCAAAAAAGCAAAAACTAAACTTTTTTGGCAAAGAGAGGTACTGTAAAATGTAAAAAGGCAACCTTTACTGTAAAGTGACAACACATGAATGAGTGTTCTTTTAAATTTCTCAGCAGTGTTTGTCTCTTTTCATAGACGTCATGGTTGATTGAGATTCCGAACACTTATGCTAATGGATATAAGTACTTGGGATGGATAAGTCTTAAGAGTGTGGAATTAGTTTCACTGTAGGCCTCAATATGTAAGGAGCGGTGCCTTAATGGCAGTATAATTGTCATCAACTTCCTGCTTGATTAAATTAGGAATGCACGCTGGAAATTATTTATGTGCTTTTGCATGCATGTATGAGGAAGTAATATACGTCCTTACCTGCAGCAGAATATCCTCTCCACCACCACGAAATGTATTTTGTACAGTGTCAGTAACACTGATTAGAATAATGGCAAATTATTGTTGACAGCATCTTTCCGATGACAAAGGTGATAATGTAAATGTGATTAAAAAGTTTTGTGTAACTTACTTTAGGTTTTAACAGCTTAAAACATTGTACTGTGCATACAAGCAAACTCTTTGTAAAGCCTGGCAGAAGTTTATGTAGTGCAAAGCCAGCAGCACACACACTAAAGATTTAGATTTCTGATGAGTTTAATGAGTTTTAATTAACCACAGAATTTTCTGGAAATCTTAAGTAACAACTGCACTCAATCATAAACTAAAAACAACAAGAGACTCTGATTTGTATTGAAAAATTCTATACAACCTCATCGCTACTGTTGTCAATATTATCAGCAATATAAATAATAGTTGAAGTTGAGTTAGAAGTTTTAGTCAAAATGCTCTATAAGCATGTTCAAATTTGTCTTTTGTACAAAATGCACCATGTGCAAACTAAATCTGAAATCAGGGTGCTCCATATCCAGTCAACCAATTAGGGAGCTCGATTCTCAGTAGATGTATGTCCATGGTCAAGACTGGAAGGCTTATGATTGCGTTTCACTAAGACCCAGCGAGGGTTCAAAATCAGTGAGGTGAAAGGTCTAGAAATCATCAGTGACACACAGCTTGGACTTCACGTTACCTACTTTGGTGAATTTTGTTACCGTGATTTGCCCAAAAAGGGTAAGAACTAGGGCAAATTTCGACCCACAGTTTTTCCTAAGGTGATCTGTGTAAAAGAGGTAAAAAAGTTGATGCCATGAAACTGATTGACAGCATTGGAGTTTGTGAAAATGTACTGGCTTTACCAATAAATTGCTAATGGCCAAGGTCAGCCAATAAATGAATGCATGACAGCATTGACAGTGATAATTAAATACTAGATACTGCTACTAAAGAGGACACTGAGAAACACAGCTTTGGACATTACATCCTGAAATAATGTGACTATAGGTCAGTTTTGTGACCAATATGAATTCCTGGGTATGGAACATTCTGAAGATAAATCATAACTGATCATAACATCATTGTGTTTTTTTGAAAGTTTGATTAAAATTCGAATTCAATTAATTTTCACATTAATTGTTTATTCATGCCCTGACTATATCAGGAGAATTTTCAGTAATAGAATGTTGATTTTTTTGTTTTTAAACAACGAAAAATAGATATGGAGCTTTATGCATTTTAGTTTTTCAGTTATATTTATTTTCCTTGCAGACATTCTGTACTTTAATGATTTTAGCAGACACGTATACTTTATTATACTTATTATAATAATTACTAGAGAGATAGCTGCAAGATATCACCAAATTGACTATATGTTTTCCACCCAGTGCCATAGATAGTTTCTTATCAACTACATGAGTACAGGAACACTGTTCTAATACTGGGTAGAACCTCAAAACAACCACAATTAATAATTTCATGGGTTACACAAAATGTTAGAAACTTTGTGGAGACTATCCGATGAAATCTCCAACCAAGATCTAATACAGTTCTTTTTATCTGACCAAGAACTTTTTAAGTCAGTGTTTAGATGATCGGGTGGGCATGAATAGCATTGGATCCAAAGCCTTCAGAGAGGTGCTGTAGTTGCTAATGCTAATTATGGTTTTGTGTGTAATAAGGAATTTATATGTGTAATCTGTTTTAGCTTATCCATCGCAAGGATCAACATGTCTTGCATTTTTTTTCTCCTCACCATAATTATACAGAATGGTTATCTGAGTTGGTGTAGCCATTCTGTGAGCTCCGACCAGTTTGGCCATGTTGACCTCTCATCAACAAACGTTTCTCTCTGCAGAACTTTTGCTCATTGGAGGTTTTTTTTTTTAACTACACCATTTTGAGTAGACACTTGAGGCACCGGTGTGTGTGTGTGTGTGTGCGCGCACAAATCCTAGGAGATAAGCAATTATAGAAATATTCAATCCAGCCCGTCTGGCACCAACAGTCACCCAAGATCACATTTTCCCCTGATGCTTATGGTTGAGTTTCACTACTGCCACATGATCGGCTGATATCTGCTTGAATGAATAACGGTGCAGGTATTCCTAATAAAGTGCTTTGTGGCTTTGTGAGTGTATATCCATAAACCTGTCCCTTTTTCATTTTTAATAGTCTGATTCCCCCAACAGTTGTTCATGGTGGGTGTACCCGCCTTTGCCTGGAATCAGCTGGGATGAGCTCCAGCCTCCTTGTGATCCTAATAAAGGATAAAGCGGTTTGGAGAATTAAATAAAAAAATGATCCTCCTGACCCCTGAAAACATTCAGTTTCAAGCTATAACACATCATCAGTCAACATATCGATTTATCCAGCCACTTTGTCTATCATTAACCATTATGTTTGCTGTTTTAATAAGGAAAATATACTTCACTTTCACAGTTAGCTTACTGCTAAAATACGACAAACATGGAAAGATCCTTGTTTTATTTTCAGCTCCCTTTGTTACTGAAGGTGAGCACAGTAGAAGCCATAAAAGCAGGTTTTATCTGTCCGACTTGTTAGTACAGTAACTATGAAAGGAAACTTCATGGGATCACCAAATTTGGGGTATGGGTCCCTCTGAGGTGTGAATAGAGTGGGATTGTATATGGGTCACTTTGACCTTGTTTCGAGGTCACAAGGTCATTTTTCTAGATTCACTTGTCAGGAATTGATGGTGCTAAAACTTTGGAAGGAAATGACATAGGATGACCAAATCTGGTGGACGGTTCCCCTCAGAAAGGTCTCAGCTGGGGTTATCTATGGGTCACTTTGACCACAGCAGTCAAGTTAGTGAATTTTTTTTATATTGGACTTCTATCTGTCTGTCTGTCTGATTATATTATTGCCTCACAGCAAGAAGGTCCGGGGTTTGAGGCCCAGATTTGCATATTCTTTCCATGCCTAGGTGGGTTTCATCTCCGTGGGTGGGGTCCTCCGGTTTCCGCTCACTGTCCAAAAGCATGTGCATTAGACTAATTAGCTATTCCAAATTGCTCTTAGGTGTGAGTGTGAATTGTTGTGTGTTGACCCTGTGATGGTCTGGCGAGCTGTTCAGCTGTTCCTTTGTCCAGTGACGACTGAGAGATTTTTATATATATATATATATATATATATATATATGTGTGTGTGTGTGTGTGTGTGTGTGTGTGTGTGTGTGTGTG
>JAOUQZ010000051.1:16045806-16057419 GCA_028564935.1 Neosilurus hyrtlii
TGTGTGTGTATCTGTGTATATATATATATATATATATATATATATATATATATATATATATATATATATATATATATATATCTTTCTGCTCATATAGGTGCCTGGAGACCTGAGTCAGACCTCTGATGATCCCAGTCTCTCTGACTTTGAGACGTAAGTGCACCCTGCTCTAGATGGTGTTCAAGCTTTGTAATGAGGATGTAATATATTTTTTTAGAATCCCTATTTCCAGTGGGATGCCTGTTTCATGCCGAGGCTTTTGAATAGAGTGGTTTAATGTTTTCTGAAAAGTACTGTTAACTTTTAGGTACCATTCCATTCATTGTTTATTATTAAGAAAACTGCATATGAACACTGCGAGTATGAACTTCTTGTAATAACCATTGAGCAGCGTACTGGATATGGCTTTGGCACTTACAGTCCGTGAAGCAAGTCTCTGGAGCTCTTGTTGGAGTCGCTCAGGCTGTGCATCAACAGTGTTAAATTACTAGGTCTTCATGATCTCAGAGATTCTCATACAGAGTGCACTATAGCATACAGAGTAAAAAGTTTATTTGTCAGTTGATATACAGCTGATGAATTTATTAGAATTGTGTTATCATGGCTTTTCTGTTTTTAACTTCTCTGCTATGGATTTTTTGGTCTTAATACCTTATTCTGCACTTTTCCCTAGAGCTCACCGTGCTCTTGTCAATGTGTGGATCCCCTCTGTCTTTTTGCAAGGCCGGGCTGCCAATGCTTATCACGTCTACCAGGTAATGTGTCATTTCTCGTGTCCATCTAGTGGAAATGCTTATAGTAAATCCTACTTCTCTGCATGCAGTTAAGCCGTATGTCATTAATAACCATGACAGGGCAGTGCAGGAAACATTTTTCTTCCATACATATCCAGATGCCCTCACTCATGGTGTCTTATTGACCTGGTTTGTCAGGGATATCTCATCTTGTAGTTCCTGAGCCCTGTACACTCTCATGCCCTTTAAGCATGGCTGCTCCTGTGGATGACCTATGTCCTGTCTAATGGAGCGATGAGCAGTCTACTACAAATGCGTCTCACAAGAATGATCATGTTTTAGAGTTAAGAATTTCTAGCAGTGTTTAATCTGATAGCTGCCTGCATTCTTTAGCTTTCACATAGGACAATGCTGAGACCTCATCACATATCATTTAAATAATTGAGCATTATTCAAGCAAAACGGTTCTTTGGCATGGGTTTAACGCTGAAGGAGTTTAGCTTCACACTGTTTCTGACCTTTATTAATTTACGTTATTCCTCTAAGTCAGATGATGTAATCACTATAGCAACCAGATCAGTTGTTGCTAACTGACTGAGCTTTCACTCTGATGGCTTTATAAATTGTATCTAAACAGGGTCCAATAATCCACTAAGTTTTTTTTGTTTATTTTTTGCAAAGTGGTGCAGAGGATACACCTCTTTGATTCATGGTTTCTGGTTCAATTATGAGCAAGGGTTACTGTCTCTGTGAAGTTTCTGGGTATGTCCATGTGGGTTTCCTCTGGGTTTTCCGATTTTCTCTCACTTCCCCAATGCATGCTAGGAACATGATGGATTGGCTATGTTAAATTCTGTGTACCAGGTGCGATGGACCGGTGTCCCTTCAAAGGTGTATCCCTGCCTTTCTGCAGTGTTCCTAGGATAGCTACTGCTGATGGAGGGAATGCAGACATATAATAGTTTAGGAGTGCTGAAAATAAATATCCTAAGCTTTAAAACCCTACTGTTGGCATTTCTTCTGTAGGCCGACAGAGTGTAAAGTTGTAATGGCTGAACACCTTTGGGAAGAACTGTAATGCTGACTGTGTGCCAGGTTGCCGCATTTGACATCAGTGCCTTACTTCATTAATGTTGCTGTGGCTGAATGAGCACAAATCCCCACAGTCACATTCAAAATTTAGTGGAATGCCTTCCCATAAAGCCGGTAAAGGAGGCCAACTCCATAATAATGCAGACTTATTTTGAAACAGGCACACATGGGTATGATGGTTAGGTGTTCACATACTTTTGGCTGTATAGTGTATATCATGACGCTTATCTGTCTATATTCCATCATGCACAATGGGGTACATTGGGCCACTTATGTGGATGCAACCTGAGTGGGTTGCAATCCTTCTGCAGAACCTATTCTCTAGGATAAACCTGTATTCACACTCACATTCATACCTCCAGGCATTTTACAGTAGCCAGTTGACATAAGGTACATGTCTTTGGAATGTGGGAAAAAACTCAAGCACTTGTATAGGCACTCGCAATTATAGGAAGAACGTTCCAAATCCACAGAGAAACTAACCTTGTCGACCATGAGGCTTGAACCCAGAACCTTCTTGCTGTAAAATGAGAGCACTAAATACTATGCCAACATGACCCCTCATGAGGCTAATAGTGTAGCGTAATGTAAAATGGAGGTTTTGGCTGTTGTAACATGTTTTTAGTTCAAATAATGTGATCTTCCATGGGCTTTATACTCACTGATATAATGAAATTCATTGCTAGCACTCTTTATTGTTCAATTTTATCTTTTTTTCTTTTTTGGATTAGTTTTTTCAGCACATTAGGGTTCAAGAGAAGATTGAAGGTTCATAAAAAAGTAACTGAGAAATAAAGATACTAATGACTGATAGCAGTAGGATGTTGGATAAAAGCAGATTATAGAACATTATTGCTGTTGCTGAAAATTACAGTCACTCTGCGTCTTTACAGTTTAGTCGTCTGCTTCATCACAGGTCTTAAGTTCATTTGCAAAAGCCTCTATTTGCCAGCTATTTTTTAAACATTTCAGTCTTTAGGTCGTTAAGATGCATTGACTAGTTTTATTCCAGCCAGAAAAGCAAGCACCTGATCTACCTTTTCTTAACTCTGCCTAAAATAGAGTACTATACTGCAATCAACATTTCTTTGTCTCTTTGCCTTTTTGTCAATTTCTCTGTTATTAAAACCCTGACTGCACCTGTGGATGCAAACCTGGTTGGGACCTGAGCCCCAGTGTTGATTTGATTTTAGAATATCTAGGTCAAAGGTGAAGGTCAGCTCAAGGTCACAAGGTTTTGGAGGTAAAGCTCTTCTAACTTCCAAATATGTACTAATAGACATGCTGTTACTTTTAAACACTAATTGGAAACCATATACGGACTTTAAAATGAGACAGTTATCTTAGACCTTGAGTGACCTTGAAAGGTTAAACTCCAGACATCTCGTAAAACCTTCAGATGGGAACCTTTTTTCTACTGATTTGGTCACATCCACGTATTATACAACATATTGTAACACAAGCACATGGGGGTTTAATACCAATACCCATACAGGGCCTATTTGCTACATTTACTGTTGAACAGCGAAGTGAAAGTTTTATACGTCTATAAACTGCTCACTTCGCATGCCAACTGGCTTCTGGGAATTTTATGACGTAGATTATTTCCTGTATGAGATGTGAAATTTGTCAAGTGTGATCAGGTGTGTGCTTTTTTCAGTGCCGTCCTTTTGATTATCATGAGCGATGATCTGAGCAGTCAAGCACCTCTTTTAACCTGACTTTATATTTAAACGGTTCCTTTTGAAAAAAGGATTTACCGCTTGTGTCGGCTGAAGGTTGTGGAACCCTTTGGGAGTGCCGTAAGTCGCCATGGCTGACCAGGCAGCACTGAATGTGTAGGCAAGGCTGGAAAAAAAAGTTTTAGTGAATCCATGTAGAAGTAGAGCATCTCCCACGGGAGGATTTCCAGCCTTGAAATTATGTGAGAAAATAAGATCCAAATGACTCTGGGTGCCTATAGAAAAAGTGTAACTGATTGTCAGATATATTGCAGCTGCTTTGTTTTGCTGTGAGGAATTCCGCACCCTCCATTTATTGTCACATAATGAAAAAATATAACAGCTGCTGAAAAAGCACTTGCTTGAGCTTATGGAATTTCAGTGGGAAAGGGTTATTAAAAAAGAGGGTGTAATGACTCTGTCAAAGGAATACTCGGGTTAATCCTCTGCCACAGAGGCTGTTCTTCATGACCTTCTTAACCAGGTTTGCTTTATGTGTGATTGCCAGCAGAAATACAAAATGTGAAGCGGGTGCATTTTGGGGGTTAGTGTCAGTCTGCCTTTGTCAAACCTTCTTTCTGTGTGTTTGGCCGCAACTAAAAGGCAACTATTTATAAAGGGATCATGATAAAGCTAACCAGATGCTTGAGCTATTAAAAAAGACTGCTGTTTATGACTCAAAACCCAAATCCTTCCATTATTAATTTAAATGCCTGCTCAGTAAACATAGTCTCGTACCACCATTGTCCTTATGCTAACAGAGCATCCTGATTGCCATTTCATGGTGGGAGTGCTGGATACAGTAAGGGGAGGTTCCCTGTTCATATAAATCTGACTCAGCAGTAAAGAACTTTATAAATAGCTGATGGATTTTCTGTGGAATGGGTGTGGTTCCTGAGTCAGGTCTGTACCTCAGGTGTACAGCAAGGAGGTCAGGACAGGCAACAGTGGTGGTTCAGCAACTCCGGCGTTCAAAATCCATAATCTTCAAATGAGTTATTCCCTTATAGTTGTAAGCCGGCTGAAGCCAATCTCCCTCAATTCAGCAGAGTTTTCACTTTTTATATTAGGTTAATGGGATTTCATAATTCTTGCTTTTCCCCCTGTCTCAGCGTGTTTATTTGAATTCCAAATAGTTGCCATTTCTTATGATTAGTGTAGCTAGGCTGCAAAAGTGTGTGCCATTATTAGTAATGTGTGTGTCAGCTTGGGAGGGAGGGAAGGAAGGAGAGAGAGAGAGAGAGAGAGAGAGAGAAAGATGGGGCACATTAGCATGTATACTCTGCAGTTATGTATAAGTTTACTGATGTAACCAAATATGGGCATATGAAGTCACATCCATTAAATTTATAGAAATCTGCAATGTGAAACTGTTCAAGCTACATGATGCATATCCGCTTCTTTGGAGCACACTGGAGATGGTATAAATGCCTTTAATATCAGCTGCTTCAGTTCACTTCTCAGCGAGAATATATCTGGATCTCCTTATTCTGCATTTACAACTTACAATAGCACAAAGCGGAAGTATGCGTATGTATTTTGCCAGATATTATTCAGGCTATGGTGTAATGATGTTCCAGATGATGTCGGCACCGATTATGATGATAACGAGTGTCATGATGATGCGAAGTATAATGATAATTGTGGTTATTAATAGCGTCACATCATTTCTGGGCTATTATTAATCATAAAGCATTTTGCACACGAATGACTGAAAATTGCCTGATGGCGCTTGTGTAGTGTTTGGTGTTCTGATTGAAACCTTGTACAGGCAATGCTGGAGATAAAGTGAAAGTGATCCATGCGCACGCGCATGCACACACACAACTCTATATATATATATATATATATATATATATATATATATATATATATATATAAAATCAACTCTAAGAATCTAAGAATACAGTACAGCGCAACACAAAAGCTGTTATATACCCCTAAATTCTAACTCAATACTATTCACTTCACGTTTAAACAGTTCATTGAGCAAAAATTAACACTGCGGCCATACACGGCGTTATGTGTGACAAGGGTAATTAATTGGGTTTCTGGGCAAGCACAACATGGTACAGGGCAAGCACACTGTAGTGTTCACATCCACAGTGGCCAAGCTAATGAATTTACCATACATGTTCTCATGTTCTATTGATTCCACCTTCAAATGTCGGATGACGTTTATTTAGGTTCAGTTATTCTGAATGCACACCAGGCCTGCATGAGCTTAGTTAAACAGCTTTGTTAAGTTTATAGATGGATATATTTATTTCTTTGATGTAGGATATTGGATGTATTTCAATATGTGTATGTATTCAAATTTGGAATAATATTCACCCTTATTTTTATATTAAAAAAAGTACATATAAAGTTTATGTACAGCGTTTTGCAAAAGTCCCAGCTTTTAACATACATTGCTTATTGTATTCATGCATCAGTAGGAATGAAAAACAATTTGATTTGGAATTATTAAATGTATTGTATATTCTTTAAATAATTCAGTGTTAGTGTGGAATGTCTGCATTTTGTTTAGCAACAGATCATTGAGTAACAGGTCACATTTCATTAGAAAACACAACACAACAAACAAAAAGTATTTATGCATTTTAGCACTTTTTAATTTATACAGGGGGACCCAAAAAAAGTCCCTTATTTCAAAAGTAAAAAAAAAAGGGGTTAAAGGTAATCACATTATTATACACATGGAATTTAGTGAATCAGAAGAGGCAGTGCCAAGATCTGTTGGTAGACCAACCCTAACTTGAACATATAAAGCTTGAAGAACTTGATGTGTGGTTTCAGCAAGATGAAACTAAAGTACATACAGCTTATATATCTCTAAAAGTGCTCAGGGAAATGTTTCCAAATTGGGTGATCTCATTGCGTGGTGATTTTGGGTTGCTGGCTCGATCTCCTGACCTTGCCCCTTGTGATATCTTTTCTGTCAGCTAACTTTAATCACGAGTTGATACCCTTCGACCCCAAACCCTTAGCCATAGCAGCCTTCAGAAATCGCCTCCAAGTGTGTATAGATGATGACGGCCACCATGTGAAGGATGTCATCTTTTTATTATTATTATTATATTTTTCATTTGGAAATGTGGGAGGTTTTACTGGGTCACCCTGTGTTGAATTGTATTGATTATTACACTTATTTTAATGCTTACAGCTCATAATGGGTAATTATTAGGTTACTCATGATCTTTTGTTTGAGTTATCTTTTGTTTATTTAGATGTACCTTTTAGCAATGATGTATGAATGATGGTAAATGCATTGCATATGTATTTATTTGATCAATATACAGTGTAGGACTAGTTCTTACTTGCCACTTATTGCATTCATCTTTAGTGATTTGGTGTCCTTAACCTGGCAACCCACACAAGGTTTGAATCTGGGAGGTGGGGCCCGGAGAGGATAAAAGTGTTTTGCAATATTTTACATTTGAATTGCACTTACCATTTAAATGCTTTCTGTCACTGTTACATTTTGGTACTTCCTAAGTATTTCCTTACAGTGAAGGTAGCATTTTCAGAAGTGTAGCTATTTTTAGAATCATTGCCTGAATTATGGTCAGCACATATATTTTCTCATTTCATCTATGTATTCTCTGATCTTCCCAATGTTGATGAATGGCGAAGGAATTGTGACATCTGTGCGGGCTCATATTTATTTCTCTGTGAAACAGGAAGCCACGGAAGGCCACGTAAGAGTTTCTAATCACTGAAGTAAACTTAAAGTAAAATATGAATGGGAACTATTTTCTTCATGGAATTTGTAGGGTTGCCAGTTTTGACGTCTTTGGTTCAAAAATGTTCATATTTTTAGCTACTTTACCATCTTATGTTTTTACTGGAGGTTTCCATGTCTTCTAATGCAAATCAGTGCCTCTTGTATCTTTCTTGAAGATGAGAATGGTGACAAATTGAAAGTTATTCTCTCTAGTTTGTTAACTCTGCGAGAGAGAGAGAGAGGGGAGAGAGAGAGAGAGAGAATGTTTAACCTTTTAAACTGGCTCTCATTACAAAGCTGGGATGATCTCCTGTTCATCCTCATTATGGTGGCTGAGCGGGCGACACACACACTGCTCATTCATATGGATGAGAGAGCGGCAGCTCACTGGCACTAAAACCTCACTGACGAGTAGAGAGGATGAGAGGAAGAGGCAGCTATTCACTTACACTTATTTCTTTTCTTATGCTTGATACTCGTCTCTTCTTGTCTCCTTTCCTCTGCTCTCCTTTCCTCTTCTGTCCTCCTCTTTTATCTCATGTCCTCTTCTCTCCTCTTTTCTCTCCTTTCTTCTACTTTGATCTCCATTCCTTTCCATTCTATTCCTCTTTTCTCCTCTCCTTTTTTTTACTTTCATCTTCTGTACTTTCTCCTCACCTTACATCACCTCACCCCCCCCCCTCTCCTCTGGATGTCTCCTCTTTGAATCGTACATTTAAATATTACAGAAAGGGCAGTAATGGAAAAGATCCTCCTTTTCTTGGAAAACGCACATACCTGGGTATTTTAGACAGCTTTCTCTAATCTGCGAATCAATTTTTGATTATACTTGATATTATTATATTTGCCCTCCTCATGTGTAGCTCTATCACTCAGAGTCATTAATATATTTACACCCCCCCCCCCCCCCCCACACTCACACACTCTCTCAACTGCACCCTGTGTGTCTCTTCCTAGATTTTTCTGACAGTCACAGCTCAACTGGTTAAAATAATCGTCTCTTTATTGTGACCTTAGTAATAATATAGAAGTAGCAGCAATGCCGTTCCATTTCTGTTCAGTAAACAAATAGCAGTGCATATGAAATGGCATTCATTTACCTTTTGATTGTGGTCTCTGCATGAGCTGTCAAAATAAATCAGAACATTTCCTCCTTACAGTGGCTCCATGCTGGGCTCCTAGTTATAACGAGCCATGCATGCAGTCATTTGTCTTTTCTCTTGCCTTTTTCCTGCTGTACGATTGCCACCAACTTGTGTTTATCACATCCTTTTACTTCTTATCCTAAATTCAGCCACTGTCAGCAGCTATCACTTCCTCTAATGATCGCCTCAGTGAAGCTCAGACACTAATCGGCTTCCTCGCCGTGCTGCATGTCCTCGCCGAGCTCACCTGGACTTCAAGTGATTACGGGCCCATCATCTGTTGTACGTTTCTGGAGCTGCCTCCAGTCACTGTACACATTTCCTCTTTCTCCATCACTCTCCACATGAGCAATCTATCTTTGCCATTTGTTCCGGCATCTGATTGGGCGGTGGGTTATACTCAGTTACAGGTTTGTCAGCAACGCCAGAGAGGCGACTTTATTACACTTCAGGTCTTTTTAGCAATTGCGATCAATAACCTGCTGTACAGAAAGGTCAGGTATGCCTCTCTCCTATCGCTCTTTGGAATTTGCTGTAAGTTCTTGTTATGCTTTTGTACATCAGAACACTGCTGCCAACTACTGTTACTGCTGTTTACATGTTTTTAAAGAGGCTGGAGAAGGTCAGCCTGTCATGTTCAACCTTTTGATTAATGGTGATTGGTTAGCCTGGTTTGCCCTTGAGAATTTTTGATCATGATGGATTTTATTATTGCCTCATCCCACAATTCTGCATGAATTTACTCCTGGATTTGTTCATATCGGTGTTTCTGGCATTTTTAATTATTGCCCAGAAATGAAATGCCATTAGGAACACACACACACACACTCCTAAGCCCCCTCACCTGAGAATGACTCCATTTTTACACACAGGTGACAGATGCTTCTGCTGAATACTTCTAATTAACAAGTCCCTCCTCAATCCTTATTGCTCCCACTTCTCTTTCTCTCTCTAATCACTCTTTCTTTCCTCCCTGTCTCTCGTTGTGTCACTCTTTTTTCCTGTTCCCTGAAATTTTTCAAATGAATTCCTTTCTGGCAAATTTGGCAAATGTTGCTTCTCTGTAGAGGAGAATGTTAACTTGGCTTGAGTAGCAGATTATAAACTTCTGTGTTTCTTTTGCAGCCACTTGTTCTTTTATACAGAGTATGGCTGTAAAAGAGCTGTAATTACACTCTGCAGGTGAGTGTATTCTTTACAGTGTGCTGCTGGTGCCAATTCTCTCTTCAGTTGGAGACCAGACATCCATTAAACCCACAAAAGAATCAATGTATAAGAAATGCCAGCCAGCCAAAGGAGGATTTCCACCAGGATCTTGGCCAAAAGGCACACCTGTTACGACAGGAGCTAGGCATGACCAAAAATAGTTTCTGACAGTACTATGCTGTTACCCCGCTCACAACTGCAACCCCCTGTGACTTAGACAGGATGAAATAAACCTTGTGAGTTTGACGTTGAGTGTCTGCTCAGTGTAGCGAGCCCTCAGTGTGATCTTCAGGGTCTGTTTTCCATAGCCCTGCTAGCCATTTCTCATTCCTCCACTGACGGGTCCGATTCCAACCTTGCATGTGGTGCATGTGGTGTTGTCTTATGTGCCAGTGTGTCACACCAGGCGTGAATATATGTGAAGTCCCTATAGGGTGATTTAAATTCCCTGGTGACAGGAGAAAGAGGCCTCTCAGTGTGGTACCTCTGGACATGGGCTTGGTCAGACCACAGCTTTTATGAGGGCCGGGCATCATCAGTTACTCATCCTGCCAAGCTCCATTTAAACCCAGCATGCTTCCATTTCAGCAGTGCAGCATATGGAGGCACTACTCATGGCATAGCCATGCACACACATCCATCCATCCATTTTCTGAACCGCTTTAGGCGGGATACAGCCTGAACAGCTCACCAGTCCATTGCAGGTCCAACACATATGTGCACTAATGCATATGACTTTGTATTGTGGGAGGAATCCGGAGTAGCCGGAGGACACCCACACAAGCACAGGAAGAATTTGCAAACTCCTTAGAGAAACACCCACACTGAGCCTGAGACTTGAACTCGGGGCTTTCTTGCTGTGAAGCAGACATGCTTACCACTACATCACTGTGTCACTCACTCACTCATTCTTATAAGGGTGTGTGTGTGTGAGCATTTCAGCAAAACGGCTCTTATCCATATCTCAGTCCCCTGGTGAGGTGCACTTCCACTTTTAATAAGGATATAATGAGACATTGTAAGTGCCTTCATGGTGCGCAAAATATTAGCATCCTTCTCCATGCTGACATTTGCTTTTAATGTGAAGCATTTATTGTGGCTGCTCTTTTTCCTAATAGAGTCACTATTTTGTTTAATGATGCATTGTTACTTTTCCAAAGTAATGTTACTTGTCTATAGTCAAGCAAATTTGTGTTATTAATAAGATAAATGTATTTAGACACACCGATTTAAGCACACTGTAATCTTGCACACAACATTCATGGCAACATGTCATGTACCTACAGTATTTGAGATGTTTTCTTTCTGGAGCTTTGATTTTGTTTATTTAGATATTTTGTGATTAACATTTGCTCGAAAGTCACATTATTATTTTTTTGCTGCTTCAAAAAAATCACTCATTGGACCTATTCAAATCTTCTGGCATGTGTAGTCAGAGACATTATTACATTTAATGATATTTTTATGTCAACAAAGAGTCTGTTTCAACTGGTGCAGCAAGTCATGGCTTTCATTTTGTCTTTTATTAAAAAATTACAAAAGAATTAATTTTCAATTACTGAGAAAAGTGATTGCTCTTTAGAGGATGATCTGTTTCCATAAATATGTATGCTAATGAGGCCACCTCAGTGGGAATGTATTTGCTTTAATACACCATGGGTTTGTGATTAGATTTCCTCCTGTTGAGCCTGTGCATCTGTGCTTGTCAGGGTTTTTGTGTTTATATTTATCACAGCATCTGAAAGTCTCCTTTAAATAACAGATATCATGTCTGTGCTTTATTAAGCCAGAGAAGCAGCTTGCATTTACAAAACAAAAAAATATTAACAATTATTCACTGAAGGAGCATCAAGTCTCAGTGACATCCACCAGTCCTGTAAATGAGGGTTGCTTTTATACTACATGGGAACAAAAACTGAACTAAATTTTTTTCACCGAATAACCTTCAGCATAACCTTAAATGAATATTATATAATAGTATTAAATAA
>JAOUQZ010000051.1:16057519-16069739 GCA_028564935.1 Neosilurus hyrtlii
TCTATCTATATATATATATATATATATATATATATATATATATAAAATTATTACAATTTTGGAGAAAATTGTAAACATTTTATTTTTTTGACTGTTGCATAGCATGAATGATCTTCAGACCATATGGAATGGTTTAGTGACTAAAGACATTAAAAATATGTGAACACTATGCTTGAGAGGTTAAATGCTGTAATAAAAGTAAACAGTGGCAACACTAAATATTGATTTTTTTTCCTCAAAAGAGACTGTTATTTTTGTTATTACCATACATTGTTATTTTTTTACTTATTCTCATCAATATGATCCAATATTACATGAAATAAATACTCGAATAGTACTTGGTTTCTGATTTATCTTCAAGCGTACAATCATCACCGCACACTACTGAATTTAATAATTTCTTCACTCACTAAACCATTCCATATGGTTTGAAATTCATTCATGTTATGCACAAAATTAAATTTGTGACACCTTTCAATTTTTCTGAAAAATTTTTATTTTCAGTCTTTTTGTATATTAGCCATACTTTTACCTCAGTATACTTGTTGGAATGATTATTTTGGTTCTCATTGCCTACAATAGCATTGTTCAATACATTTTCACCAAAAAAGGGTTTTTTCTTTCATTTTTTTTTTTAAATACATCTTTTTATTAAGAGCCCTTTTAGACAAAAGTGGTGGTGTATAATCATCATTGCACACTACTCTGTGTGTGTGTGTGTGTGTGTGTGTGTGTGTGTGTGTGTGTGTGTGTGTGTGTGTGTGTGTGTATATATATATATATATATATATATATATATGTATATATATATGTGTGTGTGTGTGTGTGTGTGTGTGTGTGTATAAACATAATGTTTTGAGTTTTCATTTTTAAGAAATATTATCAAATGTCCTGCTGGTGGGAGCATCTTGACCCATGTGGTCTAATTTACGGCTTATTTTGACATATTTTAACCATTATTGAGGCAGATCTTGTGAGTTCCAGGCAAAGCTAAGCTAAGGCTAAGTTTTAGTACATACTACATAGAATTGTAAGAAAACCACACTCTAACTGTATGTTTCTAGACTCAGGGTTTTAGTTTATGCTATGCAGAAACACAGGAAAACAAGACAAAATTAGATTTTTGTGTCTTATTTTTCCATTTTTATCCCCCTGGCATATCTTGCAGTGGGATATAGTCATCAGTATATCCGTCTGTCTGTAATCATTTTAATTTCGGGCCAGATCTCAGAAACCGATTTCTTCTTCCAACTTGGCAATTACTTCTACTAGGCAGTTTAGTTGTGCCTTTTGATATTTTATGGTTCCATGGCAACCAATTTAACATGTAAAAGTATGGATGGCATTTCTGGGCCAGAACTCAAACTTCTTTATTTCCCCATCATATAATGCAGTCATCAGTATGTCCGTAACTCCATGTGTGCCCCCTTCCATCCATCTGTACTCATTTCAATTTTGGGCCGGAACTCCGAAACCATTTGAGTTTTTTCATCAAACTCGCCAGTTACTTTTACTAGATAGTGCAGTTGATTCTTGAGATATTTTAGGATTTCTGCATTTCATATTTTCTGACATGTAGAGGCTGGGAGAATGAGTCATCATCTGATGACTCTTGCTTTTTTGTGTGATAATGATGGCGTTGCCTTCTCCAAGTAATCGTGACAATCTGTGAGTGTCCGATTCAAGCATTATCCACTTGGGATATGGTTAGCTGACTAAGTAGATTGTGCCATTACAATGTAATGTATTCTAATTGTTATCGATACCACAATGGTGGCTGACTATCGCACAAAACTACAAGACAACAAAATAACGAACAAAATTATATTTTTGCTTTGTTGTAAAACTTTTAACATAGAAAGCACTTAGTGTTTATATTATATATTATATAATTTTATATATATAAGCACATAGTCGTTTTATATATATATATATTCTCTACATGTGCATGACATGATCTGATTTCTTGAAAAACAAGTATTCACTGATAAGCAAATTTTTCAATTGTCTCCTCAACCCTGTCTTGGGGACTATTCATCGATAGCCACCTTCATTTTCTGGTTCCTTCATTTTGTTTTACCCAGCTGTCTATAGATTTCAGCTGGCAGCAGTTCTTTTAACCTTAACTGATGCAGTGAGTACTTTCTCTTTTCTTACACCTCCATATCTGAAGACGTGTCCTGCGGTCATGGAACAGATGTTACTGTGCATCAATTATTGGCCTGCATCAAGCATGGAAAACAACTTGATGGCAGTTTTTGACTTCTTTCATTGTCTCAGCAGATTCATGAGTTAGCCAACTGAAATGCTTTTTCAACCATCTTAAAGAAATTCTAGCATGTTCCAGTCTTTTAATAAGACTTTAAATCAAAATGCCCTTAGGTTAATTAAGAAATACATGCTTTCACTCAGGTTTTATTTTCAGCCTGTACTATAATATTTTATTAATTTCATGAGCATTTTAATTTTTATTGAATACAGATTGCTGTTTTCTAAGTGCATTGTAGGAGATACAGAGCTTTCATGTACTTTTCCTCTACTGATGTGTCCTGAGATGGGTTGGGAAAACCACTTAGCAGCACTCCATCAGGGACCAGACTCTGTGTCCCTCTGTCCCACCATTACAATGTCCTTCCAGTATATCACTAAACATACTTACCTTGTGACATCATCATTTACTACTTTTTTATTACTTGACCTACACCCTCTGTGATGAAATCTGAGTGAGTGCTACCACCCTGGGACATCCCACCTGCAGAGTTTCATGCTTCTTGTTTAATTTGGTAGTTATTTAAAGAAAGGTTGTTGAAAGCAATTAATGGTATCTCATAATACCAGACAAAATAATATCTATCAATGTTTTTTGTCATTAGCAAGCAACTGAACCTTCACTGTTGCCCTTAAGATATTCTGTTTCTGCTCACTTTTTTTTTTTTTGCACACTTTCATGTCTTCCCCCGTTCTCATACACACACCGTGCAAATCTGGTGGACATGCTGTTTCTGATCTTGCTGTGATCAAAGGGCCTGCTCAGTTAATTCGAGTGTGACTGCCGGGTCTAGAGAGGAGAAGAACAGACGAAGGTGTGGAAATAGCTTCAGCATCCTCCCTTGACCCCTTCCTTCACGCTGTCCACTTGTTCGTGTTAAGCACTCTTGCAGAGCAGTTGCACAGGAAGAGTAATATGTAAAAAGCAAAGACTAAGGGAGAGTTTATTTTGAAGGAATGGGTTAACTAATAATTTGTGATTATATTCATTGTGTGTTCCATGTTTCAGGTGTACATCAGGATCTTGGATAATGAGTGGAATGTGTACCGGCGTTATGCAGAGTTCAGAACACTCCACAATCACCTGCGGGCCAAGTTTCCCCAAGTCCACAGCTTCAGCTTTCCCCCCAAAAAGGCCATTGGAAACAAAGTAAGTGCACAGTCACAAAATCTCAAACACCCAATGCCGACTTTTCTGTCCCGCTGCTTTCCGAATCTATCAACAGCTTCTCCATCGTCAATTCTGCAATCATGTCTGCATCTTGGAGTTTGATTGAATTTGGTGGAGCGATTCTAATGAGTGAAAAAAAAAAGTTGCTTCAAATAACAGCTTGAAATCTTGCCATCGCTTTGTGGTTATTTGCAGCACTCTTCTACAGCGACCTTCTTTGTGAAACTGTCTTTTCCACAAAGTGGGAGTGTTGTTTGTGTCATGATGTTATATTTGCCCTGGAATCAAGGCCTTTTCGTGTGTGTCAGGATGTGCCCGAGATCGATGTTAAGTGTGAGTTGAAGTCTGAAACAATTTGTGTGTCAGAATAATAGGTGTTATTTTGAACATGAGCTGTAGAGAATTCTAAAAAGAAGAAACTAATGATACTCTCCAATCATTGCTCTCAGACAGTGTTTGGGACAGAGCGTCTTTTTGGTTTTATGGTTTTAAAGACTGCGATCATCAAAAGTTGGCATGTTGACCAAAAGCATTTCTGTTTTCACAGCATCAACCTTCTAGGTGAAACATTTCCTCTGGTTTGCACAGTGTCCCTGTTCAGTCAGGCTGATATGCAGTGTGTAAAGTGGGCAGATTGGTTTGGATAACCTTCGATGCCATGCAGCCCTGTACCCCTCGACCTCATAAGTAAGAGCAGGGTGCATGGGCTAATGAGGTCGGGCTGCTTGGACAGCACTCGCTTCCTTTTCTGGCTTCCTATTTTCTTATTTTATTTTAAAGAACCTTTAAGCCAATGAATGCTAATTGGGTCACAGCACTACTTCCTCATCTTTGTGATTTCTGATGGAGTGCCATGGCTTCAGTGGTAGACTGTTCAGAGCATGAAAGCTGAGTTATCAGAGCCTGGGCACAAGGAGGGCCAATCTGTAGAGACAGTCTACTTGTGGGCGGGTGTGAAAACATCAGAGCTGGCTGGTTTCTCAGGTGCACTGCCTGAAGGTAGGTGCTTCCTTTAAAGACCAGCGTGTAAGTCTTTGCAGCTATTATTAGGCTTTTGGGGTTGTCCCTGGAATAAGGATGATAGAATAAGGACAATGGTGAAGAAGTAGAAATTAGAGGCAGACACTGTACAGTGCTGAAGATTTAACAATTACAGTGTTTTTGCTGGTTTTCTTTGAGGCTACTGAGATTAGCTGTCATGTTTATCCTGTTATTGTTTTGTATGATTGGCAATTTTTGGCACTAATCAGTGACACTTTATTTAGTGCGCCTTAGTCTTTCTGTTTCAGGTAATTAACTCCACTGGATGAGCCTCTTCTCCTGTCAGATCCTCTGAGATCAAGAGGGCTCTGTCAATGAGGCTGGTGTGAGATTCCTCTTCTAATATAATACATGGATAAATTCCACATTGGACCTTCTGCAGACTGATTCTCAAATTACTTTTAGAATGCATTGCATTATGTAAGTCTATGAACAAGAACCCCAATCCAGTTTTGTAATGCTTAACAGGAATTCTTTTGTATGTATTTTTTATTAAGCAGTGTCCTCTTTTCTTGCACTTAGGCTGCATTTGTGTTGTACTTGTGGATGAGTGGTGCTTATGGCATGCCACTGCATGAGGAGAGAGTTGACTGAATTGATTTACTGCTCAGTAATCATGCAGTCATTTTTTGTGCAGTTTCTATGTTCATGTCTCTTGAGGACTGCATTCTTCTTCAGTGAAACAGTATTCTTGGCATGTCGTAAACCATGAAAAAAACCAACCACTTTAGACCTGTGGAGAAAACTGTGTAAACCTCTGTTACTGTTCAGAGAATACCACTGTATTAAAGGAAAAGGTCTACTTTATTCGATAATGCATTTACCTCCAAGGTGACGTCGCTCTCTGTGGCCCTGGAAGTATTTTTAAATCCTATGTTCTCGAGTATTAAACATAAAATTCAAAATGTTTTTATTTGGACCTTTTCAAGACATGCTAGCATATTGGTTCATTAAAAAAGGTTTACTTAAGTAGAAAAGTTGAAATTTTGACCTTTCTCATTCTTTCTTATCTTGCTGCACATCAGCACTTTCCAAATTCTTTGTGCTCATTATAGCTTGGCATCAGAGATGGGTTTGCTGTCAGATTAAAGATTTATATTGGCATTGTTTCTCTGAAGCTGATAAACCCCATGCAGGATTGCTTGCAATGTCTGGTCACGCTGTTTCCATGTGTGCTGTCGGATGCGTCGTCAATTCAACCAATCAGCGTCCACATGAAGGCTGTTTGATATACATCACTACAGATATGCACAAAACACTGCTGGGATTATGGAAGTTTGTATGTGTGTCTTTGAGTTTGCCACACTGCCCACAAAACCCCTCTCTTTGTAGTGGCACCAGTATGTTTAGTGCAGTGACACCAGCTTTGACTCAGCTGTGAATGAGCATTGCTTTTTATAAGAACAACAGGGAGCTCAGCAAGTCATGAACATCTGATCATAGACCAGTTTTCCCCCAACTCTTTATTTATCTTTACCAGAAGAAAAAAAAAAATCACATATAGCTGCAGGATATTATATATAAACTCTAGTTATATGTTTCTTGCCCTTTAACTAGGGGCTGTCTCTGATCCATCACTCAGTGTAATCCTTTGCTGATGTGAAGTAGGTTACAATGATGAGGGAATACATAGGGAGCTCTTTCACATCTTTTTTTACTCATATGCTGCAGATCATCAGCACATTCAAGTGGTCACGTGTGAGCTGCTTTCAGCTCAAAGCCTGTCAGAAATGGCTGAAAGAAGGCTATCGTGCTGTACTTCTCTAGGGTTAAAAATAGACATTACACTGGGAGGGCAGGCGATTATGAAAACTTGAGCTTTTGCTGCAAGCCAAGGCAAGCCATTAAACTAAGGTGTGATTGAGGGCTTTTTAATCAATTTTACCCCTTATCTCCAAATTTAGCACAACCCTGATAAATCCCCATCACATACGTTGCACAAAGGTATACAGCAGGTCAATGACACATCTGACGTGTGAGGGGAAAGATGCCATAGTAGATCCTTATCATGGGGTGATAGTTAAACATGTTCACAATTTTATTCCACCTCACCGGTAACTCTGAACGTCTTACCCATTTCCTGGGTCCATTGTCTGATGCCTTGTGACATCCTACAGCTGTATTATGACAGATGTATGAGTTTCATATGCTTTTTTGGTCATGTAATGCACTCAGCATTGTATGGTTTTCTTTTATTAGTCCTATTATTGGTAAAAAGTAACGCTAACATTTGTTGGTTTTTTACATTTGAGCTTTGTGGCTCATCAGAGCAAGTGCTTATCCTGGTTTCTGTAGCGTGAGACGACTAGGGGTTCAGTTCCTCCTGAACGGGACACTAGTGCATTGTAGGTTATCGTCCCAGTATTTTTACTGGTACACATGTATACTGCTGGGTTAACAGAGGCACACTGGTACTTTAACCACTACACCACTGGCCCCACAGTCCTATTATTGACCCATGTTAAATCCACAACAGTTTTACGACAGATTTAGGTTGAGTGTGATGTCATGTAATGTACATATAGTGGTTTTACATCAACCAGGTACAGGAATATTAAGTATTTTTTTTTCTTAGAACAATTGTATGAACGTCATCCTATTTGATTTACAGACCCGACCTATTTTCATTTACATTTACATTTACAGCATTTGGCAGACCTTATTTACATTTACAGCATTTGGCAGACGCTCTTATCCAGAACGATTCTTTTGTACAACTGAGCAATTATGGGTTAAGGGCCTTGCTCAAGGGCCCAATAGTGGTGATAGTGGGGATTGAACCACTGACCCTCGGATCAGTAACCCATCTCCTTAACCACTAAGCCACTGCTGCCCTGCATTTTCCCGCAACAGATGAACGCAACTATGCAACTTTCAAATCCACGTCACCCAAACGTACGTCAGTCCCTTATGTTATAGCTCTGCTAAATTCATACCAAAAAAAATCACAGGTAGTTTGTGAAAGATGGAACCTCTGCTTATTTTCCTCCCACAGTAAATACACATGAAACCAGACTCTAAAAGTGGAACTCCAGTTTTAATGCACACCAGAAAAACATAGATAAACCCTCGGTGTGATTTGTTATGCATCAAGGATGTATGAATAATGCTGATAAGCAAATGTAAAATGCAAATTTTAATTAGACTTTTAATCTTGTACACACTGAACGCAGAATTGCTGCTTGAATTCCCATCACAGCTACTGGGAAATCCCACTTTTTGTTGTTGTGAATTAGCTGGTGAGTCTCTGTGATTTGAGACTGTTCCTGAAATAGGAGTGTATGCTGTGGGGAGCTCTTCTGATGATATACTGCTGCTGGTCTCTCTGCGTCTCACACCCTGTCTGCTTGGGGCATGTCAGATCTCTCCATGCAGAGCATTTCTGACAGCTCTTAAACAGCTGATTTGTTAGGGCCTGGGCCGGCAGACACACTAAACGTTCCCAAGTGTGCTCCGTCAAATCCGCCCCAGCTGCAGCAGCATGCTGTGCTCAGGCCGCTAGAACCGTGAGTGACAAGATCTGAAAGCACAGCTGTCTCAAAATCTCACTGCCGTAATGTCATAGCTTAAAATCTTTACACCTCAGAGGCTTTTTATCAGGATGCAGTATAGTAAGTGCCATTTCAAAGTGGAATAAATTAAGAGGGTTTTTGTTTCAGACATTAGTTTAAAAACTGTGGAAGTGAGAGATGAATTTTCACGTTCAGTACAGTATGTTGTTGGTTCCAGGGTGATGCTTTGTGGATGAGGAATCTGGATGAGGTAAACATGTTTCTTCAGGATGGGAAGAAATAATTGATTCAGTGTAGAATGAATAAAATAAATAAATAAACAAACAAACAAACAAATAAATGCCAAACAGCCCCCCTGTTCAGTGTCTGGGCATGGAATGAGGCACACCTGTGCTCTCTCATATTATTCATTCAATAATATTATTTAATGCAGAGTACATCATACATAGTACTAAGTAAATAATCCACTTGCATGAGTCGATATTGACAAGCAGCTATGTACAGTGTGACTAATCTCGATAACCCAGCTATAATTTAATGTTAATTTATAGGCTGACTGTCCATGCGAGCTTACATGCTTAGTACATATTTAAGACTTGGGTCTCCAAGAATGTCAGTGGTGCTTTAAGAGCATAGATAGTCTAAGTTATTACAGTTGACTGAAATGCGTTGACTTTGGATAAATTTGTGTAGAAACATTTGTGAACGCTGCCTATTTGCTTTTCTCGGGAATCCGACCAGTCGTGTTTTGTCCATTGAAAAGCTTGTACACGTGTGAGAGAGAGAAAGTAACTGATCAAAAAGGTGGTGAGCAAATCAATGTGCTGTGGACTGCTTTATAATTTATGCCTGTAATTGTACTGATTTTAACCCGTTATAAATAGTAACTGTGGCGAGCCGCTACAAATAAATCAATGTATAGGATACACTGTGATTACTCTTCATGTTTACCTTATCCTGGAACATGTGAGTAACTCAACTTACAGAAGACCGACTGAACTGATTTGGTCAGTGGAAATCCAGCATGTGGAATGGTGTATAGTTGCAGAAAGGGAACAAGTGTTGCCTAAGTCATTTAGACCATTATGAGTTAAAATCCCGACAATAGCTGTCCATGTCAGGGAATCTGATGGAGCATCATTAAGTTCACACTTTTGGCCTTATTTTAATGTCTTTGTTAATCAATGACTTTCATTCTGTTGACTTCTTTTTTTGTATATGCTTGATGTTGTACACTGAAAAGGAAATTGTAATGTTGCTGCATTTCTCTGAAAACACACTGAAACTGAACCCACAGAGGAGATTTTCCAAATTATTGCCTTACTCAGACTTACCTCTCTTTCTCCCCTGAAATTGTTGATTAATTGTTTTCCAGCAATAGTTTGTAAATACTATTTCAGCTGATTTTCAGATATGAAAAACATGCCCCAGTTTGACCTCTTTCAGTCATCTATCCATCTTGTTCAGCAGCTGTACTGCACAGATGGTGAGAGGGGTGATACTAGTCCTGGAATCCCAAACTGCATTGCTATGGGCGAGGACGGGGCTGCAGGCAAAGTCACAAAGAATGCCAGCCGTTTAGAACTCGTGCTCTGCCACAGTGTCCTTTTAAGATGACAGACAGCCTCTGACAGCTGTTTTGCTGTCGGCGCTCCTCATGAGATGCTTGTCTGGCTAAACCGTTTAGCGACTCTGGGTTGCCTCTCATGAGCTTAGTCATTTCTCAACATTTTCTGCACCAGCCCCGCTGATCTCGGCAACGGGACAGCAGCCCCTCTCTCTCGTCCAGCTGTTCTTTTGCCTTTGTGAATTATTCAGAGGCCTTGTGCAGAACCAGGTGTGTGAAGTGGCCCATATTTTCACACATGCGTCTTTTAGTAAGCGCTTTGTCCAAGTTGGAGATCTTTCCATGTGCCGTGCTCATTATGTTCTGTTATGAAGCACGTTACTCGTCTTATGAATTATAAAAGTCACTGTGCTGAAATAAAGGATGCAGTGAACCGAAGAGATGGTAGCAGTTCTGAGTGTCTTGTCTCTTTCAGGGGGTTTTCAGCAGCGTTAATTGAGCTCAGTATTATCATTGCATTAAAGATGACACCCTCAGGAGGATATAGCTCTCTCATTATTACTCTTGTTTCCCAACCCTGCTTCTACTACTCAAAGTGAATAAATTATGACTCATGTATACTGGATGAATACGCAACATGCATGGGTAATATGTCTTGCATTACGAAAACAAAAAAGTGCTGAGGAACCTGTGTGGGTTCCTCAGCACCAGTTCTTCACACTGTCCTTGGGTAACTATATGCTACTCCTGGTGCAAAAATTCAATTAGCTCAACGTTGTTTAATGGATTTATAACTATCCATCTTCCTCTTGAGCACATTCCAGAGGCTTTCAGAGGGGATCAGCTCTGGAGATTTACATGGTCTTCATCTTGTGGTCTGATATCTGCACCTTGATTGTCCTGGTTGTGTGGCATGGGGCATTGGGGTGTTGGACACACACACACACACACACACACACACACACACACACATATATATATATAAATAAAAAACAAACTGTGTGTATGTATATATATATATATATATATATATATATATATATATATATATATATATATATATATATATATATATATATATAAAACTGTATATATGCTCTATATAGACAAGAATGATGAATATATGTATATATTACTTCCTTCTTGACTTCCAGACTTAATAATATCCTCATTAATTTTTTATAGCTTATATTATTTTCATTCATTATTCATGATTACACCATTATTGCGGACCTTACATCAAAATGCAGTTAGCAGGTTTACCCATGTATGCTGAGCTCTTCGCTTGTTTCTTTTGTGCTGTACCACAAACTTAAGTGTTCTGCCTGATGTGTAAGACCGTCCTGGGCATAAAAACCTGAAAAAACTTTGATTAAACGCTGTGTACCTTTTATGTCAGTCAGAATTATTTAGGCACACATTTTTTTTCTCTCTCATAAAACTGTCCATGTTTTATTTCTTGTCTTTTTTACTTTAAAGTCTCTTTTCAGTGTGTGCTTTTATACATGTTTCAGTAAATATTCTTTTCAGAGACGGAATCTTTATACTATAAGCTGTCAGAAAATAGGCCATAAAATGGGAGATGCTTTAGCAAAATTTCAGGCAAATAAACCAGCTGCTATTTTGGAATATGTCTTTCAGCATCGTGTCTTAAAGGAGGCTGTAGTCCGGGATACAACATGTATACTTTGAGTTGGCTGAAAAACTGAAGAAGATAGCTGACCTAAAAATCAGGATATTGCAGAAATATATATTTTTGCAGATTTATTGTTGTAATGCTGATATTAGAGGTTACAAAGTATTATTTTGGCCTTTTCTTGCCAGTTCTTTGTGAATAAGACAGTACTTAGTGTTTACAGATATGGGAGGCTGTGCTTCACTTGTTGATTTATCTGATAATGCCAGTAATTAAATCCACTGTGGTGAAAGTGGTGAATTTTTTTTGTTTTGAAGCCGTTTTAATTTTGGTACTGTGTATTACATGCTTTCTGTTCACATACACTGTGTGCACAATTAGTAGGCAAGTTGTATTTTTGAGGATTAATTGTTATTGTACAACTATACAGTGCTCTTGGTCAATCCAAAATGTTAACAAACCCTCAAATCTGAACATTTAAGTAGTAAAAGTGGAGTTTTGGCTTTCTTAAGAGAATATCTATATGTACACCATTATTAGGGAACTATTAGTGTGCAGAATTATTATGCAATTAAATGAAAAACAAAGATTTTCCATCTCACTTGTTTATTTTCACCTGTTAAAGTGAGAATAATAAACAAACTCAAAATTTACAAATAAACATTTTTGAAATTTCAAAAAAAAATAAAAATAAACCCTCAGTGACCAATATAGCCCCCCTTTTTTTCGATAACAGTCACAAGCCTTCCATTCACGGAGTCGGTCAGTTTCTTGATTTGGTCAGAATCAACGTTTTGTGCAGCTGCAACCACAGACTCCCAGACACTGTTCAGAAAGGTGCACTGTTTACCTTCACTGTAAATTTCCTGCTTAAGAAGGGCCCAAAAGTTCTTGATAGGGTTTAAGTCAGGTGAAGAAGGGGGCCATGTCATTAGTTTTCATCTTTAAGGCCTTTACTGGCCAGCCACGCAGTTGAGTACTTTGATGCATGTGATGGAGCATTGTGTCTTGCATAAAAATCAAAG
>JAOUQZ010000051.1:16069839-16093256 GCA_028564935.1 Neosilurus hyrtlii
GAAGAATCTGTCTAATAATTATGCACACCTTGATATAGGGTGTTGATCTCCTTAGGCCACACCCTCCCTCATTACACCAATACACATCACCTGATATGCATTTAATCCAATAAGCATTACAGCTTGGAGTTGGAAGTAATGGATAAAATGATGATATGGTCAAAATAATCACTTGCCTAATAATTGTGTACACCGTGTAGGTAGCTCTCAAGGTGTCAGCTTAAGGCGATGTTTCTTTGTTTAGACGAGAACTTTGGAAGTTTAAAATGACATGCCATTGCTGTATGGTAAACTGCATAAAAAAACACAAAAGACAACCGACTAGTACTTGTACATCATTAGGTGGAATAATATCTTCCTTCCTCTGGAAGCCAAAAATATGACCTTAAATAAGGATTGTTTAGTTTGTGTGTTATAGGGTCTCAGATTTTTGAAACATGGAGGGTCTTTAAACAAAGCATTAAATAGCATTAAATAGTCCCTTGGAATCACCACGGTAACAGAGAAACTGCTGCATGCAGAAAGGGCTGCAGTGTTGAGATGTAGGGTCTTCAGAGACATGACCGATAAACATGGTTGTCACAAAGGTTTGGTCCCATCAAATTCAGCTTTGTAGATTGTTTTTCATTAAAATTCACTCGTAGGCTATGTCTCTTGGCTCTGTTTATAAGCTGTATGAGTTTATGCATTGTATTATTTTCTCTTTGCTGATGTCTAATTAGTTCATTTCCATTGTCTGTGTCCCTCTCCACTTGTACCTGATTCATTTGCGGTGATGATACTTTCACGTGCATACAAACCCTCCAAGTGCACTGTTAATTTTGTGTGTGTGTGTGTGTGTGTGTGATCACACAGGATGCCAAGTTTGTGGAAGAAAGAAGAAAGCACCTACAGTGTTACCTGCGCGTTGTGATGAACAAGCTCATTCAGACACTGCCTGAGTTCACTGCCTGCCCTTCCAAGGAAACACTGCTGCAGCTGCTGCCTTTCTGCCAGTTAGTGTATATACACACACACACACACACACACACACACACACACACACACACACACACACACACACACACACACACACACAAACACACCTTATGCACTAGCACTGAAACGCACATATGGTACCCCCCTGAATATTGGAATTGGAAGTCCAATTCTTTAGTTTTTGCTATACACTAAAGTTTTTTTGGATTTGGGCTCAAAAGTCAAAAATTAGATGATAGGTCATCAGTTCAGCTGTCACTTCCTGACACCTAAATTGAGAGTTTATTTTTTTTTACCTCCCAGCGTCACCGAAGATGAGTGGATCGGAAACTGTAGAAATTGATTCCGTTCATCTGTTTGTCCATTTGTATTAATTGTTAGTACAATAACCTCTGAAAACAAATTACATGGGATCATCAAATTAGATGTATGTGTCCGCTTGGAGGCAAATAGCGTGGGATTGTATATGGGTACCCTTGATCTTCACAAGGTCACTTTTCATATATTGGACTTGTCAGTTCCTGTTGAAGAGTAACTTTGAAAGGAAATGGTGGCAGAATGGATGGCAAAATGGAGACAATGTCATGGCCTGGGTTTTCATGGCTGTTTCATCTTTCTTGGGTTTTCAGGCTCAGTAACTTTTCTTGTTAATGAAACTTATGATTGTTGCAGTACAATAGAGTCTACAGAAACATTCTGCCAATTTACAGAGGAATGTTTGGAGGAACTTCATGATGCAGCAACACAAAAAACCCAATCAGTGCCAACTTTGGACTTCTTCAGGGAAACTAGTGCACGGCTTTATACTGGCCAAGTGAATCACCAGACCATAGCACCATTAGCCTAAATATACAGTTCACCTAATGAAGAGACACCTGTAGGGAGAAAACCCCAAAACAAATGGCAGCCGAAAAAATGTGAAGTACATGCTTGAAAAAGCATCATAAAAGAAGAATGCAACAGTTTGATGGAGTCAGTGGTTTGATGGCTTTATGCAGTTATTGCAAGCAAGGGATATGCACCCAAATGTTATGTTTTTATTTACTCTAGGACTACCTTTTCCTATAATTTTTCCCACCAATAAATTAGCCATATGTGTCAGGTAGAAGATGTTTAACCTGTAGAAATGCACTATCAGGAATTGAAGCTGGAATTTTGATCAGCTGTATCATGTTTTAAAACCCACAGTTTTAGTGTAGAGCAATAACAAAAGGATTGTCCTTGCCATACTTTCAAAGAGAACTGTATATGCACGAGTGGGCAGATTTTGTTTATAGCATCATATTTCAATATAATTGTATATTTTTTAGTGATACCTTTTTCACTTATAAGTTTATCCTCCATCATCCTATATATAGAGAGATCCTATATTCAGGATCAGTTGTTTCCCCAATTACACTTGCTAATTCTCCAAGCAGCTTTAGAGCCAACACTTGGCTCATCCATCTATCAGCTTCACCATTTTTTCTCACGCTGCATATCACTGAATTACTGTCAGTCCACTGAGTCTCAGCCAGCTCCAATTACAAACAGGAGATTAATGAAAAAACGTTCCTCCCTCTCATCAAAATGATCAGGATGAATTCAACGGGAATCCTTGGCACAGCTTTGAAAATGACGAGCTAATTTAATGGCTTTCAGCTTGATGTAATTTGTGTGTCGAGCCAAATGAGGCGTTGATGGGTCCAGCTGGGATGTGAAGGAGGTGAGGGTTGAAAATTATGGTTTTTGTTGTTGTTTTGTTTTTTTTCATTGGGAGTTGGTGGTAATGTTTGCACTAAAATTGGGTCATAGCCTGTAATAGGAATCGTCTGGAATATGATTTATTGACGTTGGTATAGATATTTCTTTTAGCTGGCTGGTTTCTTCAATATTATCAATGTCTAAATAGAAAAAGATGTTTTTAAATTGTGTAATAATTCTAGATTAGCCTAGATTAGCTATATCAAAACAGTTTAAAGAACAAAACAACACTGTGTTTTAGGAAGCCCCATTGGGATAGAACTCTCATCATAACCTGAAGGTGATCGGTCAGAATAACACTACTAACGCTATTGATTTTTAGTGACTTCGATGTTAAAATGCAGAGCTCTTACGCTAACCGTGTAAAGGTTGTCAGGTCTGAAACAGTCATTTATTTATTTTTGATATTTTTCATCTCATACCCTCCCACCCTCGCTTGAAATTCCTTCTGTTTAAATACCTCTGGACTCAAAGTATGTCAGTAAAATTCCTCCCACAGCAAAGACAGCAGAGACAGTTTTTCTCACCTTTTTGTCACACATTTGTATCTAGTAATTTTTCATTTTTTACTTTGTTTCCCACAAAAAAATTGTTAATCAGGAATATTATATTTAGCCAAAATGTACTCATGCATCTGTGGGGCCGGTTGCATAGTGGTCAGGGTGCTGGGCTCATGATTGGGAGGTCGTGGGTTCAAATCCCCGTTGGATCCCCACTTTGATAGGATATGAAGTCAAGATGCCCAGTATAAATGGGTACCAGTAAAAAAAAAAAAAAATCCTGGTAAGGTAAGATTCAATGGACTGGCGTCCTATGCAGGAGGAATTGAACTCCTAGTCGATTCACATTACAGAAACTGGGAATAAGCACCGGCCTGATGAGCAGCACTGTAGTAGTAGAGAGAATTGTCCATCATGCAACAGATGCCAGCACAATTGTGTAACAGTGACTGAGACAAGGCGTGTGTGTGTGTGTGTGTGTGTGTGTGTGTGTGTGTGTGTGTGTGTGTGTGTGTGTGTGTGTGTGTGTGTGTGTAATCCTAACATCCCCCCCTGTGCGCCATGTGGTTTAGTGTGGCTAGAGGAGAGGGGGATTTTAGATGAGAGGATTGCTGTCATAGTCTTTTTTAGGGAACAAAAGAATGACTGGGGACTGAGACATTTTAAAATGGAAGACACTTAGACTTGGTGCAAAAGTTTAGAAATGTCACATAGAGGAGTAACTTAGACTATTAAAGGGGTCAGCTCGCCCTTGCCAGAAACTTTTTTGAAATTTTTTTTTATAAAGCATGTGGCTTGTGAAAGTCTCTGGCCTCAAGCTCTCTGTGTAAGAAAAGCTCTATGGAGAAAACCCACTACAGGTGCTCCCTTTAAAACCTGAACTCTTTCTTTGAACAAAATATGCCTTATCTTTTTCTTTCATTTGAGGGTTTTTCAGGTCTGTTACAAATGCACTAACCATGGAGACATAACTATAAAAGCGGAAAGGTTTGGTGAAAAGAATTTAAAATATAGATATTTAAAAAAAAAAATAAACATTAGGTTTTCCATGACAGTTTAAGATTTGTGGCTTAGGATGTCCTGAATGATTGTGGATTGTTTTTCTTAACACAGTGAGATGTCGAGGCAGGCAAAATGACAACTTACAACTGCTGCAGAGGCTTACGGGGTGAATTTCTATTACTAGCTCCTTAAAACGATCACATATGACATCGGCGGCTCTGTCAGCAGGATCAGTCATTGCTTCTTGTCAAGAACATGAAAGTGCTGCTACTCGAGTACTACTACTGCTACTAATACTACTACTACTACTACTAGACATGTGCAGCGACATGTTGCCTTCTTCATTGGCTATTCCAGGCCTGGTAGTGTCACAAATTCGTTGTTTTGTCCTACTGGCTGAGCTGTGTGCAACAAACACCACTCTAAGATAATTTAGCTATAAGTACAAAGCATATGGCTGCAAAAACAAGCGTAGAAAACTCAGAAAACATATCATAGCATTAGCACACGGCATACTCTGAAGACGAATCCTTTCGGACGCAATTCAATAGTCTGCAAAAACCACTTCAAGCCGACATATCATAGCATTAGCACACGGCATACTCTGAAGACGAATCCTTTCGGACGCAATTCAATAGTCTGCAAAAACCACTTCAAGCCGACCTGTTATTGGCGTGACCTCTGGACAGAACTACAGGGCACGAAGCCCAAGCCCAAGCTTTTACGTGTCAAACCGGATGCTGTTCCTACAGAATTCCTTAATAAAAAGTCAAAGTATTACAACGGACAGGAGCAGAATCTTGCCAAAAGCAACCAGTAAAGTTTCATCACCTGAAGTGTTGCTTGCTGCTTGTTTACTTGCGCTGGACATCCCAGCCCAAAGAGTTCACATCACTTCTGGGGGGGAAAATAGTTGTTCCGCATTGGTTAAACCCCCGCTAGTAATCCATGGGATAAAATTCCCCAGTATAGTACTTTTTATGGTTATTTATGTTAAAATAAGCTCTGTAGCGCCTAAAAGTATTACATTACGCACAAATTATGCTGTAAGAATGATCAGTAGTGGTACTCATTAACGGTGAGCTGGCCTCTTTAATGTTGTATTTAATGACACTATGCATAGTGCTTTTACTTTATACCAATAATTAACACACAGTAAGTACCATAAAATGTGTCTTGTGAGATTATAACTTTCTTGCCTGCCATTTTTACATGTTCATTGAGTGTGTATGATTTACCAGAGCCACATTTCAGCTTGAACAGTGCATGATTATGTACGTGATTTTTAATCACAGCACTCTTAGCCACTTGCTCTGTGGATATTTTAATGGCACCTTGATGACATTGTACTGAATGTACTGATGCTGATGTTGTACTCTTCATAAATAATCACACTACCTTGCTCATAAGACTTCGAATATGATGTTTACCAGTTAAGTTAATCATTTTTGTGTCATACCTGTATCATGAAGTCCTGTTTGCTGATATGTAAAGCCTATTTACCAAACCATTCTCTATAGCAATAAACATTCCCTTTTCGAAGTTGCTTGGTTTAAACCAAACCAAAATGTTTCAGAAAAGCTTTCCAGAAAAGACATAAAAAAATTTTTTGATGCTCTACTGGTGGATGCTTTTATGATTTTTACATGGATTTGGTGATATTTAAATATATATGTGATATTTTAATATAATATATGATATTTTAAGTGAGCTAGCGTCTGGATCATCAGAAGTGTTATTTTTTGAAGGGGAACTTATTAAAAGCTTGCGTGCATAGTTTATATCTATACCTACCAAAATGTGGTATTTTTAATAGAACATTTATTAAATAATAGAATTTTTCTTGAAAAAAATAAAAACGAGCACTAAATCCACAAGGGGTCAGCAAATGTGTGATATGACTCACGTAGAGTAAACTGTAAATGCGGAAGTGTTGTGCATTTCAATGCATTGAGCTGTGTACCCTAGGTTCATGTATATGAGCAGATGCTTGTCTGATGCATGTAAATGGAATGTGCAAACATGCATAGATTTATTTTATTCAGTAGTTCACAAGTTTATATCTGATTCGTTAGTTTTATATATGTGTATACTCTTATTTTTGCCATTATTTTGCCTTACTGGAACTGACACATTCATGTCCTATTATTGTGATTTTGCACACTTGCGAGAGTGAAACAAACTACAAACAGTGACCGTTTCAAACAGGCTAACGCAAACTATCGAAACACTTCTTAGCAGATTGCAACAAAAACCATCTGATGATAAAAATATACATGTTTTCAGTGTAACAGGATTACTTGGAAGGCTTTCCTTTCATTCTTTTTTAAAGTTATAGAGTAGTTGTTAACTTGTCATTTATAATCTTTTCTAGTGCGTCTCAGTGTACATTAGCTTTATTTATTAAGCTGTTTACTTTAACTTTAAAGGCCAGGTGGGGAAATGAACAAAATGTTAAAATCAGAACAAATGGTAATAGTCATATAAAGTCAAGCCATCTATTACTTTCCTGTCATGTATTTTCAAAGGTAGCACTCAAGGGTTAGTGGTAGGTCTGTGGTTAAGATGCTGTACTCTTGAATTTGAATCCAAGCACCACTGAGCCCCTGAGCAATGCCCTTAACCCTCAGTACTCAGTAGTACTCAGGGTACTTTGGGTAATGCTGTAAATTTAATTAGCCTGAATGTCATGAATGTATATTAGTTTAATGTACAATATAGTTTATTAATGGTGGA
Source organism: Neosilurus hyrtlii (assembly GCA_028564935.1). Taxonomy (NCBI): domain Eukaryota; kingdom Metazoa; phylum Chordata; class Actinopteri; order Siluriformes; family Plotosidae; genus Neosilurus; species Neosilurus hyrtlii. Next base: position 16,076,799 of record JAOUQZ010000051.1, read on the forward strand.
TGTTAAAAAAATCTTTCATGTACTACTGCGGGCAGGACAAAGACACCTGGGCATTAAGGTAGGAAGGAAAACTATTCCTACTGATAATGAAAACAGTCAGTTTCATCTCATTTGTTCTTTTTCCTTTTTGCCTTTAGAAATCTCTTTATTGGATGGAGCAAAACTAAAAAAGGTCAGAATGTCTGTCTGTAATGATACAAATACAGAGTGAAGAGAGGGAGAGCAGCAGAGAGAGAGAGAGAGCGAGAGAAATACTATCAGAGAGTTAGTCAAGAAAAACTATCAGAAACTTTAAGAGGAAGCTTTAAGGTAGTACAGAAGATCATTTTGCTAGATTGAGAGAAACTGTCCAACCACACACTAACATGCCTTATTCTTTCGTGGAAAGAAATGCAACATCCTGTAGACGAATATAAATAATAAATACTCATTCACAGAGAGCTGCAGATGAATTTATTTTCTTCACTGTTTGCACATCATGTGCTCTATTTGGATACTGAGCACCACTACGGGTTAAACTGTAGAAACCTGGATAGTGATTTAAACCAGCACTGTTCCTTCCATCTGCTCAAATGGAATCATTTGCTAGAGGACATTTTTTCCCCTTAATTTCTTTTTAAAATGTCTCCAGTGTACAAAATCAGACAAAGCAGCTTTGTGGTAAAAGGATGAGCTGGAGCTCTGTCCTGAAGGGTTATGTAATGGCTCAGTGAGGAGCTTCTATTTAGCTCAGCCAATCTCTGTGGGGACAGATTGAATAGTGTATGCATATGTGAGAAAAGAGAAAGTGTGTGTGTAGGAGAGGGAGCATGTGAGAGTAAGAAAAAGAGAGAGTGTGTGTGTGTGTGTGAGAGAGAGAGAGAGAGAAAGTGCATGTATGTGTGTGTGTGTGTGAGAGAGAGATTTTGTGTGTGTCTCTATGTATGTGTGTGTGAGAGAGAGTGTGTGCGTGTGTGTGTGTGAGTGTGAGAGAGGGTTTGACTGTGCCTGTGTGTATGAGAGCACTGAGATAGATGCATAGATTGAAGTGTATGTGTGAAGGAAGGCAGCACCCCACTTACCTGCAGCTAACTTCTCCCTGCTGTTCAGACTTGATTGAAAGCTGCTCAGCAGTTGTTCTTGCTCTCTGTTCCCTCTTTCTATCAGTCTTTCCTACTCTTCCCCTCACTTCCTCAGCTACGCTCCTCTACCTGCAGAGCAGTGTGTCGGTGTATTTAGAGAGAATATCCATACCCTATTGTCTCTGAGCTTCATACTCTGAGCAAAAAAAAAAAAAGATTTTTCTTCTTCATGACATCATAGCTCAGTCTTTGTTTTGTGATCTCCTGTCACGTCTTAGTGCAACACACACACACACACGTCTTGTTTCCATAACTGCAGGGGACAATACATAGACTTATGTATTATGTGAATGTTCCATATGTGATTTTGTTTCCCAGAGACTTACCGTAACCCTGTCCACTACTTTATTCTTTCATTCATTTTATAAGTTGCTTATGAAAAGAATGGTTGTTCTAATTAGGGTTGTGGGGTGGCTGGTGCCCATCTCAGCCAACTCTGGGTGAGAACAGGGTACACCCTGAACAGCTCGCCAGGCCATTGCAGGGCCAACACACAACTATTCACACTCAGAGTCACACCTAGGGGCAGTTTGCAACAGCCAGTTATCATAATGTGTATGTTTCTGGACTATGGGAGGAAACCAGATTACCCAGAGGAAACCCAGACAAGCACAGGGAGAACATGCAATCTCCACACAGAAACGCCCCGAGTCCAGGATTCGAACCTGGGACCTTCTTGCTGTTCTTGTTCTTGCACCACTGTGGCACCTATATCCACTACTTACCTAACCTTAATCTAACCCTAACCTTAAAACACCTAAATATAATGATTTAACTTACAGGGACTTGTGTTTTGTCCCTATAAGGAAGACAAGTCCCCATAATGTGACTGTGTAAACATGATCTCTGCAACATCTCTCTCTCACTCGCTCTCTCACTCTCACTCGCTCTCTCTCACTCTCTCTCTTTCTCGCTCTTTCTCTCACTCTCTCTCTCTCTCTCGCTCTCTCTCTTTCTCTTTCTCTCTCACACAAACACATTCACACAATCACATAAAGGGAGTAGGATTTTCTTAGGTGGTCAATAGCTCTTGGTTCATGAGCAGTGTTGGTTGTCATGGCAGCCAGTGAGTGAGGCAAGGTGCTGAAGCGCTCTAACTGTAGCACAGAATTTGTTTTTGTCTTTGTGAGTGATCCATAAATAATCAATAAAAAATGTATCAGATATCCATAAATGACAGTGATAGTATTTACTACTGTTTACCAATAATAAAATAGATAGATGATCCCCAATTTAAAAAAAGCAAAAACAAAACATTGCAGCTTTAAACCAAAAGTGTTGCTTAGAGTTCTGATGCATGTCTGTTTCTAACTGAAACTAAAACTAGAAAGATTTTAAATTAAAAAAGTCAGACATGTAATATATAAACCAGAAGAGTTGCTTGAATTAGCCATCTAATAAATCCAAACTACTATAGATTTAAGGAAGCTGAAAGTCTTTTCTTTTGCTTTAATGAACTGTTAACATTTTGATGTCACTTGACATGAAGTGGAGTTGTGTGTGTGTGTGTCTGTGTAAGAGAGAGAGAGTGTGTGATTTTTTCTTAAATCCTGCCCCTAAAGGAATTTTACTTGCAGTTGTTTTTTTTTTTTAAAGCTAAAGGAAACATATTTTTTTTTCCACTGTAGCATAATGAATTCCACTGTGACCTGTGCTGTGTTTATTTAAAAAGAAAAAAAATGAAAAAAAGAAAAGAAAAACATCCGGGAGGTGCATCACTGTGACATCCCACTCAGCTAGTTTAGAGACAGATCATTGGGATTTGCTATCTCAAAGAAACCAATCCAGATTCCTTTTCTGTCGCTACTGAGAAAGAAGTTGAATGTGACAGAAAAACTTTCCAGAGACTCCTGAAGTCGTGGCACACTCCATCCGTCATTAAGTTATAAGGAGCTTCCGTGCCAGCATCAACTATTTCAGCTGAGCCGCCAGCTCATCCACGGCATGCATTCTTAACCTTTTTATATAATGGAACTTTGTATATTTATTGTGCTGATTTATTTTTTTGTTTTTGTATAGTCAAAGTTGTAGCTTGTGTACACAGCTGTTAACTGAAGTGCACTTTAACCTAGCTAAACAGTTTTAGCGTGGAAGGAAGGAAGGAAATTGGAATTATGAAAAAGATGAGTCTAGTCTATTGAGCTCAGGTGAGGCTGCCCTGTGTTTTGGAGACGTGTACAGTAAAAAGTCATGACATCATCACCCATGCTTTTGTTTCTTTTTGTTTCCCACAGGGATGCCCCTGCTGCCAATGAGAGCGGGAGTAAAACAGGACGATCAAAGGCATCATCTCGTTTCCCTCGGCTGGGCCGCAATTCTGCCAGTGATGCTCGTAACCCAGAGCCCCAGAGTGGTGACCTTTAACCCTCTATTTACACACCATATGTTGAGAGACACACTGACCTCTGACCCGAACTATGAATTATGGATTCTAGGATGTCTGTTGTCTTAACCTTCAAAACTGAGGCTCAATTCTGTAAAACTCTGCCATCTTTTCCATTAAGGAGATAAACGAGGACAAGATGAGTTGAGGAACGGGAGTCCCAACAGAATAGTTTCTGTTTCTCTCTCAGTGGTGTGGTGGAGCTTCCTGTCATGACCGTGCCTAGTGATTTATAGCAGACGTCATCAAAAGAATGCAGGACGTATTTCTTGTAAAATCCCATTAAGGTGATGCTTTAGTGAAAGATGTGGATTCACTTTGTGGTAACTTGCACATGAACATATACTCAACTTGACCAAAAAAATGGGGAAAACTTTTTTTTTTTTTTTTTAATAAATTTAATAAACGTTTTGTTACTATGCTATATTGTATGTTGGACACACTAAAGTATTACAGTGCTCTTACACGTATTGGCTTAATGGCCTTAATTCTTTTCATGTTTCAGTTCTATCAATATTCTATAATGTCCACAATACATCAGAAAAGATATCCTGGATAGATTATAGCTGACTATATCTCACAATATCTTCAATCATGAAACTGAGTACATGCTGCCCTAGGAACTGACTGTATGTGTCTTGTGAAACTGGAGAACCTGATTGATCACAGATTTGTGATATTTTCACAATGCTTTGTGCTTCATCTCTGACGAGGTGGAGTTTTGTTACATAAAGTCAAATGCTAAGATGGGCCAGATGAGCTGTAAGTACGTTAGTATACACTCCACTAACTGAATGAACAAATCCTCTTTATTTTTATGTTGGAACACAATAATGATCCTGTGTACAGTATATTCTGAATCCAGTACTAGTTTGTTTTTTTTACTTCGACTTGACAAATGACAATGTCATTGTTTATTGACTGTTAAACTGTTATGTACACTAAGATGAAAGAAATCCTATTGAAATGAGTACATTAATGAAATGTATTCAGCATAATGTCATTGCCATTAGCCTGCATTACAGTAGTTTTCTGTCCATCTGACCGCAGCTTTATACTGGATATTAGTTTTGCAGTTTTTTGTACATTAGCATTACTCTGCAAACTCTGTGGTTTTCTTTCTATCAGCAGTGGCAGTGCTGCCAGCCTTAAACCAGTTAAAATAGCAAGCTGAATAAATCAGTAGAACGAAACATTTCTGTTTGGTGTCCAATTCCCAGAGTTTTTACACCTCTGACAGGAAGCAGAACAAATTGTAAATGTTTGTAAACGATGGTCCACAAAATATTTCCAAATACAGTTATTGACGCAGGAACCTGGATCACTGGTTGCTATAGTTACCTGATGGTTTAGCAGCCATCAAAAAAAAGGTTTTGGGTTCTCTGCTTTTTCAGTGGTTATGTAATTTCAGAATAATGCCTGCTCTAAATGGGGGTACTGCCTGCCCGGAAAATGTGGGCATGGCTGCTCAGGAGTGGATGACTGCACAGTCGAGTGTGTCCAGGCCAGTCGCTATACACAACTCTGTTTAGATAAGTCCTTTTATGTAATGTCGGTCATGTTTAAGGTTGATAATCTATCAACAAAGCCTTTATTTTTTAACTGGCGCATGTTTGTTTCACACTGCTGCTGAATTTATTTCAAATGTTTAAAGCCACCAGTTCCGGATGTTTACCTTCCCGGCTCCCTACAGTGCTACTTAATTCAAAATCTGCTTCTGTGCATCCTGAGACCAAGCATACTTTTTTATTCATGCAGTACGTCTTACTCTTTTTGTTCAAATGAACATGATTTTCGATTCAATGCCCCTTTATCTGCAAGCAGAATAGGTGTTGTTGACCTTATTAAAACAAGTATGTTGCATAAATAGCTCTTGAGGTTGTAGGATTATGAATATTACAAAAGGAAATTATTTTGCCTTAGTGAAATGACGTGGACTCATACAGACCAATAGTATACCCTCTTAGAGGAATTTCTGAGTTAATCAGGAATGACATAAGAAAGCCAAATATAGCCTCGAATAAGATGCTCTATCTATGTGTCAGACCATATGGAACGCTAATTCTAATGATGAGTAGAGTCACAGGGGGAATTAAAATCTGTGTTTGAGTTTTTGATGAATAAATTGAGAATGCTAAATATTTACAAGAGAGCAATTAAATATTGGGATGTCATGATCGACAGCAGATGACAAGAACCTCCGAAACGAGTGGAATGGCTGTCAGCCAGAGAAGTGAACAACCTGCAGTGTTTTTCCATTAACCTCTTATTCACAACAAGGGCTTGAAGAGGAGGAGAAACTGACACGTTTATAAGTACAACATGTGTCATTTGCATTTCGGACTGGAAGATGAGCCAGATGTGGATGGGCCCTGTCTGCATTTAAAAAAAAAAGAAAAAGCTTGGAGCAAACCTTTGGGTTAAAGAGCGATCCTCTCTTCCACGGTAGAACATTACACTGGTTATTTACATGATTGATTATTGTTTTGGGATGCATTTTCAGCCACATACACTATAGAGGCACTTCATTACATTGACAGCACGGTACTGAAATCTGTCATATCCTCAGGTGCACTCTGCATTAAAACACTCACTGAGTGATGTTTACATTCCACTGATATCACATTTTAAAGCCCGTTCAGACACACTGCACTAGAACAGATCTATCCTGTTTGAGACGGGTACCAGCTGACACTGCAATCAAATCTCACTGGTTTGTGGACATGATCTGGGCATGCTGTGTGCTGGTCTGTAGGGATTCCATTTATTGGAATGGATCCTTTTGCAATAAGCAGGCACAGATGCAGTGTGCTTCGACTGGTTGACTGAAATCGGATGACAGATGCGAGATGGAGACAGCGCCTAGACCATGCCACGCTAGGGGTTCTGTCTGAATATCTTTTCACACTGTAAAACAAACTTTATGGCACATAACGGGAAGAGATGTCTGTTGTAGACCACCCGCCACCATAACCACCACCACCGCCACCCGAAGAAGAAGAAGAAAAAAAAATAGCAGACAGTCCATCCACAGCCACCTTGTGTTTTAGAAAGTCTATTTGTGTGCTGTGCTCTAAGCAGCCCTTTTATTTGTAATCGATGTAATTATCACTTAATTATGGTGATTATACTGGGTCGAGTCATTATCAGACATAAACAGGGCAAATAGCATTGAACAGGTTTAGACTGAATTCAGATTTCAAGGTGCTTTTAAGCCTGTGCCTCAAGGTTAAACAGCAGAGCATGCAGGCTGTTTTTCAGCACTTCGTCTCTGAATTCATTTGCTAATAACAAAAAGATGTTTTGCCTGAGCTGCACAGCTGTTACGAGTGCTTCTCTTGATGTGTTCTGAGCACCATAGATCAGTTCCGCTCCCTGCTGTGTGCCTCTAGTAGCTGTCGGGTGATGACACGTTGAGGATCTCTCAATGCATGGTCATTTTCCCCATACCAACAAGGTTTCAGACACAGTCTGTCTTAGATGTTCCTTATTCTGGTATGAGTGCTCTCTTTTTACATTAAAGCACAAAGTTATTTCACTTACAGGGAAAATCCTAAAGGAAATTGAATCTAAGGAACTCAATGATCGCATGGCACAATGGCTGAATAGTTCAACAAGTATATTATAATCCAGCAAAGCTATTGTGCGGAGAAAGCCAAAGCACAGACTGAGCGTACACTTAATCATATCATTGGCCAGCTGAGGGTAGGAGCTGGTACTTTGGAGTGCTAGAAAAGTAGAACCCCCCCCCCCTCCCTCCCAAAAAAAAAAACACCAAACCACCCCCATCACGAAAAAAAAAGAAGGGAGTATATTGGACACAACAGTCTGCTGCCCTAGATACAGTAGCAGTGCTTTGATACTGTAGCAGAGGGCTCTCTTTTCATCTTTCTTCTGATTTTACAAGAGCAGCAGCCAAGAGCTTCTTTCCTTACACCAGGGATAATTCAGTTCACACTGAGGATTAAACCTGACATAAGAAAATCATTTTGAGGTGTAGCATTGATACTGAGTCCTTAGGTGACTGCTCACATTAAGCTGAAGGGTTATATTTGTTAAATGGAAAGACAGATAGACTTTTGGGTAAAATGTGATGGAGGTCAACATCAATTGTCTGGGCTTTTAGAGCATTTGATCTTTGAACAGGAAAGGACAAAGGACAGATGAAATGTTACTCTAAATAAATGCTCTACCTGCTGTCAAATATGGATTCCCCGTAATGAGCACATTGGACTGCACATAGCATTACATAACATAATACTACAAATTGGCACAGCTAAGCGAACACGTCTTAATAGATCTGTAATAATCATGTAATTTCAAAGATACATTGGCAAAACCTGGACTAAAACTACCCAGCTAGATTGTGGTTTCAAGCTCCAGTCTTTTTCTGCTCCACCCCTCTAGATTGGAAAGCTGTGCCCTGTACCCTCTTTATTAAAGCAGCGTCCACACAGGTAGTGATGAGTGACACACGAATCACCGCACAATGCATGTGAATCTTACTTGCGGCCAGCTCTGGTTGCCTAGGTAGCCCTTTCTCATGTTTCTTGCTTCCAAATGTTTCTGAGTGAAACCATAAACAGCTCGTTCCCCACAGGAAATATAGATCTGCAAGCAATATCTAGCTAGTTCACTAAAAATAGCTTATTTCATTAATTATATTATTTTTGCTTATATCACCTCATATTATAATTAATAGCTTTATTTTTTGCATGGCAAGCATAGTATGGAGGCTCTTGTGCATCATGATGAAAGTTAGATGTGTATAAATATAGAATCAGAAGTTGCAGACTGTTTCGGAAATATGGACCCAAGCATGGCATTTCTGGTTATTATCCTTGTAAAATTCGTGTGTGTAGTCATAAAGCACACAGCAGTACTGAGCTGCTTTTCGATGTTGATGTAGGCGGAATCATTAAACTTGTGTTCGTTGTTTCCCTGTGTTAAATGTTTTGGGGATCTCTGTCTGGTGACATCTGTCAATCATTTATAACTTTAAGCTCTGATTGTTAATCGCTCAAATCACATCACGTGAAGGTTCAGCACAGTCGAACTTTGTAACTGCGTCGCTTGAAAAAAATTGCTTCTTATCAGTCATTTCTCTGCCGTTCTTTGACTTTGAGCGGTTGCTTGTCGCTTATAACTTTTTGTAAGGACGCAGCTTAATTGATTACTAATGAAGCACACGGTGTTTTTTGGGGTCAGTGCTGAGGTCAGTACATCAGACAAATTACAAGTATGAAAACAAGATGGCAGATAAAATTTTTTTAGAAGAACTTTTTTTGAATCTGCATTAACTAGTCCTTTCAAACGTACACTGTGGTGTGAATCTAAATTATTTAAGTGTTTTTAAGCGAATTTGGAACCCTGCCTAGGAACACTGAATTTGAGACAGCAACACATCAGAAGATTCACACCTATGGGGAGTTTTGAGTCACTAGTCCACCTACATGCATTTTTTTAGCACGAGGGAAAATTAAAGAACATATAAAGACACACGGAGAACAATGCATCTCAACTTGCATAAATGTATGTACTATGTGCTATACGAGAATGGAGCAATCTGATTGGTTTGCTATCTCAGGTTGGTAATTAATGAGCTCATTTTCTTGCTTTGCATATGCACTTTTTTCCCCACTTCCCACCAATTTCTCCCCAAATTTTAGTCGTATTCAATTCCCACCTGTCAAGTATTGCTTTCCCCATCACTCAACCACCACCAACCAGGGAGGGGCGTAAGCATGCACGTGCCCCCTCTGTGACATATGCGCATGCATATTTGGGGGTGACCTAACACAATCAGAGGGAAAGCGTTATCCGGCCCTTCATATGAGTGAGCTCACAGACACCCATGATTGGCAGGTGACCGCTGTGAGTGACAGGGAAGTGAACATATGCCATCCCTCCTCCCATGAGAGCCAGGCCAATTAGCTCCCACGGACTTCCGGTCGTGGATGGCTGCGGCATCCACCTGGATTCGAACTTGTGATCTCCATATTGATAGTCATGCATCTTGTTGATGCGCCACCCGGGAGCCCAGTATGCATGTGTTTTTGAAACATCTCAGAACTATTGCCCAAATTCTCTGCCAATGTAGAAACCAGTTTATTCTGCCTTTCCTACTCTGTTTTCATTAAGACTGCTTACTATTTGTTGATATTCCTGAACAAACCCATATGCTCATTAATATTCATTAGTTTATGGCGGTTTTATGCATCGTCAACAGGGTCAGTGAGGTTACATTAACCTAGTCCAGTAAATTAACTAGATTAATAAGGGAAGCAGCATTTTGTACATTAATATCAGCAGATGTTCTCTGTACAGTCTATTTTGTAACCAGCTGCTGTTCCAAACCTGTGCAGAAATATGCTGATTTATTATTTAATGTCATGAATCCCCAGGATAAATCAATAGCTCCTGTCATACTGGCCTGTTGCCTCAATGCTGACCTGAGAGAAATGTGCCGTGCTGGAAATGCAAAGTGTTTTCACTCATTATTTTTGAGGTTACTCGATCAATAGGACGGTGTGAGTACATCACAAATCACATACTAATGTACTAAACAGTATCTCAAAATATTGTGGCTCCATGAATTACTTCACACAGTACAGTGAAATACCATTTAAATAATGGGATGTGGTTCAGGATGAACAGTAACCTTTATGTTGGTTTTAAACACAGACAGTCACATTGAGGGAGAAATTTTATAACAGCTAAACATAATCTCAAAAGTTAAAAACTTACATGCTTAAGAGTAAGGAGATGAGATTTTTTTGTATTGATTGATTTCAGCAAACATATTTTTGTGCTAAAGGCTATGACGTAGATTTTCTGTTATCAGTAAGCTTTAAACTATGTAGGCTAATAAAAGTACATAAACGGTAAAGTACTTTATATTAGATACTTAAACTGTGCCATATAGCTTTTTTGCAGTTTAATTATTAAAATACTACATGGAATGGAACAATCTGATTAGTCCACTATCAGGGATGTTTTCCCAAATAGATAACGCTCAGATCAAACAATGGGCACTCTCAGTTTGCCACAGGTTACTTGTAACCTGCCTGTGTTTTCACAGTCATGCTTTAAAAATGGAAACATAAACCATAAGAGTCATATTTTAGTTTGTTTTTGCTAAATACTAAATACTATGAAAGAGTTTAAAAACAAGTTGTTCCAGAGTGCAGTTTACTTGTGTTTCCATTTAGTATGTACTAAAACTCTGAATGGGTTTTAAAGACACATTAAAATACACTTCACACAAATCACCTGACCTGCCTCTGTAATTGTTAAAATAGTTACAAAAAATATCTTGATTGATTTTTTTCCCCCTCTTTCCGTGTAGTACATACTAAAACAATTATTTAATCTCAAAGACAATTCAGTGACATCTATCTTGATTTCAGCAAACAATTATTAAAGAGTACCGGTACTGGTCTTGCTTGCAGCATAATTTGTGAGTAATGTAATACGTTTAAGTGATACAGACCTTATTTTAACATAAATGACCATAAAAAGCACTTTACTGGTCAAATTTATCCCATAGTGGGAGCAGAACCAATGCGGAACAAACATTTTTTCCCAGAAGTGACATGAACTTGTTGGGCCGGTTGTCCAGTGCAAGTAAATAAGCAGGGAGAGACATTTTAGGTGAAAAAACTCCCTGCATACCAAAGGCTCTTACCTTTAGCTCTTTACCTACTGGTTCCTTTAGGTGAGGCGTTGCTCCCCTCCATTGCCAAGCTTTTTGCTTTTCATGAAGGAATTCTGTAGGAACAGCTTCCGGTTTTAGACGTAAAAGCTTGGGCTTCGTGCCAAGTAGTTCTGCCTGGAGGTCACCCCAGTAACTGGATAGCTTGAAGTGGTCTTTGCAGACAACTGAATTACGTCTGAAAGGAAACGTTTTCGGAATATGTTTTGTGCCGATGTTTTCTTATGTTCTGCTGCATGCAGCCCAGCCAAAGGCAAGACAACAAATTCACTTCCTTACCAGGGCTGGAACAGCCAGCTGAGAAGGCAACATGTCGCTGCGCATATCTAATAGTAGTAGCACTGTGGCAGCACTTGCACGTACTTGACAAGAGTCGCAAGGACTGGCGTTGCCTGATGGAACAACTGATGTCATACGTGATCATTTTAAAGAGCTAGTTATACAAATTCACCACAGGTGGCCTTTAATTATGCATATTCTGTTTTATTAAAGTAATTTTACTTCTGATGAAACATTTTTTAATTAATTCTCTTTCTGATAATTGTCTCCATTAATTTTTGTTCTGGGTTGTGTATTTATTTTCCTGTGTTAAATTTTTACCATCACTGCCCAATAGTCACAAATATTCATTCACAAACAATGCTCATTTAATATTTATTCATGAATAGTGAGTTTATCAACAGTACACAACAGCATATTTAATTGTAGGTCAATGAGTTTACATTAGCTCATTCCGGTAAATTAACTATTAACGCTAATAGCATGTTCAACAAAGGAATAAACAACTGCAGTAAGATCAAAAGGATGTACGCTAGTCTCATTGCTAAGGCACCACATTTGTACATCAGCCATAGAACAGTCATCGGAAAGGAGTCAACTGCAGTTTCTTTTCATTCATCTGTGGATCATACCACTTTTTCACATAGCACTTTACTTTTTTTTTAAAGCTAGCCAAAGTACAGTTTGTTAGTAAAGCACATAAAAAGTGTTTTTTTTTCAGACACTACAATAGTGAATTGTGGTTTGACTAACCTATAAATCAATAAATCTTTCAGAGTTTATCCCTGCAATCCAACAAACATCAAACACTGAAATTTCTGTTACACTCTTAGTACTAAACATGATAAAGATTTTTATCCAACACGCCTTCACTCTCACACTAACTTATTACATTTTGCACTCATTTACTGTGGTATTTTCCCTCTTCACACACATTCCAGGCGATTCCTCTCACCTTCCTGTGCCGCAGTTATTTTCTGTCTCGGTGAGCACACCTGGTACTTGTTCAGTGATACAGTGTTTTATCACTGCATTCACTCAGCAGAGCCATGCCATGTTTCCACTGATGAAACCCAGAAAGGTGAAACCCCACAGATTGCAACTTTTGTTAATCACCACTTGAACAACATGATAATTCTAATATCAGCCTACACAAATGAGAGCTGTTGAACTATGAATGTGCGGGTGTATAAACCTTTACAAGAGTATTTTTAAATTGTATAAATCAGTTATCACAGACTCAACGATCTTACATAATCGTTTAATCCTATACCTCAAAGTCATTTTCCATCATACTGTGATGCAGGACCTGGCAAAAACCTTTATGATTTATTTTTTTGACCCAGAGGCCAAAGGAGAGATACTTGATCTCCACCACCCACCGAGAGCCACAATCCTGAAAGACACAACATCATAGAGGGAAAAAATTGGTATTGGCTATGCCTTTATATGCACCGTTCTCGCCTTGGACATAAACTTTAATTCACTCACTTCATGTTGTAGTGTCCATATCATGTTTCTGGTTGTATTTAGACCAGTACTATGCTAAGACAGAGTTAGTCTTGCAGTGTATATCTTCAAGTGTAAGCATTTCATGTCCTGCTGTCATGTTACACTCATGTGACAGGTTCTTGCTTGACTATTCTAAGATGCACAACACCTTTACTGTAGACCAGTACATCACAAGATACTATGTGCACTGCACTGATTCATACTTAAGGGCAATTACCCAAGGCTACTTACTTCTACTTGGGTTGCCTCACTCTGATGTAGGCGGAGTACTCCCTGAACAGCTCACCAGTCCATCGCAAGTGATGGCTACAAGCAGCAAAAACAGTATCCAGGAAAGGCAAACCTTTATCAAGCACTACAGTATGGAGTTACACCCACAAGTAACATGGCAGTTAAAACTTGACTGTGAAAGAGAAAGTCTTCTGTGTCGTGTCCAGGAGCACCATGGCTTTTCCCATCCCTGAGGCACCTGGTATTGACCATCACAGAGTGGAAATGTCTGGTTACACAGATCAGTATTTCAGGTCTGCTTGGAAGAAATCTGAACCAAAGGAAGCTATGGACCAAAGACAAAAAGGACCATCCAGACTGTTATTAGCAATAAGTCCAAAAACCAGTTCTTGGCATGGCATGGGGTTGCATCACTGCCCTTGGCAGAAGCAAGTTGCACCTCTGTGGTGGAGTTAATGCAGAAAAGTATACTGTGATTGAGTAGAATGTTTTCTAGAGATGTCCAAGACAAAACAAAACCATATTTTGTACATAATTATAAAGGCATGGCTGTGGAAAAAGAGGCTTCAGAGGCTGGATTGGCCTGTCTGTAGTCCTGTACTGTGGTGAATTTCAAAACTAAAAATGTGAACAGTGACTCAGTACTGTTGCACCCCTTAAGACCTGGAAACCGTGGAACACCTGAAACACTTCATGATTTTGTCTTCAGTCCCTAAACATCTTTTGTGTTGTGAGAAGAAATAGCAACGTTACAAAGTGCTAAATACTTTACCGTCCCAACCTTTCTGAAATATTTAGCGATTTTTTTTGTGTGTGTTTTGTGTGCCGTACAGCTTTTCAGATTTAATTTTAATTGAAATGTACTTCAGTGTTCCAATGTACAATTTCTCTGAGTTCCTTAGATCCCGGGCTAAACCAGTATCCCTGGTGTTGTAAGGAAGGAATGCTACCTGCTATGCTACTGTGCCACCCACTGTCACTGATTACATTATTGTTAGGTCTGATTAAGATAGTATGTATGTGGTACTGTCACTGGACTGTAGGTGTGTGACACATAATGGCAGACAAAGTTTGATTGCTGTGTGTTGACCTCCAGTTTGGAGAAGTTTGAGTCTTTCAAGTGGGGAGATGTGAATTGGTTTTATATGCCTGCATGGTCTGGTTCTCTCAGTGTAGTGGTGCTGAGATGCTTCTCCTCTACAGCACAAATCTAATCACATAAACCCCTGATACCTGAACCAGGGAACTCCATGAGAGTAGTTCCCAGTTATACTGATATCCTCATGTAGTGCTCTCCATGGGGACTCATGCATGTGCAGTGTGGTACATGTAGCTGCTGGACATATTTTGTGATTATGTCGGCTTTCATGATTCACACACTTGCCTTGATGCCCTTGCTTAGATGACAGGATGAAAGGGATGCCCTTCAATGCCTTGGTGAATATAATGTGATGTTTGGCACTATGCACAGTGTTTATAGGATGTAGTTTGTGTGCACATGCAGCCCCCATTCCATCCACTGAGTAAATCATGTATCACTGCACATCACCATGGAAACATGGTTTTCTTCTTTTCCTGGTAAAAGTAACCAGTGAATGAATTTAATTAAACCAGGAATATGCTTTGCTTGTTCAACACAATTAACCCACACAGCTCTGTGTTTGTATGTGAGCACAGAGTACATTATTGTTAGGTCCATGCACCTGATTCAACATTATTCCTCTTCTGTTATTTAGCTAATGAAATGTTTATATTCTGCTTCCATGTTACAGCCTACTGTCTCAAGAATACCCTGCTTTATGTAATAATATATAATGTAGGCAGTAAGAGGTTCTCCAGAAACAAATTGAAAATTGTTCATTACAGTTAGTAATTACATAAGTCCTGAATGTGATTTATTCTGTACATCTTTTTTAACATTATAAATAGATATATTTCCAAAATAGAAATGCATGTAACTGTAAACAGACCAAACTAGAGGGATACTCATAGACGTCAAGGTACCTGAACCATTCAACATGGATAATACCTGTACTGGTTTTAATTACCAATGTGCTTATCTTGCAGTCTGTTTTATAGTATGTGGATATGAACTAATTTGCAAAAAAACTTTCTTGTTTGAATTATTTACAAGATGGCTGGGGTTTGCCCTGAGGTCACTCTGGGTTAAAGGTCATTTTCTCATTTAAAAGTCCATATATGGTTTTCTATTAATGTTCCATAGCAGCATTATGTTGGTGCCCATTTCAGAGAGCACTAAAAATCCTGTAACCAGATTTAAATCTTTCAAGGTCACTTAATGGTGTCCTCTGGACCTGTTCAGGATGTACCCTGCCTCTTGCCCTGAGTCAGCTGGGATTGTCTGCAGCTTCTCTGCGACCCTAAACAGAATAAGCACTACATATAATAAATGAATTATTAATGAATGAGGTCTTTTCAGCTTAAAGGAGGTTATGTTATTTGAAAGCATGTATATGGTTTCCTGTCATTCCCTCTTTGCATCTATGTGTCTATGCCAAATTTTATCATGGGAACTGTCTATCTCCAGAATTTTATGGCCTTGTCCCAATCTTTATCTTTGACTATGCCACATCCAAAATCAAATCATCTCTGGGATTCAGGTAGGGTAGTGTCTCCACCAAGTTTTGTGAAAATCCTTGCACAGATGTGACCAGGATTTTGTTTACAACCAAACTGACAAACAGAAAAAACACTGGTGATTACAATACACCCGGCAAAATTCAGTTCATGTTCAAATTGAATGTGTACAGTTTCAGTAATGTGGAACTGTCAAGGTTTCAATGCTCATGATTGCCATCATGACTGTAAGAAGCAAGCTTTTATTTTTTATTAATGCATCTGCTCCACATGGCTTAATGAGAATTCCCCAGTGCTGGGCACCACATCTGTGCTATTACAGGGGTTAATATAATTCCTGGAGACAACATGGGTACATCTGCATGGATTCTGCCAGAAGATTATCTATTTACCATGTTAACACGAACAGTCCAGCTGGGACTAGCCATGAAAATGGAATACTTATCTTATATATTTTAGATTATGCTGTGGGTATATTTGTTTTATATATATATATATTGTATGTGGGGAAAAATAATAGTACTACAATTTCATTAAGCACTCTTCTACGGAAAATCGACTCAGGATTTTATATATATATATATATATATATATATATATATATATATATATATATATAT
>JAOUQZ010000051.1:16152462-16190663 GCA_028564935.1 Neosilurus hyrtlii
GGATGGGTGGATGAATGGATGGGTAAGTGGATGGGTGGATGGGTGAATGAATGAATGGATGGATGGATGAATTATTGAATGAATGGATGGATGGATGGATGGATGGATGGATGGATGAATGAATGAATGAATGGATGGATGGATGAATTATTGAATGAATGGATGGATGGATGGATGGATGAATGAATGGATGGATGAATGAATGAATGGATGGATGGATGGATGGATGGATGAATTATTGAATGAATGGATGGATGGATGAATGAATGGATGGATGAATGAATGAATGAATGGATGGATGGATGGATGGATGGATGGATAAATGAATGAATGAATGAATGCTGTCAGTATTTGTCTACCTTCAGTGGTACACCTGTACCTAACAATTTATTATAGGTACAAAGAACTTGTGCAGTAAAAGTAGTGTGTTTTGGCGAGGACAGAATACACACAGATGTGCCTAAATTCATCTGAAGTATCTAAACAAAATGAACCTTCCGGACTTAACTGAACAGGCTTATAGATATGCAAGGTTTATGAATACATCACCGAACTACCGATCAGTGGCTTCACTGCTCCAGGCTAAAGCAGCTGCACTTCAAGCTCGATAATCCCCGGATACTACAGACATAACACACAACACCAAACTATGGAAGGAGACGAGAACATGTTTTTAAGAGCGAAACACCGGGTGTTTGAGGGCTTAACTGAAGGTACAGAAACTAACTAAGTTAACGTTACAAGTTCAGTATTGTTTAAACTGACGCAGCTTGATGTTTGTCGTGTACAGAGAATGCTAAGGTGGCTTGCTAGCTCTTCCGCGGCGTTGTTTTTGCTGTTTTGTGATAAAAATCATCCACACATTCCTTTTGTTTCTGTGGGGGTAAACAGCAGTAGGTTCTAATGTGACAGATGTGTCAGAGCTCAGCTGCCGTTACTTTGGCTATAATAAAAAAGGTGAATGAACTTGGTGCGCGGCTATTACACACTCCGTGGTAAAGACAAGTCACGCTGAGGGACAGCGGCGCGCGCGTTTATCTTACCCATGATTTAAATTCAGCAATCTCCTGCACTCATCATAATGTAAATGCAATGAATACGCACATCCTCAAGAGGCAAGCAAATGGTTATTACTGATAATTAGTCCTCAAAATGAGCTCGAGAATGTGACTGTGGAGTACAGGGGGCTGCAGTAGGGGCCCTTCATTATGGCTGGATGGCATGAGGTGACTGTCAAAGCCTTTTAAATCTGAATGGAGGAAAAGTGACTGAAGCTATACAGTGCAGCCTTTTACCTGGACATTATCATGTGGATTAAACTCTGAGCTGCTCTCACTGACCCTGCAGTTCCAGAAATCTTTATAAAACTGAACTAAACCCATCTCAGAGTCACCATCACACCATGTAACACCGAGTCGTGTTCTGTGTGGTTTTTACTTTGTCTGATTCGGTTTTCCAGGTTCTGAGCGTGTTTTTTTTATTAATCCAGCCTGAAGTGAAATAAACTCAGTAGAGTTCTGAATCTCGGCATCACTGAATGCGTTCTACAGTCATTACTCAGGACGGTTCTGCACTTGAGGGTGGTGAGAAAAAAACTCCCTGAGATGATCTGAGGCGAGAACCTCGGGAGGAACCAGACTTCTGAAGAAACCCTTCCTTATTTGGGTGACACCGGTGTGAATGTAGAAATCTTTCATGACTGTGTCATGTGGTACAAGTGTGGCGTTGCAGGACATTCTCTATAGTTCTAACCTAAGGTCGAGTTTGTTGTCTTAGAACTGTAACAGTTATTGTAGTCTATTTGGCTATTTTCACAAAACCATGTACATCAAGCAGCTATCGAAAGCAGGGGTGTCAAACCCATTTTCACTCAGGGGCACATCACTAAATTTCTAGGTAATCGAGGGGCCTATTAAAAAAAAATTTTAATGGGGGGATAGTGTTGTTAGGGTGCTGGGCTGATGATCAAGATGTCATGGGTTCGAATCCCTGTTAGTCCACCACCATGCTAAGACTCCTAGGCAAGATCTTCACCCCAAGTGTGCCTCTGTCCACCCAACAGTATAAATGGGTACCCGTAAAAATATTGGAACGATAACCAGCAATGGACTAGTGTCCCATCCAGAAGTTGAACTGCTAGTCGCTACACACTACACAACCCTGGATAAGGATTAATGAGTGTTAAAAAGCCCAAAAGACTTCACCTGTCTATTTAAAAAGAGCAACCGTGAAAGCTGCATGGAAAAACAGTTTGTTTAAGCATTTGTGAACTTTATTGACGAGTCATTAAATAAGTAAAAAACAACAAAAGTAGTAAAAAAACACCATTCGATAAGAACCATTGATAAAATGATCAATAATACACTTAAAACAAAGGTTAAAACCAATCGTCAAGCTCTGCCCGAACTGAAAGCTTTTTTTTCCCCCCATTTTTTCCCCTGAATTTTTTTTATCCAATTCCCAGCCATCAAGTATTCGCTCCCTATCACATGACCACCACCAACCACCCCTCCGTGACATGCAATGTTGCCACCCGCCTCTTTACAAACTGCTGCGTATGTGAACATATGCCATCCTTCCCTCCCGTGAGAGCTCGGCTAATTAGCTCCCTTGGACTCCCGGTCCCGGATGGCTGTGGCATCAACCTGGATTCGAACTTGCGATCTCCATGTTGATAGTCATGCTCCTTGTCATCACGCCACTTGGGAGCCTTCAATAGTGTATTAAAAAACAAACACTGCAAAAATTTGCTGTCTAATCAAGATTTAAAAGATTTTTAAATTGATCTCCAGCGAAAAATTATTTTTGATCTTGTTTTGGGAATAATATCCTATGTAAGAACAGAATGTGTAAAATGATTAATATTATTATTATTAAATGCGCTTTCCTGCAGTTCAACCTTTACCCCCTCCTTTACCTCAGTGAACGTGTTTCCCTTTGCAAGGCATGTCTTTTTTAATATATTGCATTAATTTCATGAGGAAAATTAAACTCTGCCTCCAACCCATCCAAAGTGAGCACACATACCCAGAGCAGTTGGGGCATTAGGTACCTTGCTCAAACAGATTTCAGCTGTGAATGTGGAGCAAGGCGGGAGGAAGCTGGTCATTTCCCCCAAGCTCAGTAGCTCACTCCACAGTCGTCACTCGTTTGTCCTGTTTTATAAGATTGCTGGTGTTCAGCACACTATCTCCACTGCTGAAGAAGAACTGATTTCCAGGATTAAAAACTTGTATAAAATCACTGTTTTGTCATGTTGTATCAGGTGGGCACATAGACTGGGGTAGTCTTTTTTACCGGTATCATTTTCTGATACTGGTATTTGCACAACTTCAATATTTAGTCCATATGGGGCCCCAGTTAGACTACCACTGTTTCTAGTATGGTAACTCCAACCAGAAGTACTATGCCATGAACACCCCACAAGACCTGCTATTTTGGAGATGAAACATATAAAAGAAAGTATGGCTTTTGGAATTTGGACATCTGGTGCTGCAAAGCCATGTTATCCTTTAGTTTCATTTTTAAATTTATTGTAATTAACTGTTCTTCAAAGATCAGAAATGTATGTTATTTGTTGTTACCATGGTTGATAATACCCCATTCCAGTGGTTTGTAAAACATCAGAAAACTTCTCAATACAACAACCACTTTTTTCTGCCGTTTGAACCATTTCTTATGTATGAACCAATATCTACTAAATTGTTTGATGAAGTTTAGATTTTTGGGGAAATCTGATTAAGGAAGCACTTTGACGCACTTACGGTTATGGTGACAAAATTTTATTTTTGTCACTGTCTGGGCAATGCTGCACTAAAATTTCATTTTGTTGGTTTGTCTTCTTATTTACTCCACAGCGAATGCTTTACTTTTTGAACTTTTATGTTTTTGTGCCCTCTTGGCTTTTACACAAAACTTTACTGGGGAAATCATTTTCAGGTGACTCACAGTGCTGGTTTGTTGAAAGGATGAATTTGAAAGGATGCTTTGTGAAAATCAGTTAAGAGATAGTTAAAAACTTTTTGTTATTAAAAAACAAACTCTGACAGGGTGATGCAAGACCTCATCACAAAACAGAGAGATCATGAATTACCCTGAAAGGGTTTATTACTTTAAAAAAATAGGACAGGCGAGCTCTCCAGAGGGTGGTGCGATCAGCAGAGCGTACCATCCGTATCGAGCTTCCTGACCTGGACACTTTAAACAGCAAGCGGTGCTGAACCAAGGCCAGGAAGATAGTGATGGACCTCAGCAATCCCAACAATGGACTCTTCTCTCTGTTGCGGTCAGGGAAACGTTTCCGTTCCTTGAAAGCAAACACTGAGGGAATGTGGAGGAGCTTTTTCCCACAGGCCGTTCAGGCCCTAAACCAGAACACTGGTACCTGGACACTGCAGACCTATCCTACACATGAACATCCACCCCAGCTGACTGCTGCACACAGACACTTGTCACTTTACACACAGACACTTTACAGACAGACAATTACTTGAAAAATCGCCACTGCATTACATTATATTTCATTATACCGCCTGTATATTTGCATTATATTTGCATTATATTTCATTTTATATATATATATATATTTGTATCCTATATTTTATTTTATATTATTTTTTATTTTATTCTATATATTTTCTTTATTTTCTATTTTTTTTACATTTTATATTTATACTGACCTTTAAAATCCTTTAAAAAGTTTTAGTTATTGTTATTGTACTTTTCTTCTTGTTACTTTGATACTTTTGTATTCTTTACATTTTGGACAGTTGTACTAAGTATTTCACTACATATTATACTGTGTATAATTTGTATGTGACAAATAGAATTTGAATTTGAAAATCTTTCAAAAATCCACTACTTAGTTAAAATCAGTAACTGATAGACGGTTGAACTGCACCAACAAACATTGTTTTTCTGTAGAGGTGTGTACATATAGCGGTGTGTAGAACTGACATAAGCTCTAATTTATTGAAGCCCTGAAACGATTGGTGCTAAATGCTCAGCTGTTGGAGTTGTGTTTGAATGATTTGCTTGGTTTATGTAGTCATATACTCGTGCATCCCTTGTAAAACTGCAGGTTATAAATTTGACAGATATTCCCTTTGAAGCAAAAGTCATTTAATGGCATCATTCATTTCAAATAGTGCCAGTCTGTGCTATTAGGAAAAGAGCTGTAATGTTTTAATGACTCTTTCTGTAGTCAGATCATTTGTGTCCTTTTATCTGCATCAAAGTGGAGTTGTTTGAAATGATTCTTTCACTGGCAGTGGGGGAATCCTCTTCTTTTCTTCTCAGCCTAGGATAGAATGGAATATTAACATTAATCTGTGTGGGAGGAAGAGAGCAATGTATGAAGAGCATGTATAGAAGTGTAGCACTTGAGTTGCCGAAAGGTTGAATATGGATTTGTACACCACGATCCTCATGAGGTGAAAGGTTGCACTTCGACTCTCATTTGTTTCTTCCAGCACAAGAGCTGATGCATTATTTCTAGGCTATAGATTTAAACAAGTCTATTGCACTGCAGCTTTGTTTTTCCCATACTCTCACTGTTCTATACTGACAGGTCACAGAGTGACACCCCTCCTGTTAATGAAGATCAAGCTTTTTATAAATATTTGAAAAGACATGCTTTGTGTCTTATGTAATGCTGGATTATGTAAAACAATTCATCTTGCAAAGCTCATCAGAAAATTAATTATGAATGCATTTCATTGACTGGTTTTGCATTAACCAACATGGCGTTCTGTATTCCACAGATGAGGGGAATGAGTGGAGCGGGCCATTTTTCTTCATCCAGGCGGCTGACCCGCAGCTGGGACTGATGAAGGCTTGGAGGACCGGAGACTGTGACAGAGGAGGAGATGAGTGGGAAGAGGAGGTGCAGCTCACCAAGCAGGCTGTTGAGGCCATCAACAAACTGCAGCCCCGCCCCCGGTTTGTTGTTCTTTGTGGGGATTTGATCCATGCTTTGCCAGGTAAGATCACAGTTCAGGAAGCCGATATGAACTGACAAGTATTTAATTAGGGCTTGAAAATGATTTTACCTTGGCTGTGCATCAGTGAAGAACGTTTAATTGTATCTGAGTTTCCGAGTGCCAAAACATCATGTTCTGCGAGCTGTTTCACAAATTTTTGTATTCCCCATTGTCATTAGGTGCAGGAGGCATTATGTTTTCACGTCGACACTTTATTAGGAACCCTTATACACCTGTACAAGTAATGCTCATCTCAACCATCAGAATGGTGAATAGTGTAGGTTAAGCTGACAGAAAAGCTACGCAGATATCACTTTTTACAATTGTCCTTAGCAGGAAAGCATCTGAGAATCCACAGCAATTTGACCCTTGTGGCAGATGGGCTACAACAGAGGAGGACCACATCATGTTCCACATTTCTCAGCCAAGAATAGAAAATTGAGGCTGAACTGGTCACAGACTCACTTAAACAGAACAAGTGAAATCTAGAAAAATGTATCCTGGTCTGATGTGATTTCTTGCAAGGCACAGAAATAGAAGTCAGAATTTGATGCCGACAGCGTGAATCCATGGACCCAACCTGCCATGTGTCAACAGTCCAGGCTGATGAAAGTGGTATAATGGTGTTAAGACTCTTTGAGACTGTTACTACCAAACAGTCGTCAGTTAAATTCCACAGCCTGTTATATTGTTGCTGATCATTTGTATTCCTTCACGATCACAGTTAAACGATCTTTTAACGGCTACATCCAGCATGATAATGCACCATGTCACAAAGCAACATAACCACAAGTTAAGTGATCTTCAGCAGCTTTCCCTGTCACCTGATCTGAAATGTAGAATGTAATGAAATGGGCGAAATCAACAGGAACGTGTATCTGAAAAATCTGAAGGAATTACAGGATGTAAACAAGTCAACATAGACTAGAATCTGAAAGAAATGTTGGTAATGTCTTGTGTAATCTCTGCCATGAGGAAATAAGGTGGTTTTCAGGGTAAACAGAGGCTCCGCTCAGTATTAGTGTAATGTTCATAATAAAGTTATCGGTAAGAGCATCTTATGAATGTGTTTAAATATGAACACGTTAATCTAAGCCTCCTTGTCAGAATCATCCATCACAGGAAATTAATCCACACCATCTAAACTAAGCAGATTTGAGAATTTGACAGCACTGTGGACTGAAGTAATTTTAATATCAGATGCACGTTTTTATTTAAAGTTAATTAGATACTGATCTATGATGGTCTGGCGAGCTGTCCAGGGCATATCCCGCCCTCGCCCTGAGTCGGCTGAGATGTGCGTCAGCCTCGCCGCGACCCTAGGATTAAGCGGTTCAGAAAATGAATGATGATACTGATACTTCTGGGCCTCACTGCTTAGGCTGCTGCCCCCATGACCTGACCCAGGACCAAGCGGAAGAAGAAGATGATGATGATAGATACTGCATTTCAGTGTGATGTTTCCTTCATGACAAATCATTTGAACTGTTTAAAATAATTATTATTCTTTCACAGCGTGAATAAATGCAGTACATTGCATCATAGTTTGGAAGTTTTGGTCCTGGAGTGCTACTTTACTGAGCTTTTACTGCATTAGGTCACCTACTTTAATCTGATAAAGGGCTTAGTCGTTCTGATTAAGAGCTTAGTGAAGCTGGAATGAAAGATGAGAAACACTAATAATCCGAGTCAAACCCTGCAATAGAGTAAACAGTAATTAATTTCTCTTTTGCACTATTTTTCTGCCCTGTCCCATTTCCACAGCTGTATGGATCTAAATTGCTCTGGTTTATTTAATCTAAACTTGGTGCAAATATTTGCAAAGAGCATTATAAAGTTGTGTTTCATGGCACCGGCCATCCCCTCATTTTTGATGCATCATCTTTTTTCAAATGCATTGAACTTGTATTTGAAATTCTGTTTTCTAAGGTGTGGAGCTGTTATCCCAGTGTGAGTCATATTTTATTTTGTTTTGTTTTTACATAGATATATGAATTGAATATAAAGCAGTGAAAGTCTTGCAGTATATTTTAAAATAGGCTTTTCTTTCGTTTTCATAGGAAAGGGTAGACGGGGACAGGGCTCTTGGGGAGCGCCTTTTCTGCAAATCCTTTCTACTTGTGCACTCTGAATCGTCTCAGGAGGGATATATTTTACCTTTGAGAATCTTTGTGGCTGATTGCTGTACGTGTTCTGTGGTAGCTGCACTTTGTTGGTAAAGATATATGTGGACTGTAAAGGCACAGCTGCTTCCTGTGGAGATGTGTGTAGACCTTTATAACAGTCTGTTAGTGCCACCCAAGCTACCCAGCTATGGCAGACACATGAGATGACCCATTCATCATGCAACCTCTTTCCAGCTTTTTGAAATCAGCTGAACCCATCTGACATTTTCTCTCCTCTGCCTTGGAGTGAAGTTGTAACAGAAAACAGTTTTGTCTAATCTCTAACAAAGAATGAAATTGGAGAAAGATATGTTCTTTAATATAGACTGTGTGGGTCTTTCAATGGCTTATTTGTCCAGTATTGCGCTTTACTTAAAAATAAAAAAAAATAAAAAAGTGTTACAGGAGCATTGGAATTGCATAATTACAGGGCTCATTTGAATACTTGATACTGATTCAGCTTTCTTAATTCTTTGTAAGAGACCACTGTTAAGTATGACAGACTGTTGCTATGGAGCATGGAAGCAATAAAATAATTTTTTAAATCAATGTAATAAAGATGATGTACAGCAAGCTTAGCATTATTGTGAGTAAACAAGTGTTGCAAGCTCCTTCAGGGTTTGTTTGATAATGATAATGACTGCTTCACTGTACATTATCCCTTATATAATACAGTTTATCTTTAGGTTAGGGCAACTGCTAAAAAGATATCTTCTTTAAATTATAACCCATTAGTTAAAACGCTGCATGCGTAACCCTTGGACATCTATAATGTATAAAAACAAGTTAGTGTTATAGTGAATATATTGTTGCAAGTTTATTGTATCTATAATTAATATTTTAAGATGAAAATGTGATTATGGGAAGACTCAGAGCGAAGGTTTACTCAGGGCCCATTCATCATTCACCTTTACTGATCTCGTGCCCTGGCCACTTCAAGCCTGACTGGTGACCAAATTGCATTTCCCCACCCACCACCCCACCACCCCCACTGCAGCAGCTGTTCTCAACTGTTCTCTTCTCATCTTATCATGAACCACAGAGAGTAGTGTGTCAGCAGTGTTCTAGAATTGATGGATGTGATATCAGAGTAGATTCCAGACTCCAGACGGCGAGCTTGTGTTGGGAGAGGATTAGACATGATGCTTGTGGACTTAGAGGAGGGGCTTCATTGATGGAGGAATGAAAAAGCAAAGATAATGTTATGCTTTCTGAACCACACATGCAAGCACTTGAGGCACTGGAGGAATGGATAGAAATGAAGTGCTCCGAACATTGAGCCGTGGGAATGTCCAGAGGGAGATGAGTTCTCTGTGTGTTCAGCTGATACAGATCTCCGTTGGGAGAGTTTGTAATGGGGTTCTTTGGGGTTTGTCACTGATTGGAGACGCAGAGAGCTGTTAAAGTTGAACACTTTGTACTTCTGATAAGAGAGAAGAAAATAGCTCCAAATCCTCTAGCTTAACAAAACATTAGTTCACTACAAATAATTTTCTAAAATAGCCTTTAAGCATTAAGCCACAGCTTCAGCTATTTCATTTGCACTAATTATCTTTTGGTGTTAATTTGGGTAATAAAGCCTTTCCTTTTTTTTTTTTTTTTTTTTTCCAAATTTGAACAAACAACTCCATGAATCTGTTTGGGTCCATGGGCCACAGAGTGTAATAAATGTCTAGTGCTAAAAAGGTCAAAAATGCTCAAACATTAATCTACTGATGCAGGATACACCAGGCTTGTGCAAAATTCCAAATTTAATTCATTTAAAGACTTGGAATTTGAATTGAATTGGTTCCACCCTACAGGATGTTGAACTGGAATTACAGGAGGTGGAATTAAATTCATTGCAATTTAGAGAAATTCCTTATAGCCAAGTAACAGGATGAATTTGTCACGTTTAGCAAAGGTTTTGGCTTAAATACTAAAAATACTTTACAAACACTAAAATTAAACACAAGTTCCCTCCATTTTGAATAATTTGTAATATTCTTTTTATTTGAAAATGAACAAATGACTCAAAATTGTGGTAAATGCAATAATCATTTATTACAGTTCATAATTTATAGGGTAACATGGATGCAGGTATGGCCAGATATTTGCAGGCAAGTGCAGCTAGGTTGGGAAATCTGCTCTGGTTTTCTTTTCAAAACACCAAAGGACCAGCATCCTCTGTCAGGCAGGGTTTGCTCAGGTAGACAAGGAGCTCATAGTAATAATATGTGTGTGAAACATGTAAAACAGTCATGTATGGAATATACTGTAATGCATGATTCTGGAATACACCAATATTATCAATTGGAATTCAAATTCAGTTCAAATTCATGGAATTGAATTGGAATTTGGGACTCATTCTTAATTCAATTTGGAATTTTGCACAAGCCTGGTATACTCACCGGCCACTCTAATTGTTATTTCATGCAATTATCCAGTCAGTTGATCATGTGACAGCAGAACATTGCATCAAATCATGCAGATACAGGTTACTTCAGATAATGTTCACATTAAACATCAGAAAATTGTTTATTTGTTGGTGCCAGACGGTTGTTTTTCAAGTCTGCACCAGTCCTGTTTGCCGAGTCAGTGCTCACTGCATCCCCAGATTCCATCTCTTGACTGACATGAGTGATCTGATGTGGTCTTTTTCTGTTGTACCCCACCTGTCTGAAGGTATAATTTTAAGATGATTTTTCTAAGATGTTCTGTGATGCTTTTCTGCTGACCGTGGATGGAAACGTTGATTATTTTCAGTTGCCTTGTTTCATATGAACATTTAACTCTTGTTTTGGATCCGTGTGTTGGTATGTGTGGATAAGATGCTTCTGTTAAAGAGGATGGTGAATGTATATTTTAAAACTCAGTCTCTCTTGCATGGTCTACCCCTGGGGAAATTAACAATCGTCATGTTGGCACTAACAGCTTTAAAATGCTGTACTTGGAATGTCTACGGCTTATAAATGATTTATTATTTATTCTTTTCTTTGAATTCATAAGGTATTGTTGGCTACTGTCACGTTTTTGATGGCTGACCTGCAATAAATATAAATTGGGTGAAACTTGGGTGGTTGATTTGAAATTCTTAACAATAGATTGTTTGCAGGCTACATTCCTGTAAAATTGTTTATTTCTTTTAGGATAATTATAGGTAGCGCTTACAGGTAGCTCTGTGTTTCCCAGATGAGAGGGTGGTGGGTGTTGGACAGATTTTCACAGATATTTTGAGTCGTCAGCGAATTTTATTTGTTTATTTTCTCCAATGTTTCAGCTGTCATTTCACATCAAATTATTGTTTTCGCAGTTAAGGTATCAGGATATAGAATATATTTAGCTTTTTGTATTATATCACATAGAGTGTTCTAGCTATATCAGGGGAGAAACCCTCCTGGACAGATTACTTAATCTAATATTTGTTTCAAAGATTGTTGTTCCAGATTGTAATATTAATAAGGTTAACCTAGCATTAAGCAAGGTTAATGACTGCAAATCAGATGCAGACCTTCTAGCATATAGGTGTAAACCGAAATTATGAAACCCTCCCATGCATGACTAGGTGAAATGTTAAGGATTAAATGTGTGGCTGCAAGAAACTCTGTCTCTCATGCAAGAGTAAACATCGCTAATAGCAACAAAACGGCAAGATTTATCAGTGACTTCAAAGTGCCAAGCCATGGCTACATGAAACATTGATTTGAAATACCTTTATCTATTGAAAATCATCTGCTTGAGATGTTTTGCATGACTCGAGTCCACCGAGAGCTGTAGCTAACCCTACTGCAGTAGCACATGTTCTGACTCTGATTAAGATCCAGATCTTGTGAAAGTTCTAACCGCCTCAGAGTATTTAGAATAGGGGTGTAACTCTATTTGAATTACATATATTTACATGATTATATATATTTATATACTATGCCAGTACAGAACTGCATTGTAATAATGACTTCATTACAATCATACAGTTTGCAAATGATACATGCCTGGTGAGAAAGTGTGAGCAGTTGTGGTTTACCACACAAACTGTATTGCTTCTACTATATACAGAACTGTACCTCTCCTCCATCTCTACCTTTCTCTTATACCCTGCCTTCTTCTGCTCTTTCTCCCACTTCTCTTAACCCTGAGCTTTGTTTATGGCATTGCAAAATTGGAAATGGACTATCTGTACCTTAAGCCCCTGTTAGAAACAACCCGAAAGTGTTTTTTTGTATGAATTTAGCGTCGCTATGACAGAAGGGACTGACCTTGGTTTGGGCGAGGTGGATGTGGAAGATGCGTAGTTGTGTTCACACATAAAATATGACTTGTACTTCTCTCGTGGACAAAAAAGGTCAGGTCTGCAACTCAAATTGTACGTTATTCATATGAAAGTGATCCGATTGATTCCTGTGATACATGGTTAATGAACATGCCGTACATACACACTTTAGTAAAAATGTCATGCTATACCTTAGGGTATATAAGGAGGTCCAGTGAATTTAATGTATGGCAATCATATATTGAAAGAAAACTGTAATCTTGAGTGCGTTAGATAACAAAGGCATATGAGATTTGTATGGCTGTCGTAACACAGCTGTAGGACGTCGTAGGGCATTGCACCACAGACCTAGGAAATGGACCTGATGTCGAGAATTACCTGTTAATAGATACAATTTCAAAACTCCATGACAAGCATCGACAACATTTCACACATCACAACAGGTGAGCAACGTATGATGCACCAACAACTGTTGTAGGAATTTGTCCAATTTTCTGTTGTGGACCGGTCCTATACTTTTAATGCGATGTATTAGACTGGGGCTTTAACAGTTAAAAGTAAGATATTGTTTATTTTTATATTTATATGTATTACATTTAAATAATTTTTTGTAATTACATTTGGGTTGCTATTTTGCCTGCGTGGATTGCCTAACGTACAGGGAACACTATCAGCTACAAAGAGAAGGTAGACAACTTTGCTGAAACTATAAGCTCCTCAGTGATTGCTGGCCAGAATGTCAGTAAGATATCCATGTGTTAATCACACTCAGCACAACATGCACACATTTAGTATGTTTAATAATATTAATGTAATGGGATCAGTTTGTAAATACAGCCTTGAAAACAGTTTTTCTACCCTTATTCTTGGTGCACACTACACTTGCGGGCTACAGCTTTGATTGGCGGTTTCTTTACTGCCATCATTTTCAAATGATGTCGGTCTGAATATGGCTGCATCCTGATGTGCAGGTGAACGAGTTAGTGAATTTGATGCCAGCAAATATCAAATTATTATTTGGAAATTGTGTGTCTTTGTCTGTCCAAAGTCCATGAGTGCACGCTCTGTCCTAGTAAGTTATCACCTTTCATGTGAGCTATATATTGTTCATATAATTACTAGACATTTGAGAGCTTATGGAAATTGTACTAAAGTAAAGTAATATTACGATAGTCGTTACGTTCAACTTCATCTTCAAGTTAGACAGAGTATACCTGTGTCTGTGTACCCACGAAAGGTGCCACATGTGTTTTCGCTCCACCACTCAGCCGTTTTATGCACACCGAGGCTTGAAACTCTACAATTTGTGGGGCTGGTCAAAAACCGTAGTCTGCATGTGCAGTGTGTGCCCAGTTTTAGCTAATGAGGTAACAGGAACACACTCATCACCCTCAGTTGGTAAAGAGTAATTTATTCGTTTAAAAAAAATCTGTGTGTTCCTCAGGTTGCCAGTTCAGGGAGGAGCAGGAGAGGGACCTGAAGGATGTTCTGCGGGCCACCGATCCAGACATTCCTCTTGTGTTTGTCAGTGGTAACCATGACCTGGGCAACACTCCCACTTCAGACACCGTGGAGCAATATTGCCGTGTCTGGGGTGATGACTACTTCAGTTTCTGGGTAGGTGGAGTGCTGTTCCTGGTGTTGAATTCCCAGCTGTTCTTTGATGCATCGGACTGCCCTCAGCTAGAGGAAGCGCATGAGGCCTGGCTGGAGAAACAGCTACAGAAAGCAGCCGAGAGCTCAGCAAGGCACGTCATTGTCTTCCAGCACATTCCACTCTACCTGAGATCTCCAGATGAGGAGGATGACTACTTTAATTTGCAGAAAGCCAAGAGGGAGAATCTGATTCACAGATTCCGCCAAGCAGGTATGGTTCTGAGCAGCGTCAGCTTGTTAAAGCCAAACTGATTGAACACATACACGGATCAGATATAACATTAAAACATGACCACAGACAGGTGAAGTGAGTAACATTGATTATCTTGTTACAGTGGCACCTGCCAAGGAGCGAGATGTATTAGGCAGAAAGTAAACAGTCAGTTCTCAAAGTTGATTGGAAGCAGAAAAAATGAGCAACAATGTGTAAGGACCTGTGCAACTCTGTCCACATTGTGATGGCTGAACAACTAGTTACTGTTATGGCTGATCAGTGTACACCATGAACAGCTCACCAAATCATTGCAGGGCCAAAACACACAACCATTCACACTCACACTCACATCTAGGGTCAATTTGGAACAGCCAATTAGCCTACTGTGCATGTTTTTGGACTGTGGGAGGAAATCTGTGGTGGTTTCAGTGAGGTGCTGCGTAACCAGAAAGTGTCCACATGCCTTTTGCTAGGTGTGTTGCCGCTCATAGCATGTAGCACCCAGAACAAGGCAGAGCTCATGAAGGAACAGGAAAAGAGTGAAGCATAGACATAGATTCTGGCACAGTATCGGGGATCTCAATGACCCCCTGTGGGAGTAAGATTTTGGATGTTGCCTTGATGACATCCGTCAGGAGATCCTGCACGGGTATGCCCCACTCATGTGCTGGGACTGTGAGCCTTGACAAATTTAATTATATGCACATTTATACTACTTGAGTTCTACAAGATTTTTGTGATCCTGGCACCGCTGATGTAGGAACCCTTTTGGCAGGTCTTTAGAGCCCAATTTAGGGATGGGCGTATAGAAACTAGGCGTTGGCTAAACATTTTTGATCTGAAGACTATTTTGTATAGAGTTATACACAGTTTTTTTTTTTAAGTACATTAATTTTTTTGAATTGTCTGTATTGTATTTTGTAGGTCAAACCTTTTGTAAAAAAAAAAAAAGATTTTACAATCCAGTAAGAAATAAAACCCATTATACTGGATATATAATATTTTAAATGTTTTCAGCAAATAATGCAGGATGAACCTGTACTTTTAAAAAAGAGATTTCTATAAAAAATTGTTTCTCAGAGATATTCAGAAGCGAAATAATTTTTGACTTGTGCCATCATCTATTCAAAGAAATGCCTGTTTTCTGGTCCAGACTCAGCCTGGGATAATTTAGGATTGTGTTTCCTGACTTTGTTCATTCAGGTTTGTTTATGTGCCTTTACTCAAACACACAGGTTGACTTTCCCCACATGAGCGCACCTCCGGAGGACACGGGAATACAGAACAAATTGAAACTAAAAACAACCTGCTTATACACACAGTCTAGTGCAGTGCTAGGTTTTATTCATTCACTGCAATAAGCAGAATTAAGGGCAAGAAATCTAAAAACTTTGGGTCTTTTATAGTATACAGTGAGATAAAGTAAATGGACACTATTTTTGAAAGAATTATACATAGATATACATATATATAAATGCCACGTTGAGGGTGATACCTCATAGCAGACTCACTTGGAGTTTCTCTGCAACATCAGTTTCTTTACAACAGGGATTATTTTTAACAATCCTCTGGATAGTATGTTAGAGGGCCCAGGTCGACCTGAACGGGATACTGTTGATTCGTTGCCTTTGCTGATGAATTGTACAATCACTCTGGTAACTGTGGTAATGTGTGAAAATCAAACTCTTTTGCTCCTGGTGTTCACAACATAACTGGATGTGTGGTATTTTTATAAAATGATAATAAGGAGGTTTTGTTGAGCCGTGTAGCTACCTACCATAAATGGTCAAGAAAGGCCCAGACATAAGGGTAAAGGTCAGTGTTCTGTGTATTAGAAAGGTTTTATGTGATTCATATAATACTTCAACTAGCGATGTTCCTGTTGTGTGCATTTTGAACCTGCTGTAGTTACATATCTTAACTGTACAGCAGTCTTTTTACTCCTTAATTGATTTTTTAAAATTTTATTATTATTATTTTGCTTTATGTTGCCACCGAACACGTGTTATTAAGTTAGTGATACATGCACAAGAACACCTTTTTTGCTGATGTTTGCTTCTGGGAAGGGATTTTGGTACATGGCTATGAAGATTTGTGCTCATCCAGCCATGAGAGCATTAGTGCGGTCAGGCACTGATGTTAAGTGAGGAGGCCTGGTTTTTAGTTGGTGTTCCCGGAGGTGTTCAGTGGGGTTGAGGTCAGTGCTCTCCGCAGGCCAACTGAGTTGTGCTCCTACTCTGGCAAACCATGTGTGATAGAGCTCATCTTGGGCACAGAGCATTGTCATGCTGGAACAGGTTTGGGCTGCTTGGAGGTTTGGGTTCTAGTGAATAGAAATCGTAATGCCACAGTATACAAGTATACAGGTGTCCATAACCTTTTGGCCATATAGTATATCATAGTTAATCCTCTTCTGTGTAGACATATTTGGGCAGTTGAGTTGCTTCAGTGCTCTATGAGGGAAGTAAAATGTACAGTGGAAATTAGAATTTTTACAGGGGAAATTTAAGAAGCAGACTGTGCAGTAAGCTACAATGTGACACAATTTATCTTCACGAGCAAGATGTCTTATACATCTCCACTGTCTAAAGCATTTTTAGTTTTCCATTTCATGGCAGAATTATTAAAAGATCCACAAAATGGGGATTAAAGAAGGATTTGATTTGTTCATGACTTACAGAAGGTTGCTGCCAATAATCAATCCCCTTATGCTCACTCTGGCTTTAGACATGTGATCAAATGTCACTTTTAATGATTTAATCTATGTTTGGTATGAGACAGAAGGATTGTGGGAAGATTGCCTATTTTGAGACGTAGCCTTTTGGAAAGCAGATCTTTGTCAACTAGACGATTGCTGTAGTTTTTTCCAGGGTTTAGGATCAAACGATGATGATTGTGCGTCATTGTTTTGTCACACAATGTTCAGAATCGTCTCTCAGTTTAGTATGATAGTATGGATACTTGTATGATCCCCACAGTCTTACCTCAGGGGCTAAAGCCATGATGTAAAAATAGCAGAGAAGGACATTTCATCCAAATACTTCTCCCTCACTGGGAAAATCACTCAATTCTTTTTAATCAGGTTCTGAATATCAGTCGGGCCAGCAGAGCACACCCCTAATTTATTTTCATTTCTGATGGATCTCATGAATATACTTGTGAATGTTTCAGGGCGCTCGTGGTGTCCTAATTGGAAGCACTGTACCTTCTGAACTCGGTGGCAGACTTCTCCATCTATTATTGTCACCGTGACTCACTGCAAGATTTCCGGCTCAGTACTCAGAGGTGCCCATGAACCACAGCCCGGCTTAATGTCCCCTCAGCATCACTGGAGAATCTAAACATTGTTCTTTGTGAATCCCTCTGAGGAAGCTATCCGCTCTCATGCTTCCCTTTATAGGTATCATCATGGGATTGGAACAAGCATGTAAGTTTGGTTCATGTTGATGATGAGAATGTTTATTTAACATGAAGGGTTTATTCCTGTGCTTTTAACATGCATATTATCACTGAATGAGACTGAGCCGAATTCTCTCTTTTATCTTTGAAGACCCCTCCATACATGGACAGAGAGCAGGACTGTGGGTCTATTTCCAAAGCAATGAGAGAGAATATTATTCACTCTATAAAAACTCATGTTTTTCCCTTTGTGATTTCAGTTGGCTTAAGGCAAGCTAATGTTAATTAGTATGGGTGTGAGGAAGTCAAGGGAGTGTTTGGTTTCACTGGAAAAGTCGAGATAAATTAGCACCTGTTCTGTTTTGGGCAGATGATGAAGAATGGGCTGAGCTTAGAGTCATAATGGAGATAATAACAGATAGAATGTAAAGATTTGTTTTATTGTTTATTTGATTGTATTGACTTTCCATTGATGAGTGTGACCCCAAACTATATATTGCTCTTGTCATGTTTCCATTATAAATATTTGGTCAATACTTATGGTAATTACAATATCTAATACAATACAATATCTAGTTTTTTTATTATACAATATCTAGTTTTTTGGGTTTTTTTTTTTTTTTTGCATTTTATATTTATATTTATACTGACCTTTAAAATCCTTCAAAAAGTTTTAGTTATTGTTATTGTTCTTTTCTTCTTGTTACTTTGATAGTTTATTTTTTTACATTTTGGACAGTCGTACTAAGCATTTCTCTACATATTGTACTGTGCATAATTTGTATGCGACAAATAGAATTTGAATTTAATATAACCTTTTTCTAAAAGCATCATCCAACTAGATTAAAAATTATTACATAATGAAAATTATTACAATTAAAATAATAATAAAAATTCCAAATTATTAAAAAGCCCTGGGCTTGGGTTAAGAATGTTCTGCATTTAAATTGTGTCCACATTACTTTTCCTTCACCAAAATCAAAGTTTGGCTCATGTCCAATTTTCCTGGACCCTCTTAGATATAAAACAGCTGATTTTAAAAGATAATTTGGCTCTCAGACAATTAATTAAAATGCTGATGTCCAGCTGTTTCTTCTCAGAAACCTTCAAAGCCAATTCAGCTAGAAATCGTTCAGCTTCCCATATGGTGAGAAAATAAGGATGCTGAAAGCAATAATTTGCTGGATGTACTGTTGCTTTTTCTTGTTCTCATTACTACTGAAGGCCGTGTTGAGTCTTTCTTACAAAAAAAAATGCATGTTGCTCCCCCCCCTTGGCAAAAACCGCACACACTGACATCCAAACAAGCTTCATAACATCCAAACATTGGCTGTGCTGGTTAAAACTTTTCCAATAAAGGTCTAAAGGTGTGGTTCGACCACAACTTCATGACATACGTCCTTGAGAAGAGATGTACTATGTCATGCCTCCTATGGATAAATCCGCCTTTCATACATGCCATTGCATGATCGACGTCGAATCTCTTGCTGCATTGTTCAGTCTCATGTCTCTCACCTTTCTCTTGGCAATGCCCAGGAGATCCTCTATGAAGTACTGAGTCCATATGCATGATTATACTTCTCAGAGCGCTTACATTTCTGTATTCAAAATCCTTTTTTTATTGATTTCATGTAATATTCTATTTTTTTGAGATTTTGGATTTGGGGTTTTCATAAGCTGTAAGCCATAATCATCAAAATTATAACAAGTAAAGGCTTGAAATATCTCTTTCCATGTAATGAGTTTCTATAATATATTAGTTTCACCTTTTAAGTTGAATTACTGAAATAAATGAACTTTTGCATGATATTCTAATTTTTCGAGTTTCACCTGTACAGATTGTTCAGTCGTACCTAAGGCTTAACACGTCATAGAATTCCCTCTTGTTTAGGTTGTAATTTCTGACTTTAATGGCAGTGTTGTTACCATCTCAAAGCGCCCTTCATCTTTGGAAGCTCGCTTGCCTTTGGTTGTTCTGGGCTCATCTTCTCGTGCAGCTGCTGTAGGAGGGTTTTATTCTGCTGCCTGCTTCTGCTGGTCTTATTCTGCTGTCTTGATTGTTATAATAGCCACTTCTTAGAAAGTGTCTCAGAATGGAGGCTGTGTTTGCAGTTATGGATACAGTTCTCCATTATCACTACAGATAAACCTGCAGTAGATTTGAGTTTTTATATAATGACATACCAGTGTTGTTGAATTCATTTTCTACACTGCCCGGCCCAAAAAAAAATCTCGCACTAATAATTTCTTGGAAAGCCTTTAGCCTTTATCTCAGCATGTAATATCCATGACATTGTTTTAACAAACTTTTTTCAAAAACATTAATTTCCATCCAGTGTTCGGTTCATTTCTCACTGATGTCTTGAATTGCTGAGGGGAAAAATTTAACCACTCCATAAATTCTTCTCCAGGACATCACGAAAACTTTCAATAGGGTTGCCAATACATATGTGAAAATGATTCCTCATGCTCCCTGAACCACTCTTTCATTTTTTGAGTCCCCATTTTATATCTGTGCCATCAGGGGAAAAAAAGTCCATTGATATGAATCTGCTCATTCAGTACATTCAGCTCATCAGCTGACTTCATTTTATTGCCACATTATTGTTGCTGAGCCTTGACTTGACCTACTGGAGCAACAATTGCATGGAGATTACATGCTGAGATCAAGGCAAAATGCACCCAATTAAAATATTAGAGTTTGCAATGTTTTTTTGGCCAGGCAGTGTATAACAGTAAAGCTCTTTGTGTCTACACTTCACCCATGATTTCCTGTACCCCTATTTCCCAGATTTCAGATTTCCCGTACAAAGTTCGGTGCCGGACATTATTTGGTATTGCCGGAAAAATGTTCGGACAAGTCCGGGAACCGATGACGGAAGTCTGGGTCGGTCATGATTTTTAAACTTCCCTTCTGTCCGGCCCATTACCGTCTGAGTGGATGGACATAAATGAAGCAGCAGAGGGGGACAAAATAATGTCCGATGAACAGATAGTGGCATCAGTGACTGGAGAGCTAAGTGAAAGTGCGATCAGTGAGCACGAGTCGGTCCCACATTTAAAATGAATGTGATAAAAGACTGTTCTGATATGCTGATGTTGAGTCCCGGATAAGTGTTGTAAAAGTCCAGGACTTGCTGAATAACGGTCATTGCTGGACCAATTATAGTAAATGTCCGGGAAAGGGTAGGGACCCCGGACCTTAGTGATTGCTGGACTTTTGAGGTTCCCAGACGGAACCCCCCACCCCCACCCCCAAGAGATCCCCCCTTATAATCCGGGAAATCGAGGGTGAAGTATATTTCCATTTGTAATTCAACTGATTTATTCAAAGCATTTATTATAATACATCATTTTTATCAGAACCCTTGTAGCACAAACTTATACCACAGATGTTGTTGTGCAAATAGAAATCTGTTCCAAATTATTAACACATTATACACTTTGCGCACACAACAACCACACTCACTGAACATCTTGGTGTGCATACTGCACCGACACTTTATACATTATTGTTTATCATCACTACATTTATATTGTATATTTTTATATTTATATTTGCCTTTTAACTATTGGTAGTCCTATTGGTAGTTACTGTTATTGTTATTGATCTCTTTGTTCTCCTCTTGATATTAATATATTTTTATATCTTGTACTTCGTCAGATATAGGACTGTCGTAACAAGCATTTCACCACATACTGTACTGTGTATGATTTTGTATGTGACGAATTAATTTGAAATTTAATTTAAGAGTAAGTTTTCTGCATGGGAAAGTTTTCAGGGTCGGGAAACTCAGAACGGCATTCTGCGATCTTGTCTTATTATCTTCAAGTAAAGACAAAAATAGATGGTGAAGGAATGGCTGCTATAGAAAAACTGATAACATGAACTGCTAAAGGTCATCTCAGAAATGTTCCACAGCATTAAATTTAAGTATAACTGGTTAAAAAGCAGGGTGTTGTTCATTAATAAATTCGACATTGCCATTGGCAGATTGCTGTAGTATAAAAGGAATAAACCTGTTACAAGATTGAATAATACACCTCAGGGTTTGCTCTGCTTCACATAGCGGATTATTTTCTTGTAATAGTATGCCACATCGTGTTCCTTTCTTAATAGACATTTTGATTTTGGTTAGCAAGATTAGTCATTACATGCGTTTTCTTTTTTTAATACTTTGTCAAAGCCTGTTCAGTCAAGGCTCCTCAGCCATCTGTGATATTGGTCCCATAGCAAGAGGGAAAATGTCCAAATGCCGCCGTCTCTATTTTTATGTAAAACTGCAGCTCCTTTGTGAGAGCAATTTAAAA
This sequence comes from Neosilurus hyrtlii, assembly GCA_028564935.1. Taxonomy (NCBI): domain Eukaryota; kingdom Metazoa; phylum Chordata; class Actinopteri; order Siluriformes; family Plotosidae; genus Neosilurus; species Neosilurus hyrtlii. The sequence goes on from JAOUQZ010000051.1 coordinate 16,174,435, forward strand.
CCCCCCTGATTTCCTGCTCTGCATCAGTGTACATTCTTAATTACTTACATCACACACAATACACAGGCCGTCCCTCACTGAGCACTTCATAAAGGGACTCGAGGGAATAAGTGACTGTGATATATGAGCAGCATAAGCAATGCTCTCCTCACAGTTCATTCTATCTTTCCTTCTGTCATGCAAATTGTTTATGGGCATAGTTAGGTGATTAAATCCCAGGGGCCTAATGATAACACAAACACACGCACACACATACACCCTCTGTAACTATGAAATAAATTCTCTCAGACTTGTTTGGGTAGAAGACAGCAGCCGAATTTACATATCATCCATATCTGGCAGGCAGCCGCAAAATCCGTCTGCCTATGAATAGAGTCATCGGCGGCACCGTGAGTGTGTCTCGGGGGAACAGAAACCAGACCGCTGTTTGTACTTCCCTGTTCATTAGAACTTAATTTCATTTTGTGTGACAGTTTATTTTCTGAACGCGTTGCTTACTGTTTTCTCAGGCCTTTGGCAAACTTTGGCGTGCTCAGCTAAAATGTACAGCAGTCCCTAGGTGGTGGTATTTCTGCTGGAGCAACTGCACTGAAAAAGCTGACAGTTATATGAAATTGTATGAAAATTGTGAGCTCACAGGAAGTGTAAGTACTAATTAATATATAGTGTATGCTTGGAATGTATGTGGGAGCATTAAAAAGGTCAGCTTCGTGCAGTGGTACAGCGTTTCTAAGTACTGTATTTGAGGAGATTTTTGTGCCTTTTTTTTTTTTTGTTCATGTGCTTTTTCCTAATGGACGTTATGCCAATTTTTTTCCCCTGCTCTATGGGCAGGCTGTAGTCTGTAAGCAAAAATGATACTTAGAAATTCATACAATAGTGATGCTGCTAGGCAGTTTGCTGTGATTGTTTTGATTGGGGTTTTTTCTGTGCCTCATAATTTTCAGCCAGGCAAAGAAAAAATCGATCTCCACAATGCGCTTCATAGTTAACAATCACAGCTTGTTTATTCAGTTTTCCATTAGTGAACTTGGAAGAGCACTTAAGCAAAACGGAAGCCTGGACACCATCTAAAAAAACATCAGCAGATGAAAAAGTGATTTAGGTTTTTATTTTTTTTTTAAATACAGAAATAATTTTATTGGCATTACACATTTGAATCACCTGCTGTTTTACTGTTGAGTGTTCAAAAAATGTTATCTTTACAAGTGTGACTGTAAAGACAGCTCATATATCCATCGTAAACAAAGTTTCACACAAACCCGATGTCAGATGTAGTTCTGCTAGTTTGTGCTGTAATAAAGCAATGATTTCATACACCACAAAGTTGCAAGCTACATTAAGACATTAAGAGTGTTTTCCCCCAGAAGATTATTTTCTGAAGCACACACTGCTTGGCACATTAATACACAGCATATGTACTTATTCTACTGTTTCTCCACGCTGCTGCTCCATTGAGTAAAAGGCTTGTTTTAGTAATGTTTTGATTACCTCAACACACTCCCACGCCTGCCCGGATGGTTGGTCCAGTTTTACATCTTACACCTCAAGATAATCTGTTTTCTCTCTGCTTACGCCATGTTTATGCATATTTCAAGGCCTGAATCATAACCCATCATTAGAGACATGTTTGAAATTTACATAATTAAACAGCTTCCCTTTGAAATGAAAATTACATTAGAATGCATTTTACTTTTGATTTAATAATAAAAAAGTTATAATTTTGAGTCATTTCTGCTGTTCTGCAACACGGCTGTCTAATTGCTTTAAGGATGAAGGTGTCTGCAGTTGTGTAACACTGTATAATTATCTGCGTTCCTCAGTTTAGTTTTTTCCACAGGCAGAGTTAGCATGTTTTAGAAAACTTGTCCAAAATTTCTAAAGGGCATTAGAATGTGCTGACATGTTCTGTACTTTAAGCTAATGTTTAAAGACTGTCTTAATGCTCCATGTAAAACCTGTGATTACCCAGTAGTTACAGCTGGGAATTCCTGGCATATATTTCAGTATATACTAAAACATCAAACTAAAATCAAAACTAAATCATGATTTTAGTTTATTTCGACATATTTTTTTCTATTACAGAGGACAGTCAGGTGAGCCCCGCACAGTTAAAGCGCTGTGAAGCTAACGCCATCTGTTTAAACCCATCCAAGGTTTTAGTATATATTTCTGCTAAAAGTAAGAAAATGCTGCCTGCTCATGTGTCCATGACACATCATGAGTGTCTATGACAAGCCATCCTCTGATACAATTCCAGACCAATTCCAGACCAATAATATTGCGCTGTTCACCTGTATAATATAATAATGGCTTTTAATCATTATGTCACACACATTAAACTCTTCCTGAAATAGTATTGTTGTTCTGAGATGTGTGGGTTTATACAGTTTGTATTAATACGTCGTATCTAGTATGCAAGTTTCTGTTAGTGAGCAAGTTAAGTCTTGAATACTTTTATTTTTATTTTATCACAGATGGGGCGATCTTCTTTGGTTTTTTTGAAGTGTTATTTTTCCTCTGTCTGCTTCCAGTCTGTTGGTTTCAGCAGGGTAACTAAAAAAAGCCCGATAACTAAGTCACGTGTCAGCACAAACCTCTCACTGTGTCTCGATATATTCAAAAGACAGATCGAGTTTGATTACTCGTTTCATCCAAAATCAGTAAAGTGTATTTTTGGTCACTGTGTCCAGCTATGTGTTTGTATATGTAGCAAGTTGTGGCCCAGTGCATGTACAAGAGCACTCATACATTCATCTGTTCATGTAGAGAAGCATATTTTCTAAACTTTGCAGTGAAGAAATTGCCAATATTACAAACATCACGCCATCAAAATTTATTTAAAAAGACCTTTTGGTGAAGGTGAAATAATAGTTAGGATGCTGGGCTCATGATCGAGAGGTTGTGGGTTCAAATCCCTGTTAGACCCCCACTGTGCCAAGACCACTGGGCAAGGTCTTAACCTCACGTGTGCCTCTGTTCACCCAGCGGTATAAATGAGTACCAGTTGGGCGTTGCCTCGCATGGGCTTGACCCATTTGCACCTGGTACAACTTGAAAAATTATTGTCAGCACCACAATCCGTATGTCACAATTCACTCACTACTTATATAGTGCAATATATAGTGAGTTGGTGATTTGTAGTGTTGTCAGGATGTATAGTAAGAACTATATACTGCACACAATGTATCCTCTAATGCATTGTGAAATAGTGTAGTGTACAAGCAATTGTCACTAACCCATGTTTGCAACAATTTTGTTCCTTCCTATCAGCTGTCAGATGCAGTAGTAAATAATGAAAAACATGGCAATTAAAAGCCTGAGGATTATTTTTTGATTCACGTGGTTTTATATGCGTCTGAAATGCATTAAACAATCAGTACTTGCTCATTTGTGATATGAAGAGTGTAATCTGTTTGAATAAAGGTATTTATTCATTGTTTGTGTTCTAAGCAATGGGGACCGTAAAAGTTTTATGTGCATGTTTAATGTCTGTTTAGTTGTGTAATACTGACAAACAAAGCCTTATCTTACCTTATGTTGGCATCCTGACAGCTTCTTTTTATTTGCTAAGTAAATGAGTATGGAGGTGGACTTTTGGTGGATTTATTAGCAAATCACACTCTAGTTCTATAGAAAGGTCAGTGATACTTTACTGTTAATGATTAGGTATGCAGTTTAACAATTACAAGGTACCACCAGTATGGCAGTTACCCATAGGGACTACCGTCAATGTCATACACTCGCGCGTAACCTTTTCTACAGTTCTACATATAACTAGGTGCACTAACCAAGCAATATACCATTATATTTGGGGTGATGGAAGAAATGCCTGACAGACAGGAGGAAAATAAACAGATTGGCCAACAACAGTAAGATTGGACTGTAAGAAAATATGTCTTAATAAAATGTATTAGAGTTACAATGCAGTTAAAGAAATTGGTCCAAAGCCTCAAATTTAATTGAATAAAAGGCAGCAGCAAACCACCAGCTCACAATGGTGCCGAGGAGCAGTGTTCAAAAACATTGTAACTCTCAGCTCACGATATAGTCCTCTGCATTTAATTCCCTAAATAGTGAGTAGGGGTAGTGAATGAGTGAGCGGTTTCGGACACAGGAAGTGTCTTTGCGTGTCTGGGCTGTCTTCTTAAGTCAATTTAGGTTCTAGTTATAAATCACTCTCAGTCTGCGCTCCTTCAAGATGGAGAGAGGAATTTGTACATCCCATTCTGTGTAGTGTTCTCTGACAACTGTGGTGATCAGTCCATTCTTTTGCCTTCTGCAACAAGAAGGAACTGCATTGGCTGCTGAGGGGAAGAGGTGAGATGAAAACCTTCCCCATAATCATGCAGATTAACACAGAAAATAGATTTCTCAAGAGGGCTCCATCATAGCCGAAGTTCTTTTGAAATGTCTGACTCTTCTTTTCAGCCAGTAACTGAGTGGTGGTCACTCTGATAGGGCATAATGGGACTTGGTTATTTGAAGATACTTCCCATTAAGAATTTGTTGACAGTGCTGTTTAATGTACATAATAATGCTAATCAATTAGTAGGGTAGATAGGGCGGATCAGGGGTGTCAAACTCATTTTCACTGAGGGCCACCTCACTAAATTTAAAGTGATTAGTGATTTAAAGTGATCGAGGGCCGAATGAATCACTGAACATTATACATGTTCTAAAATTGATGTGTGTGTGCTTACTTTGGATGGGTGGATGGGTGTTGCCTCTGCAGAAGCAATATTTCCCTTGCGGGATTAATACAGTATAGCAAAATCCCCTCCAAAAAAAGGGCAACCAGGAAATCTGCAAGGCAAAATGATTCGTTAAGGCATTTTTCCTCTTTTCCTTTATTCAGCTGCATTTTCTGACCGTGCATAACAGCAACAAGCTAGCATTTTCTTGAGTCATGAATGACTAGCTGTTACACGGTAATGGTGGATGCAGAGAATGTATGATAATCATATTCTTTGAAAGCTCTTGCGAGCGACATAAAATATGTCGGTGGGCTGGATTTGGCCTTGAGTTTGACACCTGTGGAGTAGATATCCTTGTTTTTTGGTGATTGAATCTAAGAAGGATATTAATGTATCTTTTCCTACTCAACTCTGTTTCAGGTGTTAAAGCTGTGTTCTCAGGTCACTACCATCGCAATGCAGGTGGCTGCCATGAAGGTCTGGACATGGTGGTGAGCTCAGCTATTGGCTGTCAGCTGGGCAAGGATGCACACGGGGTCCGGGTGGTGGTGGTGACCGCTGATAAAATCATCCATCGTTACCACTCTCTGGACCAGCTGAGTGAGAAGGGGATAGCTGAAGATCTGAAGAAACTTTTATCTTAAATGGAATCTTAAATCTTCTTTTTTTTTTACCTTTGTGTGCTCTTTTTTCGGATTAGATTTGTGGGTTTGAGATCAGTAGAAAAAGAACAAAGTCTGCTTTCAACTGGCACCGCCTCAAAACAAAAGCAGCCATTTTATGTCAATATCCAGGAGGCATCTGAATAATAAGCTTCTGTGCACAGCAGGAGCAAGCAAGGAAAAATTACTATATTCTATGGTGTCATCAAAGTGCTGTTAGAATGTTTTGGTCTTTCCTTCCTGGTCTATCATTTTAATAATTAGTGGTACAGCTCCCTCTCTCTTCTCATCTTCTATACCTTAATCAAACATCTTGACATTTGAATCAACTGTAGTCGAGAATCCTCACTTCCTTTAATCCCACATCACCTAATCACACTAATAAGCAAGTGGAAGTGGTGTTCGAGCTGGTCGTGGGCTGATTTCATCCTCCGTGTCCAAGCCCATTACTCTCTCCCAACTCCAAGAGGTGAGAAGAGATAATCTCCATGGCAACCATTGAAAGACATGTTGTTAAGACTGTAACTTCCAAAGATCCGTTCAGTTAGAAATCCTTGCTGATTTTTTTCTCATGCTTGTTTTATATGTCAGGTTCAGAATCCACGTTGATGATTTGATTTTTTTTTTTTTTTTTTTTTTTGGGGGGGGGGGGGGGGGGGGGGGGTGAGTCAGGGAGTGTGTATTCATTTAGTTCCATCTGCTTTTGTAGAGGACCAACCGTGCCAGTTATGAAAGGGAAAATTGTGAGGGACCAGTGCACTTCCTTGCGCCATGCATCTTGTGTGTGTGTGTGTGTGTGAGAGAGAGAGAGTGTGTGTGTGTGTGTGTGTGTGTGTGTGTGGGGTAGAAGTTTGATTAAAATACACAATGTGCAGCCAACACCGTTTATATTAGTACATTTGGGGATGTGAGCATAATCTCAGGAATGTAAATTAGAGTTAATGGGAATGTCACAGAGATTACAGTAAATGTTTATCTCATTTAGAGTGTTAAATAACAGAATATTTTTACATTAAAAAATGTACAGTGAATATATAAATATAAAAAACAATGCATTTTTCATACAGTTAAGTGAAAAACTGACCCAAGAACAGCTGTTCCTACTGGAAGATATTATAATTTTTACTTTAATAAACAAGAGATTTTACAATAAGAGATTTATTTCCTGTTAAGTTAAAACACTAGATGGGTTTACAGATGTGTAATCATATTTTGATCTCATTGTCTTGTGATAATTTCATACCACTGGACTTTGCAATAAATGATTTGTGTTATCACGTGTTTTACACCGCTCCCTGTTCTGATTCTGATTCTCTAATAATGTTGATAAATTTATTATAACAGTGCTTCTGACCACATGGTAAAGCTTACGTAAAAGTATTGCATTTTTGCATAGTATATTTCTCATTTCAAATAACATACTGCCTGTCCAAAAAAAAACCAGTTTGGATTTAATTAAGTTAACAAAAACTTTAGATTGCTTAATTAGTGTAGTGAATAATATCAGCTGGCAACAATTCTTTTAACCCTAATTGATGCAGTTAGTAGCTGCTTATTTCTTAAATTAACATGTCAGACCACATAGCCTGTAGTCATAGAAACTGATTCTGAAAAGTCAACTTATTGTTCTGTATCGAGCAAAAAAACTATTTAGGAGGCTGATGAAATTACAGGAACTCAACTAAGAACTATCCAACACATTATAATAGTATATGAATATAAATTATAAGGAGAGTGGAGAACAATTAGCTTTGCGGAAGATATGTGTTCATAAAAAGCAGTTTGATGAAATCGAATCGTCACAAAATGGACAGTAGAACTCGCGGCTTTGTTTAATAGTGAGCTAGTGATCATTTTCACAAACAAACAAGAGCACACAAGATTGGGACTAAACAGCTGGGTGACCATAATAAAAAACAGAATAATCAAGATAAAATGCTTCAGTTTGCTGGTTAGCACAAATATTGAACTGTGGAATAAGGGAAAATGGTCATGTGATCTGGTGAGCACATTTTTGTCAGAATAAGAGGGCAAGTGCATGAAGAGATGTACCCAGCATGCATAGCAGTCACTGTACAAACCTCTGGAAGCAGTTTTATGATCTGGGGTTGTTTCAACTGGTCAGGTCAAGGCTCAGCAACCTTATGTAGCAATAAAATGAAGTCAGCTGACTCACTGAAAGTTCTGAAATACCAGCTTATCAATTTTAGTCCTGATGGTAGTTCAGACAAAATACAGGGTCAAATAGTGAAAGGGTGATTCAGGGAGTATCTGGAATCGTTTTTACATTTGACCTTACCTTAATCTCATCGAAAGTCTTTTAGCATGTCTTGGATCAGACTTCACGGAGTGGTTTGACTTTATCATTATCAGTCAGCACTCTCAAAGAGAAATTAATGTAACTCTGGATAAAAATAATTATGACTTTGAATAAGGTTGTCAAAACAATGCCACAATGAAAGTGCACCATAATCAAAGCTAAAGGTGGTCCAAAGAAATATTACAGTATGTGGCTTTTTTTTTTGACCACACAGTGTACACAAGGGCTGGAATGGCATACACACAACATTAAAACATCAGATTAAAACGTCTTTAATTGTTTTCAAATAGATTTCTATGAGGAACAGTTTTTAATGGTCCCATGTAAAGCTTCTGACTGCTGACTATTTAATAGATAATGTATTTTTTGCACTGACAAGCTGATGTGGTATTAAAGGAATAAGGCAGTTTTGGATGTGCTGTTATTGTAAGATAAAGATCATACCATACAGTCGTCGATAATTTTGCCAGACACGGTCTTGATCATAATGCTGTGATCATTGCTGTATATAAACCCATAACAAGGCTAATCATCGGGAATTCGCCAATTTTAACACACCCCATTAATCGTGTGAACTGAAATGTTTTTATATTCTCATGACTGGCCGTCCTCCATTCGGCCAATTTATAAAGTGCCATTGTTCAAGATTACAGTCTAGAAAGTTTTTTTTTTTTCTTTGGGTGATGTGTGATGGACAGTCAGCCTATATTTTAAGAACTCTATTTCATCAGTGTATCAGAGATTCATCAAGGCATCAAATCTCTGAGGCACAGTAGTAGTAGATGACCTGGGATGCTGTTAAACAACAGTTCCGTTTGTAAAGGTGACTTTGTATGATCTTTTTTTTGTTGGCTTCGTTCCTAGGTGGAGAGACTGGCATGATGAAATCTGCATTGGAACAGAAGGGCGTTTGACATTTAGCAGGTTGCAATTCCTCACACAGCAGAATGAACTCCCACACTGAAAATCAGAGCCTGACTTCCAAATCACTCATAACAACCGCTTGCTTCAAAGCCAAAACTGCCTTTGTCTTTGCTGTTTATGCTTAAATGCATGACAAAGGCTAATGTTTCTACTAAATAGGTGCAGAAGCCTGATTTCTCCCTGCAAATCCTTGCTCCAACATTCTAGTCAATGAATAGGATCCCATCAACGATTGTTTCGGGTTGTCAAGTTACAGTGAACTAAGACACCTTTTTTGAACAATTGCAAAGCACATCTTCACAGTGGTGCTCAGAAACATGTTCAGGATACAAAATGTGAAGAGAAATGACTACAAGCCTCCTCTACTGTATGACTATTTATTTATTTATTTGTTTGTTTTGGTTAAATATTTCGTTAATAATATGAGGGGAAACTAAGGTCTGTATTTAATTCAACCAAAGCAATAAACACTCACACACTTGGAGCAGTGGGCAGCTGCATTGCGGTACCTGGGGAGCAGTTGGCAGTTAGGTGCCTTGCACTTCAGCCTTGACTGTAGCGGGAGAAGAAGGCACTTTTTTCATTCACTTCCCCCCCTTACAATTATTTTCTGTGTGGTCCAGGGAATCAAAAACTCGAAAAATCAAAACTGTTTCCCTAATCTTACCAGTTTACTAGCATGTTTCCTTGTGCTTGCATGGGTTTCCTCCAGGTACCCTGGTTTTCTTCCAGAATCCAAAGTCATGCGTACTGCATGGCTAATTGGCTGTTCCAAATTCCCCCTAGGTGGGAGTGTGAATAAATGTGTGTTTGGCCCTGCAGTGGACTGGCAAGCTGTTCATGGTGTGCAGCTGAGAAGGCTCCAGTCTCCCTGTGACCCTACTGGGAGAAAGCACTTCAGGAAATGAATGATAAATGCCAGTCTGGTATATGATTCATAAACTTGATCACATCACTGCTGTATGAACCCATAACAAGGCTAATCATCAGGAATTATTTTCACCACTTTCCCAGCTCACATTTGGAGTAATAATGTTAATATTTGTATTTAAATAATAACTGAAAATGGTAATATAAACCACCTAATTTTAGAGTTAACAGTTACTTGCTAGGGTTGACAGTTTAAACTCCCAACTGGGGTTTATATAAGAAAACCCCTTGGGCTTGTAAGTTATGAATTTATTGTTATGTAACTGACAATTAGTTCATGCTGTATCCCAAAACTGTAAAAAAAAATAAATAAAAAATTTAACAAAAAAAAAAGCAGTTAGTTACGAAGCTGCTCCATATTAAGTGTGCATGTACTGACAGCTTCTGCTTCTCATTCAAATTTTATTACAGTTCCCTGAAGGCATTTAGAGTCTCCTCATCGGAGCCATACCAAGCTCACTGGAAGCTTTTTTATTATCTAAACCAGACTTTATGCTTGTGCTTGTTAATGCTCATTTCGTGCCTGTTCCACCTGAATCCTGGGCTTCATTTGGCAAAAGCAACATTTATAAATGTTTAAGAAATATTGGCACAACAGGCAGTAGCATTCATCTTTATTTGTCCATATTTGACCACTGTTTCTCCAGAGGACACTGGATTCAGCTGGTTTTATTAGCTTTGAATTCGATTCAATTAGTTTTGTTCTAAATGTTCTTTTTGTACTGTCAGCATGTACCCGGAGTAATGAGTCACTCCTCTGGTTTTTCCTCCTCGAACACTTCAGTGATTGGTGTTGATGGTGTACCCAATAACCTTGAGTTCCTGTCTTCCCTGAGCCCGAGGATGGACTTAAAGACCTTTTTTTGGTGACATGTCTCTCTCACATCTTTTACCTGATGCATTGTTGTGTTGAAGATTTGTTCAGTAAAGGTGCTTTCTGATCCTGATCTAGAATGTTTACGCATGTTTAAGGCAATAAAAAAGTACTCTATTGGAACAAAAAAGGCAAAAAGTAATAACATTTACTGATCATTCATTAAATATGAATCAATAGTCAGACGAGCTGTTAGTCTGTAACCACAAACCCATATAGACCAGATGCTCGGAGTTTTAAAGCGGGCATAATAAGCTTATTGATCTGTTTACTAACTGCTTGAGGATTGACAGTTTGAAAGCGGATTGAATGTACAGCAGGCTATGAAAAGGGGAGTGTCTGGTTTTTACATAATGTTGCATTCCTCGAAAATTGAAATTGTGATGACTAAACTCATAATTAAAGGAGATTGGTCACAAAATTCAAAAAGTTCTGTCAATTCAATTGATACATTAAATGAAAGTGATACCTCAAGTAGGTTTCTAACACTTGGGTGCCTTAACACATTGACAATATTTTAATTGCCAGTAGTTGTTCTACAAATAATTAAATAACTAATTTTTTATTCATTTCTAAAATTTAATCTTTTTTTCCTAAGTGGTAAAGGTGGGATGGGTTTTTAGAGGTGCTACTCACCTGTTTTCTCCCAAACTGTCACTGGTCGTATATATTTTGTCATAAAATGTGATATTTTGCCTGTTTGTATATTTTTAACTGTGATTTGTGTGGTGCTGTGTAACAAATATTTTATTCTAGTCATAGTCATTAGTTTATTGTACCAGCCTATGACAAAGTATAATAAACAAACAAATGATTACACTAATAACTACACATTTAGAACACCCGCCTCACCCGCAAAGCCATCAGGATTGTAGGTGCCCCACCCACCCATCTCACAGCCTCTTCAACCTGCTGCCTTCAGGGAGTAGACCGCGGAGTCTCCGTGCCAAGACCAGCAGGCTCAAGGACAGTTTCATCTACCAGGCGGCCAGGAGGCTCAACCCCCCCACTCTCCCCCTTCTCCTCACTCCGCACTCACCTCCTGCCACAGATTTTGCCGACAAACCCCCATGCCCCCCCTGACACATTTTTGCACACAGAACTCAGGGACTGCACATTTCACTTTAGCCTACACACTTGTGCTATACCGCACTACCTCACCTTATGTACAATAGACCTGTTATTTCTTATTTTTTCATTTCTTCATTTCATTACTTCAGGTTTATTTTATGTCTTTTTTTTTGGGGGGGGGGGTTCCTGTTTGCACTGTGGGTGTGGAATATAATGTGTAATTTCATCTGTGCTGTATGTCATGCATATATGGTATATTTGACAATAAAGTTGACTTTGACTTTGACTAATAAGTGTTTTCCTATAAGGCCAAATCAAAGACATGAATCCTTTACTGTATATGGAAGGAGACCTGCAGCTGCAGTTATAACCTCTACATATTCAACATCGGTCAACATTAAAATCAAGTACACTGACAACAAAAATGTTCAGCGTTACATTAAAACCAACACAATCTATAAGAAAATGGAGAAGTTTCTGCGGGACCTTAGGAAGACTGCATGGGTACTTTGCGTTGATGAGGGCGTGCTGCATTTTGCCTTTGTGTTCAAGAAGAATCAGATGAAATATAATGAATTTATTGCATGCCATCCATCCAATGACATGCACAGTGCAGAATGTTTATGAGTAAAATGGAATAGATTTTAGTTAAGGTGAAGGTGCAATATGTGGATTTGGGGGTTGGGTTGTTAAGCGCTCGGGTGAGGTTAATGAAATCAATTTCCTTACAAATTCAAATTTTCCTTACAAAGTGGAATAAACATTACCACCCACGAAACTGTGTGTTGTACCAACAACCTCGCCAGATAATATTAGGTTTCACGGGTAGGTGATATATTTATTTTCATCACATCAGAGAAAGTTCATTGATCTAAAATAAATATTATCAGCACATGTAAGGAGTGGCTATGTTTCCATGGCATCATATACTGAACTTGAGGTTTTGGAAGCCTGCCTGATTTTCTGCGTGGGAATTCTGAGTTGTTTTTTCTACTCAGAGGAGCCAGTTGAGGTGGCATCTGATTAGAACGCCTTCCTGGTTTGGTGTTTCAGGCAATGTCACCCAGGAAGAGACCCTGGGGTCAACCCAGAACTGGAGGGACTATGGAGTGTCCCCCCGAAAGAGCTAGATGAGGAGTGGGATGTCTGGACCTCACTGCTTAGGCTGCTGCCCCTGTGACCTGACCTCAAATCAAGCAGAAGAAGAAGAAGATGATGATGAGGTCTGCGGTTCAACTCAAGAACATCCTAGTTAGTTAGTTAAGGGTTCTTAGCTTCCTCAAGATGTGCTACTTGAAAACTCTCAGCCGAAGATTTACCCTTAAACTGTTTAAATGTACAACTTCACAGGGGCTACAAAAAGAAAAAATAGACAGATACACACCTGTACAAAATAGGATTCCTCAAGTGTTCTTTGACTTTTTAATGATTAGAACGATTTCTGCTAGAAGAACCCTTTGTAACCACCTTCAACCTTTAAAAGGTAACAACATGGTGGCGTAGAGGTAAGCACGTCCACTTCATGGCAACAAGGCCCTGGGTTTGAGTCCCAGACGTGGGTGGTTCTGTGAAGAGAATGCATGTTCTCACCGTGTTTGCATGGGCTTCCTCTGGGTACTCCGGTTTCCTCCCACAGTCCAAAGACATGCACATTTGGCTAATTGATTGTTCCAATTGCTTTGTGATGGTCTGGTGAGCTGTTCAGGGGGTACTCTGCATTTGTACAGAATCAGCTGAGATCCCGTGACCCTAATCAGGATTAAGCGATTTGATAAATGAGTGAGAGAGAGAGTGTATAGTGTGTGCATATCATGTAGAAGCTGAAGAGGAATTGTTCTCTAGACTCTAGAAGTAAGAAAAGTCTAACCTATAACCCTAATAGAATCTTTGGTGTGTCACTTTGGGGTAATCCTAAACAGTTCTTAATAACTCTTATGGATGCTTTCAGGTAGAAATCTTCTAGGTAATTATCCATTATTATAATAATTATCCACAGGATCTAAGGAAGTTTTTTCATTTCTCACCGGTGTCTTGAATTGATGTTTGAAAAATTGAGCCATTCCATAAAGTCTTCTCCAGCACATTCCAGCACAATCATCCTGGGAAAATGATTCCTCATGCTCCCTGAACCACTCTTTCATTATCTGAGTCCCCATTTTATATCCGTGCCATCAGGAAAGAAAAGGTCCACTGATGTGAACCTGCTCATTCAGTACATTCAGCTCATCAGCTGACTACATTTTATTGCCACATTAATGTTGCTGAGCCTCGACCTGACCAACTGGAGCAACACTGCCATGGAGATTACATGCTGTGATCAAGGCTAAATGCACTCAATGAAAATATTAGTGTGTGACTTTTTTTTTGGCCGGGCAGTGTGTGTTAGATATATTTATAAACATATATAAGTGTATTTATTCATTGAATTCTTGTGCTGTTCTTATACTTGGGGACTGTTTTAGTTGCTAAAACTGATATTTTTATATTTTAAGTCAGTAGAGGAGAAACCAGCAGCAAATGTGTAGCTCAAGGGAATTACCTGGCTTGCTGCACTTGTTTTCATTTTGGTCATCCCAGCCACCAGCTCTGGGTTTTGGCCCAGGGCCTTTGATTCTGATGTTCATGCTGTGATTCAGAATTTTAAGTATCTCATGTCCTGACACTCTGATTTCATTTTACTTTTTTAACCAACACTGCTGATGCTGCAACACACAGAGCCAGTGGCTGCTGATGCATGTCTTCCCAACACATCTGCATAAGTTGACCTTTTGCTTCATATGAATATCAATGTCTCTTTTTTAACAGCATCTCAGTCTCACAATATCTGTTTTTGTTTGTTTGTTTTATTTTTTGTTTTGTTTTGTTTGTGAGTGTTTGATAGTAGGTCTCATCCTGCACCTTTTGACAACAGTCTCCAAAATGCACCTGAGCTCCGAGTAGGTGCTCCTTACTGCTTTACTCATTCATGTACTTTCTGACAATCGCACACTAGGGACATCTCCACAGCCGTGTGCCCGGACCAGGTCTGTGTTTTGTTTCAGTTCTCCTCCTCACCTGACTTTCTCCTTTCTTCCTTGTTGAATTTTTTTTGCTTCTTTCATCACAAGCTCCTTGTCACCTGCAGTCTGCTAAAATGGATCTGACAGCCCAGAGGGACTTCACAGCTCGGCTGAAAAGAGTGCTTTTGGCCAAATGTCGGATCCCTCAACATTTTTCTCCTTTTCACGATAACACATCTATCCCATGGTACAGGGTGCTCACAGTAAATTTGCAAAGGAAAACTAAAATAAAAAATGTTTTCTTGTTTTCTTTTTATCACGCAGAATGTTTTATATCAATAACAAACTCAGCAACGGGACATTGCTGATATAATATATTTATATGGAATTAAACCATGAAGTGTGGGGCACGGTGGTGCGTTCGATTCTGGGTTTTGTGTGGGGTTTGCATGTTCTCGCTCTGCTTGTGAGGGTTTTCCTCTGGGTACTCCGGTTTCCTCCCACAGTCCAAAAACATGCACAGTAGGCTGATTGGCTACTCCAAATTGCCCCTAGGTGTGAGTGTAAATAGTTGAATGTCTGTTGGCTCTGCAATTTATTGGCGAGCGGTACAGGGTGTACCCTGCCCTCGCTCAGAGTCGGCTGAGATTGACACAAGCCTCCCTGCGACCCTAATTAGGAAAAAGCGACTTAGAAAATGAATGAATGAAGGAATAAACCATAAAGTGGATTCATGAAAACTATTTTATCAAGTCATGGAAGTCACCACCATCCACTGTTTTTATGGAGCTTTACAAACTGAGCTGGATCTTGTTTTAGGGTTAAATAGCACTTCACTGCTCATTAAATACACTTGATGGGAAAGACACCATGTTACTCAGGAGTTTGGAATACTTAAGAATGTTTTATTGTGTGTGTGTTTAGAGGGCAATGGTGGCTCACTGGATAAGGCTCTAGATTACTGATCCAAAGGTCAAGGGTTTGTGCCCCAGTACCACCAAGATGCCACTGTTGGGCCCTTGAGTGGTATTTAAAAAAAATGCTGTGTGTGTGTGTGTGTGTGTGTGTGTGTGTGTGTGTGTGTGTGTGTGTGTGTGTGTGAGTGTGTGTGTGTGTGTGTGTGTGAGGGAGAAGATGAGTGGTTAAGAATGAGTCAGTTAGTGAATGACTGAAGAAGTAATTAAGGGAGGTGGAACCAGAGAGAGCGAGAAAGTGTTGAGCCAGTGAGTGAGAGAGATAGTAAGTGAGTGAGAGAGAGAGAGAGAGTGAGAGAGGGAGAGAGGGAGGTTGCCAGAGAAACCTATTGTATGTGCTATTAAATTCCATTCATATTTCAGCAGACAGTGAAGAAATAAGGTGAATTAATGTATAAATTAAGTCAACGACCAACTGAGAAATACATTTGAGCACGCAAAATGTGCCATCTGCCATCGTTCCTTCCTCTCTCTCTCTCTCTCTCTCTCTCTCTCTCTCTCTCTCTCTCTCTCTCTCTCTCTCTGAAGTGTAGATATGAAGGAACGCATTGCATTTTTTGTATGCATTTCATATTTTCTGACTCATTTCCCCTATATTAGAATATTCTTCTACCTGTGTTTTTCTAATGTAACACTTCTTTGCTCTTTACATGTCTGTATGTGATCCTTCATCTCATTTGCATTCTATTATTATCTAATAATGTATCTTCATACCTCTCATTCTTCTTACTGAAGTAGATCTTTTTTAATCTGAACACCTAATGTGCATATATATATA
>JAOUQZ010000051.1:16204072-16233960 GCA_028564935.1 Neosilurus hyrtlii
GTGTGTGTGTGTGTGTGTGTGTGTGTGTGTGTGTGTGTGTGTGTATATATATATATATATATATGTGTGTGTGTGTGCGCCTTGTATATTTAATGGGACTTTTTTTATATTATAAATGATGTGTAGTGTATGAATTTTTAACTGTCTATATCTGAATATATATTTCTAATGTAGTTTTAATGTAAATGACTGAAATTTGGCCTAATAAAAGAATTTGAACAGGAAACTAGGTGTGTGTAAGGTGGAGTGGTGGTGTGTGTTTGTTGTATATTTTGATGCGTGTTAAGCAATTTTACTCACTCATTCATTTAGTGAACTGTTTAATCCTATTATTTTGATAATGCGGATAAGGGAAATTTCGCCTCAGAATTTAACCTATTCAAAGTGAGCGCATGTGTGTGCGCACACACACACACACCCAAATCCACCTGGACTACTGGGCTGCCACACACTGGCAGTGTTTAAGGGCACTAAAACCTTGAAGGTGGAGGAAGGGAAGGTGCAGGTCACTCCTCCCACCAACACACATTTTTCCTGCTGGTTTGGAAATTGAACCAGCGACGTTTTGGTCCCAAACCTGCGTCTCTACCCGTTAGGCCATGACTGCCCTCTGTTAGTGTTGCAGAGAGACAGTGTCCATTTCATCTGACGCCATTCACACTCACACCTACAGGCAATTTTGGAACAGCCAATTAGTTTAATGTAACCCGGAGGAAGCCCACACAAGCACAGAGAGCACATACTAACGTCCCGGGCCTGGGACTCGAACCCAGGACCCTCTTGCTGTAAGGCAGATGTGCGAACCTTTACTCCACCATACTGCTCAGACACTTGGTAACATTTGCAATGCTCCATATTTTCATCATATCCTGTACAAGCAATGAAGAAACAACAACGTTGTGTTTATACTTACATTACAACATACTTGTATTCTACATTACCAAAAAAAATGCTTAGAAAAAAAAAAGCTGTGTATTAAGATACTCCTATATTATGTTAAACATCTGAGTTTGTTTATAAACCCTACAGATATGTTGGCGCCCCCTGCCGGCACTACCAGGTATAGGCAGTCGCGGCAGAAGTGACATCCACAATTGCATCCTACTATACTACATAGTATGAAGATAATCTCCTCGCCTAGATCGCTATAGGTGGCGCATAATTCTAGCACACTCTGTAGGGCGCTAGTATGCGGATTTGGACGGAGCCAGAAGAGATTCGCCAGAGCCCTGATTGCGTCACTGGGTTCAGACGTGCAGTCTAGCGGCGGCCATCTTATTTCCACCAAAACTTCAGCACTGGAGGAAAACACTGGCTACTCATTTGTCAACACCCGAAATGCTCATTCCGAGGACAGTGATGGACCTCTGAACTTCATACCCAGGCAGACACTTCCACGACAGCTCTAAAAGACAGGGTAAGGCTGCAGGCGTGTCGGTTGTTTACTGTGTTTTCATTTCATTCTTAGCGCTTAGCTTAGCTTAGCTTAGCTTCTGCTGTAGCACAGCTGCCGGGCTGTGAAGATAAACATCAGGCATGTTGGCCTTCCTTACTTGGCTCGCTTACAGTTATTTGACTGCACCGGTTTCCAAACACACAGGGTTTCCTGTGAACCTGGACTGTCCTTATGGTGTGCTGGTGTTTTGTTTACTTGTTCCAGACTCCAGCTGAGGGACACTTGAGTAGCGAGCTGTTTGTTTTGAATTAGAGGAATTCTCGGCTGCTGGCGTCTCCTAAACTTTCAGTGATTAAACTCTGTGCTGTGCTCACTGTGCACACAGATATGGTTGGAGATGTGTATGCACACCCATGCATGAGAGCCGAGGAGATGTTGGTGAAGCCTTGTGGTATTGTTTATACTGCTTTTCTTTCCCAGGAAGGATCTGATTAGTCACCATCGAGCCTGTTGTAATGTAGATCTCTGGTCCTGTGAGCTTCTGGAGCCTGTGACCTCTTCAGAAAAGCAGCCCTGTACATCCCCTTAAAAAAATCTCATCCTCCTACCCTTTAAATGTGAGACTCATTATTCAGACTCTTTTGTACTGATTCTTTATTGCATCCTTAGAACTTTTGATTTCCCTGAACTTCACACTGACACAACACATTTTAACCAAAGCTGACATTATTTATACTGCTGCTTATTTAAATAACTTTGGTGATTGTGGGTCGTGGTGTCCACCCTTGTTACACCCTGCTTTCCACCCTGCCTGGGTTTGGTGGACTTTCTGGGGTCCTGCACTTAAGAAACAACACCGTAGATACCTTGATTGGCAGTGTATAGATGACCTCACACTTCTCGGCATGAGTAACACACAACACTTTCGAGCTCTGGGTGTCTAGCGAACACCAGAGTAATGTAACTATACAGACACACCCAGAGCAAAAAAAAACAACAAAACATTTTTTATGGAAACAAAGAGCAGCTTAACACGGAAGGCTTGTTTGTTAATTATTCATGTGTGCGTGTATAGCAGATGGCTTGCGCTCTGAAGTGATAAGACGAGGATCCTGCGATGACTCATAGCCAGGCGTGTAAGTTTATATTTGATTACAGACTTGGCCACAAGTCATGATTAAGAAGCGGGGAGTGATCCAGTGACGGCGAGTTTGATTAGAGCACCGCAACTGAAATTCCACACCTCTGCTGTGGGGGATTCAGTGTCCTCTGCAGGACAGGGGAGGACAGCTATCTAATTTATCACACTGGATCTCCTCATTCAGATCCGCTCGGCTTCGGGACATTGTGATTGTCTTTTTTTTTCTTTTCTTCTTCCTCTTTATGAAGTAGGGCATCATGTGAGCATGGCCCTGCTGCAGGACCGCCCTTTGTATCAGCTCTCACGCAGCACATTTAGATTCCTATTAATTTGGCAAAGCTCTAAGAGCTTTTCCGCTGATTTTATTGAGTCAGGTTGGTATCATGGGATTAAGACTAGAAAATTTGCTGAAGATGTAATTCTGGCATTAGCAGCAGTCCTGTATTTACTCTATTTACTGTATCGCATGTGTTGAATATTAATCTTTATAATCAACACATGATCACTGAATGTGTCTGAGATTTATCTTGTAATGAAATTCAGAACTCAGCTTTTTTATCTCTGTATTTGCGTATTTTCACTATAGTCTGTCTACCCACAGTGCCGTTCAACTAGCTGCTGATACTAGTGGCAGTAGGATTTAGTCAGTGCTTCATCTCCACTAAGAATCTTAATGCAGCAGCGCTTTAGGCTTTTAGTCTGTCCAGCTGTTCCCCCTCTTTATTCTACTTTAACATGTTCAGCCTTCATGCCTCCATCAGCACCATCGTGTTCACCACCTCATAGGGCAGGGCTGTCAAACTCATTTTCACATGAGGACACATCCCTTAATTTCGAGGTAATTGAGGGCTGAATAATCGCTCAACATCTGTTCAAAATGGACGATAATGAAATCGGCACGGCCATATTGTTTGTTTATACATTTGTCCTCTTCTCCTTTATTTACTTTCCTTTTCTGAAAATGCTTGACAGTGATAAGCTAGCTTGCGATCTTTCCTGAGTCATGAATGGCTAGCTGTTTACATGAAATAGGTTGGCTCCACCTAGTAGAAGGGTGATTACTGACATTTCATGGTAATAGTTGAGAAATGTAATGCAAAGAATGAACGATAATCATTATACTTAAAAAGCTCTCGCAGGAAACATAAAATGGGTTCGAGGGCCGGATTTGACCCACAGGCCTTGAGCTTGACAACTATGTCATAGATCATTCACAATAAAATTAGCTTATATACAGTTTTATACAGGCTAGCTGCATTCCATTCTGGATCTTTGAGTCACAAGGTTGCTGTCTTCGCTATTTATGTGTTGGATTCGTCTTTAATACATCATCAAAGCAAAATAACTGAAAAATGGGGAGTGAGAAATAAAACTCTTGTGCTTTGTTTTTAGAAGCTAACACTCAAGCTTGAACTTTATCACATCACACGCTGTCCCCTGCTAACTCCTCTCGGGAGTTAAAGCACCGATCTACTAAATAGCATCAGAATCGCTACACACGCCTCAACTGTTTCAGTAATATACAGATTTAGGTGCTACCTAAAGGCGAAGCTCCTTGTGAGATGTTTTTGTGCTGTTTCCAATCTATTCATAAATAATTCATTATTCTGACGATGTTTTAAAAGTTTAAGTCATGTTCTCTAAAAAAAATCAGCATTGGCATTGCCAAAACAAATGCTCTAATAAATAAATACATACATACATACTTGCTTACTTGTTCAACTTGTTTAACTCAGTCTCTTGTTGTACTTCTTGAAAAGTTTTGTAAAAACATTGCTTCGGTATGGTATGTTTTCCGGGATATCGGCACGCGTCACGTTCCTGCAAAAGAGCAAACAGCCAATCAGCATCACGATGAATGAGGACACCGGACAGACGAACATACAAGCCATCCAAAATCATGTTGGTGGTCTCTAAGTATGGTGCTGTGCTCATGTGGGCGGGCTGTGTTCTAAGCATGCTTAATATGTACCACAGACGAATTTGCCTTGAAACCTCTATGACTGAATTCATCAAAATTTGGTGATGAGTGCATTATTTCACATTTACAGTATTTGGCAGACACCGTTATCCAGAGTGATTCATCAGCCACCGCTGCCCTTCATTTTATTTGTATAGCACTTTTAACAATGGACCCTGACACAAAGCTGATTTCAGGTGTATTTTTAAACTTTGTACATGATATTAAATAAGCTAAGCAAGAATATATTTGGACAAAATCTGAAATAAAAACTAAAACCAACCTGAAACCTTTTTCTGTTGTCTTTTAGCCTGGATTTACGCACCCTGCAGAGTTTGTGCTTCTTGGCTATTTATTGAAGGGAATCCTGGGGGACTGTGGCCCACTTCCTGTTAAAGGCGTGAACATAATGACACAGTTCATGATGATGTCCTGATTCTGGAGTTTTAAATGTCACTCTTTACACTAAAATGTGAACAAAAAGTGTATTCAGGTGAGAAGCAGAATGAAGTACATATGGGTACTATAGGTACTCTCACATTATTAGGAGATTGTTTGTCGAGATTGGAAGCAATAATTACTTGTAAATAAACTGGGTTCAGGTTTGATGTTCCCAAGGTTTTTATGGTGGTTTACATGTACTATAAATTGCATGTGTTTTGTCTTTACTGATGATAAAAACCATACACACGAGCGATACAAGGTTTTATGCGTGTGAGCCGCTGTAATGTAATAGGGATACATGTAAGTCCACGGTATGAGAGAATCTGAACTATGTGATAATGATTGTCTGATTTCAGTCTTTAGCTAAGAGCACTCAAAAATTGTCCGATTCTGATTTCTGGCTGGTTTCTGGCTGGTTTCTCGGTGCATCTGTACATACAGTGTTTATTGGAGCAATAAAACAGGTTATGATTTTGTGGAGTCCACAGAGTTGAAGACAAATCAGTGGAAGTGAGTTTCTCGGGATGCTAAAACTCTTACCTGTGTTCATGAACTTCTTTTCGACAGAGTACCAAAGTATTGGACTCGATATCCATCCACAGAGTGTAAACAGCTCAGATTCCTGACACCAGTGCACTCAGGGCAACTTTCACGAGGTCAGCTTTCAGTGTTTATCTCCCCAAGATAAGCACTGTTTTTATTATTTTTTTTAAACTAACTTTTGATTATTTTTGTTGTCTTATGACATCGTGTCAACCACCTTGAGACTTTAAACCTCGGCTTTTGAAGTTTGAACTTCCAAATTTCAACATCTCTGAGAATCTTGGAGATAATCAGCTGAAATATGGAGCAGAGGTTCATTGTACTACATGCATCTCAAAAATGCAGAACATTTAAAAAAAAAAAAAGATATTTATGGCGAGATTTTCCTAGACGACACAAACAATACTCACACTCCTCAGAGGATGCAAAGTGGCAGAGCAAAAGACTGCACAGCAGGAAAACAAACAACAGTCAGAGTGAAGCTAATTTTTCTAGTGGTCACCCGCAGCACGTGTGGATCTAATCACAAATCTTTATTTTTGGATCATGATTATTACACATTCTGGCCACTCGACACTGGTAAAAAAGCAGCAGTGGAAAGGTGACTTAGTTCACCCAAATCTGAACAACGTGAACGTGCATGTTGTTGTAAGCATAAAAGTCTCGCTGCAATTTGCACACAAGTCCTATCTAAACCATTTAGCTTGTGCTGGGCCTCTTTGTTACTTTGTCTTTGATGAACACATGGTAGTTGTTGCCTGTGTTTCTTGCAGAACAGTGAAAAAAAGGTTTGCCATCTGGACTTGGTCTGTTCAGATTATTCAGAGCAATTTTGATATTACCAGGGTGATTAGTCATGCCTCATATTTGCCTGTCTTCTGCGCAGGGCCGCGGTCATCCTGGCACTGAGCCCACCCGAGGCTGTTTTTCCAGTCTAGATTTGACAAAATGACGTTATCAGTGGTTGCTCTGCTTTCAGAACTTTTTATACTCCCGAGCTAATCTTATACAGTTAAATTTGTTAGGTGTCGTCAAAGAAATGAGAAGTGAGAACTAAAATACTCAACTTTTTTTTGTTGAGCCTTTAGCATAAGCATGTTCTGATTTATTTCTGATCTTTATTCCTACAAGGAACAAGAAGAAGAATAACACAGTTCAGATTTACTGGGCTAGACACAGCGTTTCAGTGTGTGGGGCCAACAAAACCTGAAATATAGCACACCGAGTTGAGCCACCAGCCCCGGAGTTTGGCGGGCACGGTTACCATAGTTTGCATTTGCTGAAATGTTTGCATCGGTATTGGTTTTCATGTTTAGTACTTTCCATTTGGTTAATCACGGTGTAGTTTCTATACAGGTGAGCTGATTCCCGGTCCGCTCACAAGCTGTCACTGCATCAGTCGTATATACGGTGACGCTCTGTATACGTGAACTGATGTGAAACAGAAGGGGACCAGTTGTGGTTGTGAATCGGAAACGCAGATCACTGTCTATGCTGCGTTCAAATGAAAGTTGTGAATATGGAAACTTCATGACTTTTCACCAAAGGTACGGGTTACTGCCTAAAAGTCGAGAGCATCCCTGTCATAAAAATCACTGGTTTTCCCAATTTGTGAAAATCGAGTTTATCGTGCTAACCCGAGTTCACGGGTGTCACGGGAAACACTGCCATTTGAATGTTTTTAACAACTCGAGAAATGGGAATTACGATTTCACAAATTGAATGCATATGAATGCAGCATATGTTCGGAAACGAGTACGGCTGATGCAGCTTGAACACGAAGATTTAATTGAAATGGTTATAGGGGATTATACCGAAAGTGCTCATTAGATTAGGAATGTATTGCATCAAATTATAAAAACATCTTACATGCCCTACAGAAATGTATGGACTTGCACAGAATCGGATACGAGATGTCATGATGTATTGGCATCGGCCAAGCGGTTACGTCGAGCCCTGAATTACTCACAGTGACACTGAAACTTGATATTTGATCTTTTGTTCTAGTTTTTTAAAGCAATGAAGCAATGGTATCATTTATACTACAGTGGTGTGTGTGTGTGTGTGTGTATGTATGTGTGTGTGTGTGTGTGTGTGTGTGTATATATAGATATAGATATATATATATATATATATATATACACACACACAAAGGAGAGAGGTTTGAGAGAGAGAGAGAAAGTTCACACCAGTGTATTATTTAAAAAAGATTTCGGATCCTGAGCTGGAATGGAACCAAACATTCCCTGTTTATCATCATTACCAGAAAACCCGAGCTTCCATGTAAATTACCTGGAGTCCGTTCAAAGCCCACTCTCGTTCTTCAGTACATACATGGCAGTGTGAGTGACTCACTACTTCATATCCATAGATTTCTCATCACCTCCCAGAGCCTCCAGAAGTTTCTGCACGTGCTCCTCATTCTTTCTTCCCCAGCCAATGGCGATTGATTGGAAGCGTTTTTTTCCGGATGCCATTGTCAATTTACAGGAGAAAATTTTCTTCTACAGCAGAGTGAAAGTGTAACATGCTTTCAATTCGAGGTTTGATCAGTATAATCAGTGATGGTGTCCAGGGCTCCAGTGTCCTGGGTTCGATCCTGAGCTCAGGTTCCTGGCTGTTGGATTTAATGTGCATGTTTTACACGTTATTTCATTCAGGTGTATTCCTGTGTTCGTGGAATAGGTCTCAGATGCACTGCTACCCGTTTTACCAAGACAGGTTTGGGGTCTAATCACAATCTAGTCTTTTGGATTTTCATCTCTTAAAAAAAACTGGCTCTCATAAATTAAAACATGTTTAAGAGCAGCACCAACAGTTTGCTGGTCTAGAACCAAGAACTGCTTATGTCCGGGGATTGGTGTCAGGAACATCACGTCCAACAAATGCGACAGAAAAAATATTGACCACCATTAAAAAGAGAGCTAATGTAGTGTTTAGTTTGAGTAATCCAAGAGGCTGCCATTGCTGTGCTTGGTGTCAGCATTACTGGGAAGGTACAGATGGAGATCTGTGGTGGTACTCAAATTCAAATTCAGATTTATTTGTCACGTACAAAATCATACACAGTACAATATGTATCTGACGAATCAGTATCAAGCAGAAAAACAACTATAACTATTTGAAGAACATAGGTAAAGGTGGAATATAAATATAAAAATGTGAAATATAAAATATGACAATATATAAAATATAAATGTAGTGGCGATTTTATAAGTGGTACGTATGTAAAGTGTCGGTGCAGTGTGCACATAAGCTGTCCAGTGGGTGTGGATATTGTGTGCGCTATAGAGTGCAAATTGTGTGTGCAACAATCAGCTGAGGTAGACTGTAACTCTGGCCCATGGAAAATCAAACTGGGCTTAGAATATCTGAAACCAACTTCCAAACGGCACTAGGACTGGGACCTATCTGAGATCTGGATAAAGTACTTACTGAATATGAATGACTGAATAATCAGCAGTTGGGGGGGCATAGATGTACACAAAATATGAGTTAATCTCTATTTTTGCGTACACAAAAAGCATTATGGTAAATAAAATGCACTGAATCCCAGTTTTTAATAAACGTTTTTACAGCATATCCTCCTTAAACAATAATATTAACATAATATCAAGTCTTATACATGTGAGAAATGCACAGATGATGCTATATGTTTCTGTTTAACTGTAAGTCTGTAAATGCTTTCCGGGGAGGACATTTTTTACACATTACCCGGCAAGCACCGCTTGTGTAGAATTCGCAGCATTAAGAAGAAAAGCTCACTAAACACTTTATCTGAGCATGTAGTTTCATGCAACATTAGTTGTATATATTATTAACAGCATCAGTGACAAAACATTGTGGTTTTCCGGAGAAGACACTTTTTGACGGATGTGCTTATCAATCTGATGTGGAACTCTAGACAGAAAATATTTCACATGCAATCCCAATTATATTTTTCAGCAAGCTATACAGTACTATGCTGCTTTAGAAACAGCAATTATTATCTTAAAAAAGCACTTCTGTCCTCCACATGTAAAGTCTACTTTCCGGAGAAGACATTTTTGACAGACAAAGGATCTCGACAAAGCCACTTAGATTATATATAGAGCTTACAAGCAGCAGAACATCTTTCCAGATTGTATGAAAATATCCCTCCAGTAGTAAAAGTTAGTAATTAGGAGGCAATTCAGCTAAAAGCTCCTTTTTTTATTACAGTTGAATTCTATACTATTTGAGAAATATTTTCTTCTGATAGCACTATTTATCAGAATTGAGAAAAGATTTCACTAGTGTAGCTGGGTCTACTCTTCCTCTGTTCAATAAACAAGAGACAGTCATAAAGTATGCAAGTGCATACTTAAAGGGGTCTCTTGTATAATTTCAAAAAGACAACCCAGACCATGATACAGCCCTTAGCAACCGTAAACGAGCTTACAGCAGGTTGGTGCTGAATCACTTAAGAATAAAACGTGATGTGTAATTGTTCCTCCCATCACCAAGACAACACTGGCTGAATGTCAGCAATCCTCAAAGATCTGATTCATTCAAGTGCAATAGTGTCCTGCAGATTGCAAACATGACATGAAAAGACGTGTTGTCCATTAAGTGTGAGGGATTTGGAAAACCAATGAGAAGATAAGCCCAAGAATTAATTGTAAGACGCTACTGAGGAACAAGTCAGGTTAGGCTTCTGGGTCTGCCTTAATAACAAAGTCCTGCAGTGAGGAGATGGAAGATCAGAACACTTTTTTTCAGAACACTTTCAGATTTTGCAGCACTGGTGCATGGGGTATAAGGAAAGTGACGCCGTGTTTACAATGATGCCAGTTTTCAGCCCATGCCCTGCTATGTTTTGCTTGCATTCTTCAGGTTGTTATTAATGATGGATTCCAGGCCGCTAGTATGAGGCGTCTGGAGCTCAGCAAATCACTAAACTGTTTTCATCATAGCAGCATAGCGACCAAAAGAGAAACAGCAACAGCAGATTCTCCTGAAGCACAAAAAAGCGCAGTGATTCCAGACCTCTGCAGGTTTGATGGGAAAATAAGCAGAATGTTGGAGTTAACCAATGACAGTTGACAGACGATGGAGAACTCGCAGTCACTGATGATTTTGGGAGATGCAAAGCGAAGCTGGCTGGTTTGAAACTCAGACTCGAAACAAATACAAAGTGTTCCGTTAGTGTTCCCTGAAAAGACACGCCCACCAAAACACAGGCTTGTGTACACCGGTGGGTGAGGATGCCGCCGAAGCAACCAGTCACGTCAAAAGTCTTCTTTGCCAACTTTGAACCTAAAAATCACTGACGTCACCTTGAAAGCACCGTGTCGGAACTGCTTTGTATAGCAAGTTTGCATGTTCTGTGGCCAACTCTGGATAAATCAGCACTTTTAACTTAAAGATGGTGATGCTGTCAGCGTCACCGTGGCACAGTCTCTTTGCAGACAGATGGCTCCAGCTGGCTCAGAGAAAGCACAGGCTGTACCCGCCGCTTCTGCTGATCCCAGGCATTAACATTTTAACTTCCTCACTCTAGTGCTGCAACATACAGAAAAGTTCCATATGCTCACAGACCACAGAGGGGAAAAAGCAATCTCTGTGCAAGGATTATGGTTTAGGAGGATCTGAAACTCGAGCTTTTTACAGCCGAGCCTAGATCTCGATCAGGTGACGGTCCGCTTCTGTGGAGAAGAAAGACAAAATGTTTTCCCCAAACCGAGACGCTTTGCCGCAGCCATACTTCTCTTCTTGTGCAATCTTATTTTTTTCTGCAGCTACTGTCTGCATGTTGAGAAGCAGACTCTTCCACAAGCAGCCATTCAGCTGGAGTTCATCAGTAAAAATTAGATCTAGTCAATAATTGCAGTCTTGTAGGTTACAGTGCAAACATTATTGGATTTTTAGTTCGAGTGTATGTGTAGCTTAAAGTGACATGCATCAGGTTGCATAATTTATACATGAAACATAAGAGGAACATGTTTCAGTCAAGAGAATTTATTTTAGTGCCTAAAAAAAGGCTAAGGGTGGAGTTGGGTCAGATTCTTCCTCCATTCTTGGTTTATTCTTGATTCCTCTTTTAGTTGTTTCATGGCATAAAAAAATCAAATTAATCTGGAAGATTTTCATTTTATAAATACTTCTTTATTAATAGTACTTAATTTTTTACAAGTAATACTTCTGTTATTACATATGCACTGCAGTATGAGCTTAGTGCTGTTTATTAGAAATGTTCGACAAAACTAAATTGTTCGTGTAATCTCATAATCAGAATACTTTACTATATTTATTAAATGCTTGACCATTTAATATTATTCAACATTTTTCCTGAAGCATGTCACATGACTAGACAAGGTCCAAAATGTCTAGTATCGCATCACAATATGTGATGCAAAATAAGCCTTTTTGCGATTGATGCAGTGGAGAAAAATCCCCATTCCAAGGCCTCAAACATTGCAGCTCATCTTCAACAAATGGGCTACTATGGCCGAGCAGCAAGACGCAAGCCTCTTCTTCAACCAGCAAGTTTTCCTTCTGAAATTTTGGGTGTCTGTTTACTTATGTCCGCGCTCTGTACGTTTACATTAACAGTGAGGCTGGAATTGGAACTCGGGATACATTTTCTCTCTAAACATAGAATGTTAAATATGTATACCTTCCTGAGATCCACACTTCATCCCAGATTAACCAGAGATATTCCATATCATGTAGCAATAACTCAAATGGATGTAAATTTCCAACAGCTTTGCGTTTAATCACTGTCAGTACAGACTGGGTTACTGACACCAGATAACACCAACAGTCATGATGACTTGTTATTGATACACATTAACACAGGTCTAGCTGTGCTCTCTGGAGAGAATATGTTTGAATATGTTAAATGTGTTCAAATCGTTTTAAATATAACACCAGAACCTGGAGTTATTCTGAAATCTCTGAAAATTGTGATTCAAACCTCAGCAATTGCTCTACCAAAAAAATTCTGGTTTTAAGACCCTGCTAGACATGCACACTGCGCCAATGATGCTGAGCCGGCACAGGCCATGAGATACTTTGCAAGTCAATTCATAAGCAAAATTTGAGAGAGGAACGGTGGCATAGAGGTTAACCCTCTTACCTTACAGCATGAAGGCCCTGGGTTTCAGCCTTGTGGTCAGCTAGGGCATTTCTGTGTGGTTTGTATGTTCTCCTGGTGCTTGTGTGGGTTTCCTCCAGGTACTTCACTCATAGTCTCTCATCTCACAGTCCAAAGACATTCACATTAGGTCAGCTAGCATCTCTAGATTGCATATGAATGAATGTGAGTGTGAATTGTTTTTGTCTATGTTGTGTATTATAGGAATGCCATTGAAAACAGCGACATATTTTCATTTTATTGTTCAGACCAGATAAAAATAAGATAGAGGTCTTATTGTGAATAATGAAAATCAGATTAGCAGCTCTATGTTTAGCAGCAATAATAAAAAAAGTGCACAAAAGACAATTAAGGAACTACACTAAGCTATATATGTGCATATACCTACATACACATATATACACATACCCATAGATATATATACATATAGACACATGCGTACATATATCCTTAATATGTAAACATATATACATCTATCCACATATTTACACATGCACACAAATACATATAAGGGTGCATGATATGTCAGAGGTGCATGGTGTACACAGGGTGAGAGGTAGAGCTTTTTAATCATAAGGTGTATGATGCCGGAGCTCCTTCTTTTAGGCTGACTCATCGTTATCTGTTATCAGACAGTATTGCTTGTGTGAATGTAGGAACAGTCGTGTGTGAAGAGGGAGAAGGGGAGGGGACTGAGGGCACACCCCTGTGGTGTTCTGACTTTCTGAAGTCTGTTGCTAACAAAGTCCAGTGTCCAGGTGCACAATGAGCTCCCTAGGCTCAGGTTGCCCAACTTCTGAACCAGTTATGTGGTAGAACTGTATTGAAAGCGAAGTTGAAGTCTATGAACAGCGTCCTCTGTCCAACTGCTGTTGTTGCTGTAGTTACTGCTGTCCAACTGTGTGAGGTCTGTCAGGAGGGCTGTATTAATGGCATCCTCTGGCCTGTTTGCCCTGTATGCAAACTGATGTGGATCAAGATCAGCAGGGATGTCAACCTTAATGTGAGACAAAACAAGTCTCTTGAAATATTTGGTGATGATGGCGGTTAGGGCAACTGGGCGATAGTCATTCAGGCAGCTCACTGTTCTCTTCTTCGGCACAGGAATGATGGTGGCTGTCTTGAGGCAGGTGGGAATCATACACTGCAGTAGCAAGAAGTTAAAGACGGTGGTAAAACCCCTACTAATAATATAGACAACAACCTATACTCACCAATCGTGACCTGCAAGTATTTCACTGAGAAACAGGACAAGACAGTGTAGTCGTTAACCACAAAGACTGAGGAAAGGGAATTATATCTGCCATGTATGACTCCACTCTCTTTCCCCCCACCTTGGTTTCAGGACACAAACCTTTGCTCTCTGCTGTTGATGAAGGTTTTAACCAACTCCAGTTATGCTCTTTTTATCTTGATGAGATCAATGACCACAGTGATTTGGTAAATGTGTGGTTTTAAGAGGGCTTCTAATGACTGATTTGCCTGCAAACCCAGCTGGCATTCTGGGTTATTTACCATTCCTAAACATCTGGATTTCACTAAGCGCTGGGAATAACTTATCCTGGAATGATGGAGACTTGTTCTGGAATGGTGTATTCTGAAAAACTCTAGTATTTTTCAAGAGGAAAGAAATGTCAGTTTGAAGGAGGATGACAAAATTGTGTTTTGTTTTTGAACACCTCAAAGTAGAAGGACTAATCTCTCTTCTTCATGGGTGCTGAAGATCCAGATGCACATTCTGATTGGTGGAAGACTGTACCTTTCAGCATACCTGTATCATGCTAAAATGTTTGTAACTAGATAACACAATTTGAACTAATCCAGAAAAAAAAACATTATGGGAAAACGAGTACATATGAAATGATGATACTTACAGTACGTAAGCTTTATAATGACCTCTGGATGTTTTCTTCAGCTTGGTGCATCACCAGCATGATTCCGAAAGTTTAAATAAAGGGTAAGTGTAGTGAAACATAAGTCATGAACTGAATGCATCACAATAGCTATCATTAGTACTAAAATACTAAAAATAAATGAAGGAAGGCAGAACAAACAGAGAACCCAAGACGTTTGTCCCTGCTGCATCTAAGCTACACTCGTATGTTGTATGCTGGCCACCTTTGTTTCTTTCTTTCTTTATTTATTTTCAAATATTCTGTGTTAAAACTTTATTGGCGGCAGTGTTTGTCAGTATTGAAACTGTGTGTTTTAAATACTGTAAAATTCAGGGAAGGTTTTTTATTTTTATTTATTTATTTTTTTTACTTTGACTTTACTGTGTATGTAATTCTAAACTAAACATGACCACTGAAATTGCTGATCTGTTTACTGGTAATTGAGTGGCAGTCGGATTTCCTCAGGATTTTACAACTTCATGTGATGTAATGTGTTGGAAACTGTTACTGTGTGTGGTGGAGAGTTACTCATCATTCATTTTCGGTGAGAATGATCAGGCTACATTTTGAGTAATAATTCCCTCCATATGAATGAATGTGGTCAGAGTATTTAGTGTCAGCAAAGGCAATTCTACACATTTTATTTTGTCTTGCCATTCATTTATGAATGATGTTTTTTTTTTTATATGTACCCATAATGCTTTATGTCCAACTCTTAAACCAGCATGATGTCAGAGGCAAAGCTACACTGACTAGCTCAGAGTTGATTCATTTTCCCGAAGCTTGTATATCAGCAGAAATCATTGTGTGGTTCAGTTTTGATGGTTATGACTCAAGTTTTTGGTTCTCCTGTATGACTGAAGTGATATTACAGACTTAACCGCATCCTTTTAATTGGCGAGGCACATCTCTCTCTGTCTCATAAGTCTCTGTGTGCTGCATTACTGCTGCTGTTTCTCTACACACCACTCCCATTTGTCAAATTTGTGACATCTGATCCTGCAGAATTGACTGATCTTGGAATTTGATCCAACAGTTGACTAATCTGTTGCCTGGGACAAGCATATTTTGTGTCTTAAATCTAACAGTTGCTTGGTGAACAACCAGAGAAAACCTACTTCCTATTTATGTTTACACTTTCTTGCCATGTCAATGCCTCACATGCTACAATGACAATAAATCAACCTACCTACTTACCTGCAACCTTCCTGTCTATTTATGTAAACATAATATGTGGGGATAAAAGAACACAAAAGCTAATAACCAGAATATTCATCCAACAACCTGCTGACTTTTTTGTCAAGGGCAAAATAGTTATGGAATATGGCATAGATGGTTTCCTGTGTTCGACCACTGTCTGTGCATCCCCACCACAGGAGACCCCATTAGGTCGCCATATTGCTGAAGTGATGCTGATTGGCTGTTTTTTTGTGTATAAACAGGAAAAAAAAAAGATTTATTATTACCAACAAAACTGAAACTCCACAAAAGGCTCATACACCACTGCTCAGACTTGTACTGGATAAAAAAACAACAACAACACAGTCTTAAGATAATGTTG
Organism: Neosilurus hyrtlii; assembly: GCA_028564935.1. Lineage (NCBI taxonomy): Eukaryota > Metazoa > Chordata > Actinopteri > Siluriformes > Plotosidae > Neosilurus > Neosilurus hyrtlii. Next base: position 16,220,130 of record JAOUQZ010000051.1, read on the forward strand.
CATGTAAATAAATGTTTGTTGAGCAAATGCTGAAATCAGAAGCTTCACAGAACATGAACTGGTTAAGTGGATACTCTAAAAAGACAGGTGATCTAAATGAACGTGAAAATCAAGTAATTAAAGGAAAGTTACAGAAAAGCAAATCCATGCTAAGACACCTAGCAGTCGAGACAGCTCCACTTTTATGCCGTGCCTAAGTCGATATATTCAATTTTCCAATATATCAATTTTGGTTTTAAGGAGATTTTGGGCAATTTCATCTGTTAATATTGATTTTCCTTCTGTTTGTTTTTCATACCTGTAGAAATCCCAGGGTTCTCTGTGTTTATCAGAGACAGCAGTGGTTTGCCTGCAAGCGTCGTTCTGTGCGGATCTCCAAGGAGTCCCTTGACTCCTCCCGGAGGAGATATGAATGCCCAGGGAGAAGCTGGCGCAGGGGGGCTGTTGGCATCCAGCCCTCAGAGCGAGGCGGTGACCCATGAACTGGAGGAACTGTCGCTGCAGCCCAGCCAGAACCTACCACCTCTTAACGAACGCAAGAACGGTGAGTCAAGAGGTGCAGTTGAGACTGTTCACATACTGTACAGTCTTTTTACTGAACAACAGATATCCCCACACATGCTCTCTTCGTCCATTCAGATATTGATAATTTTGGGATAATAACTTGGGAGGGTTTGGAGTGATACTTAACAGTTATGCACTGAAGGCAAGGTGGATGTTCGTGAAATATTCAGTTCAGCAGCATTCACAGAGACACATAATTGCCTTCATACATACAATGTTATATTATTTATATATATATATATATATAGACCATGTCGGACTTGGTTAGGTGAGCTCTGTGTGTTGTGATCTGGCTCCAATCTATTCTTTCTAGTTATTCCATGAAAAAAAAATTACAATTGGAATGGAACCGTTTGATCGTATGAATATATTTTTTTATTTTCAGGAATTAGGTGGGTTTTTTCCAACCAAATGTTACTTTATCAGCCTGCTCCAAGAAGCAGGCCTGAAAGCAGAATAGGCACAGCGAGAGTACGCCAACTGGCCGAGGCTCCCTTATCCCAGTGGCTTAAAGCTAACATCCAGTTAGCTCGCTTACAGAAAATCTGGCCGGCTTAGAATCGGACTGTTGGATCTTAAGAACTTGGCGTTTTGTTCCACCAAACGTGACTATATCAGCCTGGACTCAGAAGAAGCCATCAAATGCAGCTAGGGGGCAAGATCTAACTAATCTAACCGGCTGCCACTTGGAATCACAAGAAAAACAAACTGAAACGTAATTTTGGTTTTAGTTTTGGTTGGTTTATTTGTCTATTTTTAAGCATGATAACGACGTTGCATGCTCTAAGTGCCCTTGGCAAATTGTAATTGTCCACCATTTTGATTCATGCATTATCCACTCAATCACTTTTAATCTTGAGATAGAAGACCAATCAGAACATACCTTTCTGGTGTAGTTTATGCTAAAGTCATACACTTCAAGACAGGAATTTCAGTCTGGATGATGGAGGACTGCAAGACTATGTGGTTAAAAAAAAGCTGTGAAAATAAGAAATAAAAATGTACACAGTATTTTAATCAGTCATATTATTTGTCATATGGTTGGACTGGAACACATTACAGAGTACTTATTAATCATCCAGACCTTTAGTTATTTGTTATATTTATTGGATAGTTATATACCCATATACAAGTATGATAAATGTGTCATCAACTTGGAGCAGATTTAAACCTTCCTGACAACTGTTTGGCCTCTATACCACTTTAACTATTGGCAGTCACACAGGAATGCCTCACCATCCCCAATATGAGAGTAACAGAGTATCATGTCTAAAGTTTCCTTGAATGCCTCATTTTGGTTTGCACGTTTGATTGACATGTGAAAACTTACAGCCCTGTTAGAAGCACATGGACTAGTTCACAGCTCTGTGTGGTTGGCTGTTTGCACGTCAGCAGCAGGTTGACGATGTTGGCAACTTGCTCTGCTTAGGTCACCCTGTCATAGAGGGGAAGTGTACACTTTTCTCCCAGGACACTGATTATGTCAATCATTCGGCCACAGGCTTGTACGCTCCGTGCCCCCTTTCTTTCTTTAGCGTCTTACATCTTGAGGTAGGTATGCTGTACGCATCAGAAATGAAGTACATGCTCCTCAGCCAGAGATATTTCTCCAGATGTTTTTTGTTGTCAGACGGAAAGCAAGTTCGAACAAATAACAAATGCCAACGACAGAACAAGGTTTTCTTTCGCCTGTAAATTATCCAAATACAAAGAGAAGCCCAGCTCCTCAGAAGGGCATCACAATCATGGAAGGTCGATAGAGAAACAGTGATGCAGTGGGTGGGAGTGTTCAAGGTAATGCTCCTGCCTCTCTCTCACCCTCATAACAGCATACCCGAGCAGTCAGTCAGTATGATCTGCTCTGGAGTATGAGAGAACACACAAGCCGTGGATTTGGAAAGAGTATTGGGAATGTAAAGCTCTGAGATTCTTCACTGAGACTCAGTGCCCAGGAGTACGCGTCAGAAGAATGATGGCGTGTCTGAGCGTAGAGCACCATGCCACCTGCAGGAACGCCTTCAGATCAGGTGCTGCCCTTTCTACTGCCTCATGACCAGATTGATATAAACAAACCGCTTTCAGTATTTGTATTTAGCACTTTGGGGTGTTTTACCTTCAGCTGCCTTGCTTGTTTGTTCATGTTTCAGTAACTCAGCTGAGTCCATACTAAAGGAACTCGGGATGCTGTTTAGTGTCTGCATTATTTGAATGACTGAGGGGTGTTATATTGACTGTAAAAAAAAGCGCATCCAGATGAATATTTGATATCAATGACATGATGAGTGACTGTGTTATTGTTTCTAACAGTCCTTCAGTTGCGGCTACAGCAGCGACGCACTCGGGAGCAACTTGTAGACCAGGGCATCATGCCACGTGAGTACAACCTGTACCCTTCATCCATGCTGCTTAACTAACCCCCATACTTGAAAATGTTCTGTTCTCATTGTTCGATATCAGACAGGGTGTTTTTAAAAGGAAAAAGAATCTGCAGTTCGTTCTCTCTCTCGCTCTCTCTCTCTTTATTTGTTTGTTTGTTTATTTATGGGCACCCTAATTTTTCCTCATTGAGCATTATCATATTACACATAAACTTGGCACGTATTATTTTAAAAGCTAACCCCACAGCTTACTCCACTGTTACTCATTACTCACAAGTACCTTGTCTGAAGTCTGCAAAAGCACCAAAGCACACATACCATTTTGTCCACTGACTCTTCTGTGACCTAACACACAGCTTTTAGATTGACGAGATGCTTAAGCACACATTTCCACAGATAAAAATGTACTTTTTCTCCTGAGTGTGGTTATACTTTCGGTAGTGCATGTTGTCACATCAGCTGTAACATGTACCATGTGTCTGAAGTGTGGAGAAAAGCTCACTGGCTCGGTGTTTTACTGTTTTCAGCTCTCAAGAGCCCAGCAGCCTTCCATGAACAGATCCGCAGCCTGGAGAGAGCCAGGGTAAGCACTGGGCATTTTCTAATCCTCACCACCCCCAAAAGTCAGGATCCTTATCACTCCAAGTACAAAGAGGGATGTCGATCTCTCTGCCTTGATGCAGTTCATAGGGGCCACTGAAATGTTTAAATAACCTGAGCTTCTCTTTGAAAATTACACCGCTTTCTTTATTTTTTCAGCATTGGTTCCTTACTGAGGTGGAAATATTTCCACAGTTTTAACCTTTTCTTAATTTGTCTACAGACTGAGAATTTCCTAAAGCACAAGATTCGGAGTCGTCCAGAAAGGTCTGAGCTTGTCCGCATGCACATCTTGCAAGGTAAGCCATCATTTCCGCTGTGTTCTTACTGGAATAACAGAGCTTGATGAGGCTTGTAGGGATGGCCTGTCATGGTTTTGGTGGCAGTATTTTTGGACTGTATGCTCAATATGACTGTTTTCTGTTGATTTGGCAGAGACGGTGGCCGAACCATCACTGCAGGCTACACAGCTGAAGCTGAAGAGAGCTCGACTCGCTGATGATCTCAATGAGAAGATTGCACAGCGACCTGGCCCCATGGAGTTGGTGGAGAAAAACATCCTGCCTGTGGCATCCAGTGTCAAAGAAGCTATTATTGGTAAATAAATTGACCACACGTTCAGAGGAGGGCTAAGAGTTGTGTCTGTTGTGGCTGTAGAGATGTATCAATACCATTTTTCAGTACGTGTTTTTTTTATACTCTGTTGATATCAGTTTATTGTTGAGCAATCAGGAGCATCAGCTAACAGATTGTCTATTTGGCTTTGTTTATGTTTCCCTGGTTTACGTAGTTACGTACTGTTAAAAAAGAGCACACGTGTTAGGAATTTTTCTAATTGTTCACATTGCACTGAAATCTCTTGATGTCAGTATCTGATAATACTGCTTTAAGAGCAACCTACTGGCTAAACAATGATGTCACTTCTCTAGAGTTGTCACATAGGTAACTTCTGCTGCAGTGTAGTACTATGTGGACCTCTTATGCTAAGATTTGGATTGAAGATGTTTTATCAGCATTCTTGTATTGTACTATTATGTTCTGTAGGCCTCCAGATTACTGTTATTTCAAACTCTCTGTTAGCACTATAATGCAGACTGGGCTTGTCACACAGTATCACATGGTGGGTTTTTTTTTCTTAGTACAATCAGACCAATGTCTCATACCAGCATCTGTATTCCTGCATTCCTATTATGATGTACCGATTTGGTATTCTATAAGTAATTATACAAGTGCAAGTGAATATGCTACTTTCTACTGGTGTTGCATTTGCAGATGGCCAGATGCATTACCCCAAAACACAGGAGTTTGATGAAGACAGCGGTGATGCATTTTCTCCGGAACAGCCTGCCAGTCAGGAGTCCCATGGTTCCGCACCTTCACCTGGGGATTCAAAGCCCATGGAGGCCTCCTCACCATTGCCAAATAATTTCATGCAGGTGATTTTAATTCCTGCTTTAAATGAAATGTGAAAAACTAAAGACTTCATTTAATATGTCTGAAATATGAAATGCTGGGAGTCTGATAGAACATCCCTTTTTTAACCGGTTTGTCTTTTTGCTGCAGCACTGCCCTCCTATCACACAGGTTACTGGAGATTTTCTTAAACCTTATTCCTCCAGTGAACAGGCAGTCAGCCCTCCAGCTTTACAACCTCAACCAATCACTACACCTCCTTCCAAATCTGTGCTTCCTCTTATCAAGGTTAGTCTATCTCAAACTGGTTATGAACATTAGTAATTAATAATATTACAGTATTAATAAGAACATCTTCAACAGCTCTGCTTTAACTTTTATTTAAGCAAGCAAAATCAATGTTTTTCTTTTACTCTTCATTCCATAGCAAAGTCAGCCTAAGAGTAGTGACAAGAGTCGTAGTAAGAAAAACAAAGAGGGCAAACCACGAGTGAAGAAGCTGAAGTATCATCAGTACATTCCCCCTGATCAGAAACAGGAGCCCAGTGAAGCTCCTATGGACTCCTCTTATGCTCGCTTACTGCAGCAGCAGCAGCTCTTCTTGCAGCTGCAGATCCTCAGTCAGCAACAACAACAACATTACAACTACCAGACCATTCTGCCGGCTCCCCTCAAGTAAGCTTGACTCTCATTACCCTCATTTCATCCTCTGTGTCTTTGTTTATACACTGTAGCACTTTACTTATGGACCTGTACCCTTTATAATACAGTACATATACCCCTGTATACAGTACCCCAGCTGCCGAGTGGTTTAGATATTCATTTAGTAAAGTTTACCTTCTGTCTTTAAAGCTTCCTTGTATAGTTACTAGTTTGTTATTGTCAACAAGTCAGGTTGTGAGTGCATATACAAGCATTTGTAGCTGGAAAAAGTCTTGGAACACTGATGTTGTTGTCAAAGGGCCTCAGGCCCATTACCTAGTTTACAATAACAAGTCCGTTGATCTTAATTAATGGCAGGAAGTCAGTGAGATTTTTATTTAGCTTCCTTTTCCATCGCTATCTGAACATGTGCAAGATTTGTTTAACCTGAGCTGTTGCATTTTATCCTGCCTGATGTGCATTGTTCACAACCAGGTTTGTTTATTGTGAGAGAGGAGGACAGAGGAAATTGTTTCCTCCATGTTGTTAACAGATTTAATTCTCCTGCTTCTCCCCATCTCCACCCCACTTCCTGTTCAGGCCTGTGATGGAGGGGCAAAACAGCACTGCTACTGTTGCCATTAACAGCGCCCAAAGTCTTCCTGCCTCCATTGTGGTGTCTCTGCCTCCTCCTGCACCAGTGCGCCCGAATAACACCCTGTCAAGCCGCAAAGCCGGCACACTGCCAGCCAACCTGGAAGAGATGAAGGTGATTACCCACTCAGTGGGTTTTTAATGTCACCTACGTAGTGTTAATTATCATGATGGATCTTTAGCCTTGGGTATGGCAAATTAAGATAATAGAAATAGTAATACTGTGCATGTGATAATTCCTCAATTATATCAAAGATTCCCCAACTCAGTTTCTGCACATGCTAACACACCTAATTCAAATAACTGTAATTAACAGCCCTTTCTGAGTTAAAGAGGATGTTGGTAGAGCAGGGTGAACGCTATAATAAGGCCAGCATGAGAGGATCACCAGACGGGAGGGGTAGTCTTCCTTGTTTTTTTTTTTCTCTGTCCACCTTCAATCTGGCGGCTTTAGCAAGATAATTAAAAAAATAAGTCATAATCATCACGAAACTTTAAGAATGTCTCAATATACTTAAGACAGATCAAGTTTGTTTCATGGCTTCATCCGAAATCAATAGTATTATTTTGGGACATTGTATCCTGCTATGTAATTTTATATCATAGCAGAGAACAGGCAGAAAAAGAACCAGCACACAGCTTTTGCAGCGTAATTCATTCACCGATTCACATAGTGAAGCATATATTCATGACTTTGCAGTGGTAAAATCGTAAAAATTTCAAACGTCATACTATCAGACTTTTTTGCCGCTATGAAAAGATGCAAAATAAACTTGTTTAAAAACTTTCAACACAATAACACCTTCAGCAAATAAAATAAATATTTCAATAGAAATCCATACTAGCTGCTAGCTTTAGCTTGTTTACTCTCAATATGAAATCAGCACTAGCTGCTAGCCTTAGCTTGTTTACTCTCAATATGAAATTAGCACTAGCTGCTAGCCTTAGCTTGTTTACTCTCAATTTGAAATCAGCACTAGCTGCTAGCCTTAGCTTGTTGCCCGTCAACATGTGTCTGTGCGGTGACTGCTGTGTTAGTGTTTCACTAGTCATAGGTATGGTGTCCATACGCATAGCAGTTCTGATGGGCTGTTATGCATTGTGATTGGTGCTTCTTGGCAAAAAACTTTATGCATGCCAACATCCGGTAATACAAAATATGCAGAAAAGGAGGTACTTTAAGACCAAAGCTGGAAAGCTGTGGACTGTATGAAAAACATTTGTGCAAACAGTGCATAAATTAGTTATTTGTTTCTTAGGTTTAGTCACTTGTCAGTTGTTTCTTCCTTCAGGTGGCTGAACTAAAAATGGAATTAAAGCTGCGTGGGCTACCTGTGTCTGGAACTAAAACAGACTTGATCGAGCGGTTAAAGCCTTATCAGGAGAGCTCTGTGTCCATTCCCAACACCAATCCAAACACACAAACCTGCAGCACATCCATGGAGGTGTCCAACACAACCACATGCCTTTCACCTTCACAGCAGCCCCCTGAGACCCACAGCTCCACTCCACCTGTATCCCCAATATCTTCAGAAGCGCACACTAGAGAGGATGCTATGGAGGGTCAACCAGAGACCCACTGCCAAAGCAGCGTTGGTAGTGGCCAGCCTGCAGCCATTCCTGAGGAACAGGATAGGAGGCTGCACGAGAAGGAGCGTCAGATTGAGGAGTTGCTGCGGAAGCTAGAACAGGAACAGAAGTTGGTGGAGGAACTGAAGATGCAGCTAGAGGTGGAGAAGAGGAGTACACAGATCCCTGCCTCACCAGAAAGTAACAGCAGCATCAGTCAAGCCGCTTCCCAGGTCACGGTAAAGACTGAGAGCGCAGTTATGCCGAACTGCACGCTGGCCTCCCACAGCACTCGATCTCTAGTGAAGCTGGAGAAAAGCCATGCTGCATCGGTGACAGCCACACCTCTACCACAGTTTTTTATCAGTCATCAGGGCGTGTCGCAGGTCATCGGGCAGCCCCAGACTCTACTCGCATCACCACACACGGGTACCCAGATCCTGCTTCCGGTCTCTCTGCCCAACAGCACCACTACAATCCAGCTCACAAATACGAATGTCAATCTACAGGTACCTATCAAGCATGCCATTGGTTGCTCTTACCTTAATAGAGCTACATGAAAACACCACCTGGGTTAAAGCTGTTGTGCTGTTTACATTGATTCTGTTTTCTTTGTGTCTGTGTTTATAATATCTGCGTACTGTTTGACAGCCAGTCCTCCAAGCAGCTGTTTCTCCTCAAGGCCAAGGACTGATCCAGACCACTCAGCTGCACCCTGCCAAAGCAGAGAGCTCCTCACCACAGCCTGTCAGTCACAACAATATAGTGCAGGTGACTCTTTATTTTGTAAATTCCTCATGTTGATTACTTAATCAGCATGACACATGATAAATGCTTCTTGTGTGTAATGGTGGGTGGGGTTCCAGATAAATGGAACCAGGTGGAAACGTGTCTGTAGAGACCAGACTCCGCTAATTTAAGAGTTTATTCATTTTCCTAAGGTTGGTAGGTGAAGAGTACAGAAAGATTGTGTGGTCTGTATCAGCGAACAGAACATACAGAAATTTTAATGTAGTGAGTGACATCCGGAATACCAGGATATGTCTGCAAATCCATCAAGAGTAAATTCAGCATCACGTTTAGCTGTTATATGATACAAGTTGTCTGTGGGTCTAGGTTTAAAAACCTTTTGTTTAAGGCTATCCTATTTTCGTGTTGCTGTTGGACTGGTTTGTGTTGCATCATCTCTGGATTGTTCATTACATTACAGTAATAAACAGCTCAGAAGTAGAGTTCAGTTTGATCACTGGTGTCTGGCTCTGATTTCCCTTTTCTGTAGAGTAGACTGGCATTTTTAACAATGATTAACCAAGTGGAAAGAACCTGTAAAGGAAAGTAGATCAGTCAAGATGAGGGGTATTAAATGGAGGCTATAGGATTGGGCTATAGGAGAGGAGGGAGTCATCTATCATTTATTTCATTTACAGAATTTTGGCAGATGCTTTTATCCAGAGTGACTTAAAATTATAATGTTTATACAACAGAGCAATTGAGGATTAAGGGCCTTGCCCAAGGGCCCAACAGTGGTGATAGTGGGGATTGAACCGCTTACCTTCGGATCAGTATCCCATCGCCTTAACCACTAAGCCACCACTGCCCTACATAAGTAAGATTGATGCTTGGTGTCTGGTAGAGCTGTGCTAGAGTTACCCGAGTAATATCAGTACATGCTCGCCGGTGCCAGGCGCCCAGTGAGTGAGCATGCCTGTGGTCCTGGCCTCAGGTTGGTTGTCAGCCTTGTATGTAAACAGATCTCAGGAATAGAAAAAAGCACTGATAGTACTTTCACTGAATGGTAGGATGCCTTTCATCATTATCTACTATCACATGCCCTTAGTTGAGCCCTCTTACCAAAGCGTCTTTTAATGGTGGTATATTGGGGCGGTTAGTGGGCAGCATATCTGTAACTGCTTAACAGATGCTTTTAGTGTTAGGAATATATGATAATTGGTTGTGTTGTTGCCTTATACCTTGCTGTGTTTTTGCACAGACCCTGCCTATGTGTAGCTCTGCTGGGTCTACTTTTCAGTTTGGTGCCATTGAAAATCAGGCAAGTCTGGAGATGCCTCGCTGTTTCCTGAGCAGCTCCCCGGAGAATATGCGGTCTGCTCAGACTGCCCCAGTAGCACCCTCCCTCACCAACGGCCCTCTGCATAAGGTAAAGGAACTGCCATTTACATGAGGTATTTCAGTGCTGATTTGTTGTTGTTTTTTTGGGATGTGTACAAGTAGCCGTGTTGTGTTAGTCACCCTCTCAGGTCTCGAATGCCTTCATCCTGCCACCTTCATCATTCAGTCACGCCCCTAAGAGCCGAGAGCCACCTCCTTATGAGGATGCTGTTAAACAGACCCGCCGCCTGCAAGCAGCTGCCGTCACACAGGTCTCATCTCATATTTATATGCACCTCGACACAAACACACTGCGGAGTCCATCTGCTGCTGTTACTCACACCAACACTGTTTCTGTTCTGATTTTATTGTGGTGCAGCTTCCGACAGCGACCAGTCAGCAGATGGATGATCTGTTTGATATTCTCATAGAAAGTGGAGGTATGTGCTCATAGTTTAAAGGAACATGCCATCATTTGTTAACATGAAATGAATTAGCCATGTCTGTTGTGTATTTCCATAATTCCCATAAGCAAAAGGTACTCTGTAATGTGAATTTAACCCAAACTGACTTAAAGGTACTCAGTCAGGAAGGTCAAAAGAATTCTGTCGATTTTGATTGATGCACTGAATGAAAAAGATCCCTTGAGTGTTTTTTTAAGACTTGGGTGCCTTAACATATACACGTTGACAATATTTTTAATTAATTAAATGAGAGTTTCCCTACAACAGGTGCCAAACTCAAGGCCCACGAGCTAAATTCGACCTTCCGACTCCTTTTATGATTCCCGCGAGAGCTCTTAAAGCAGGGGTAGAAATTAACACTAGTCCGCTGGCCCGTGGCGAATCAAAAATCTGAAGGGCAAGTGAAATTAGCTAGCAAAGCATTCTGCTGGTGACCGGACAAATCCAATAGGTAAAGAAGATATAGTGTCCTGATCAGTAAATATGAAGGAGGACTAATAGTTTAATTTCACTAGTCCTGTTGGCCACTATCTTAGTTTTGCTTAATTCCACCCCTATTAAAGTATATGATTACTGTACATTCATTGCATCAACTATTACCATGAAATGTGATTCATCATCCATACATTAGGTGGAGCATATCTGTTTCATGTAAACAGCTAGCCATTCATGACTCAGGAAAGATCGCAAGCTAGCTTGTCACTGACGAGTATTTTTAGGAAAGGAAAGTAAATAAAGGATAATATGGCCATGCAGATTTCATAGCTGCACTTTTTGAATAGTTGTTTGTCCCTTGATTATCTCGAAATTTAGGGATGTGGCCTTCATTGAAAATAATAGGGAATCAATAAGGAAGTAATAGTTCTGTCAACCAATAGTCAAAAAAGTTAAATATGTAGTATTGTTACACTAAAACTGTAAAGACTGATGTCCTTATAGATGAATTAACAAGGTATTGTACTTTGGTTCTCACATGGGTGTCAGGGTCAGGTGTCTATAAACTTTTGGATATATAGTGTATGATGCTATTAATTAAATAATAATCATATTATCCCTGTAAAGTCATGAAGGAGATCAGAAGAGTCATTTCAATCTTAAATATCCAGGAACAGAATTTATATGGATAACAAATAAATATTCTTCAGATTAGCAGAAACCATAACTCGGAAATCTTAATTTGTAAACTATGGAGAGGAAAACATTATTTTATTAATTTGGCAACTGAAAATGCTGAAGAGAGTGTGATAATTGTGTGCCCACCTTTGTTTAACCTGATAGACACAGACGTGGTAATTTGGAGAAGTAGGGAAGTTGCTAGGGAACTGTGAAAAACCTTCACTGTTTAAAACCTGTGATGGAAAAACAACTCCACACAGCACTGCATACTATGATGTAAAATATGTAGGTTCTTGTCTGCAGATATCACACATTTGTTACAGATAGAGATTAGACTGAAAAGCAGGCTGTGACCAAATATCAGTATTGTGCCAGTGGCTTCAGTGGAGAAAGTAGTGTCCATGTTTTTTTTTTGTTTTTTTAGGTATTTTAACCTTGTGCTTTCTGTTGAATGTTGTTTTGCCCCTACAGAGATCACCCCATTCAGTCAGCAGGAACCATCTGCGCCTAAGCTGATGCCAGTCACCGCCAACATCACCACTTTACCTGTCAACACTGCCCTGTCTCGGCCCCCTGCTCAGGTGCAGATGGCACCGCCTCCGGCACTGCTGGTGGAGCCCATGCCCAGCCTGGCCTCTCTGGCCTCAGACAACCAGCTGGAGGCGCTGCTGGAGGGCACACTGGGGGGCGAGTCAGAGCACAGGACTCTGGGGCTTCTAGAAGAGCTACACAGCCAACTGCTGGAGCAACCCCACTCCCCTATGGACACGTCTGATCTGAGCTTCAGTGATGCGCCTGCACCCTTGTCCTCCTCCTCCTCCTTTAGCCTGCAGGACGCGGGCATGGACAGCATGGAGTGGCTGGACCTGACCATGCCAAGGTTTGTCGGACCCCTCGATCCACTGGGGATCGGCTCCGATTTCCTTGACACCCCTGACCTACAGCTCCACTGGGACTGATAGCACTGTACACACTCACTCTGTAGTGAGTGTGTGCACACACAAACACACACTCTTGTGATTGGGCTTTTGCAAAAGAGAGAGAGAGAGGAGGGATAAGTTTATTCATAGCAGTGTGTCTCCACAGGGTCTCTCCTTGAACAAAATCACAGATTCGCTCGGTAGAAGACGTGAGAGGTTCCCTCTACTCTTGTGCTGTAGTGCACGGTGGTTTGTCTCATTCATCATTCAGACTAATGACCTAATATGGCATTAGAGGAACAAAGGGCCTTCCATGGGCTACATCTGGTGCAGTAGCTCATCTCTTCATAGTCATGTGCCATTGACTCAGTTGTTCTCTGCACAAGCTAGAAATACATTTGTGGCCAATTTTAGCTAGTTTGAGAGACCAGGGAAGGAACCTGCTCTGAATGTTTTTGACTCCATACTGATTTGTTTAAAAATTAATTAATGCACTGGCACCATTATTCCTTTGGTTGTCAAGAAAAAAATGGATCACGACACTCAAACCTGAGTTCACCTGTTCACTGAGTACCCTGTATACATTCACTAGATAGATTTCTGCATCAATCATGTCGAGTCTGGGAGCAGTTGCACAGAAAATAGTTCTGTTGTGTCAGGTGACTCTTGTGTGGAAGTATTTCTTTGTGTGTATATGGGGGTGTGATTAGTGAGTGTCAGGCACTTGACATCAATAATAACATATGAGGAATGTCGTCTGGTGTTCCAGGCCAGTGCTCGAACAGCTACAGAGGTTGAATGTACAATGAAGATATAATTATAATGGAGTATATTGCCAAGTGGGGTGGTGTGTGTGTATATATATCGCTTTGTTGTGAAACAAGTCTGAATAAGACACAGTGCTTTTTTTTTAATAAGCATGCGAGTGTCGGACACTAGTCCTGAAGGGCACAGCTCTTCGAAGGTTTCTGTTTTCTCTCTTCAGGCCACCAAATTCGGCTCATGAAAACCCTGCTAAATAGCTGGCGAGTTCAATGCGATAGATGTAAAAGTTGTCAGTGCTAGAACACTCTAGAACAGGAGTGTCAGCCTTGCTGTAGGAAATGAACTAAGTGACAGCTGACAGTAGGAACAGTGGGCATTCATGCAGCCTAAAACTATGACATGTATAGACTTGTTATTTACACAGGGTTCGGGTGATGTGGGCTCATTGTGCAACTCCTAGTGATTTCCTTCTCTTTGAGTCTTCAGACACACCTGGGCCTGGAGGAGCTCTTGAGTTCTGTGGCTGTGTGAAGCTTCACATTGTTAATGACAGTTCAAATGTGAGAGGCGAAGGTCCAGGTGACTCCATCTCTCTCTCTCTCTCTCTCTCTCTCTCTCTCTCTCTCTCTCTCTCTCT
>JAOUQZ010000051.1:16234060-16261266 GCA_028564935.1 Neosilurus hyrtlii
CACATTGTTAATGACAGTTCAAATGTGAGAGGCGAAGGTCCAGGTGTCTCCATCTCTCTCTCTCTCTCTCTCTCTCTCTCTCTCTCTCTCTCTCTCTCTCTCTCTCTCTTTTTCTTTTTAAGCCAATTGTGTTTAAGATATTCACGCACCATATTTTGCAATCATGAAGACAGTGCATGGTAAACATTTTGGCAGCTTCGTGTCCGTTTATTAAGAATGAAAAGGATGCGTTCTCTAGTGGTTTCATGTACCCATTCCTTCATAACCTCACCAATGACCATTTTTGGATCCTGTAAGGCCCTCAGTTGTGTCTGCACCTTTTGATGATGTCTGTCCTTTTGTCTGTGCCTCGTTATTGTCTGTGTGTGTGTGTTTGTGTGTATGGGGGGGGGGGTATGTATTGCTGTGTCTGTTTCATTGTTTAATGTATTACTGTGCCGCCATTCTAATACTGCTCTGCACACAGTACAAAAGAGCAACAAAAAAAAAAACCAAACAGACAAACAATCAATCAATTAATAATGGCAGCCTAAGTGAAAAGTATGTGATTTAAAGAAAAGAAGAAATACCTCGGCAGCATGCAACTACAAGTGATTCTGTGATCTATGTGATTTTAATCAGCTGAAACACTTTCTGTACAATTATTTGATTTTAGTTCAGTTGCAAATCACACTTGCTTCTCACGCAGTTCGCCGGGTTAATCTCTCCGAGACCAAACTCTATTTATTGAGTTGTGTTTTTCTAGAGTTGCCTCACTTATCAGGAATGTTATATTATAGTTATAGCTCTAAGACAAATGTTTCCCAAATGTTTTTTTTTAATAAACATTTTGTCTGGATCCATGATCCGATATCAGACTCCGTAAGAGGCAATAACCGACTGCTGGCTTAGCAAAGTATCTGAAGCTAGTAACAGAACATTTGACCTGAATTTATTTTAAATATGTCGGTTTGTGAAATTATTTTTAAATACCGACTGTATGGCACTTTTACCTGCAGTGATGAATGTTTCATCCTGATTTAAACAATCATTTTGCATCAGAGCACCTTCACGGATACAGCTTTTTTATTTTTATTTTTATTTAGGAGTGTGATTTTTATCAGCCATTTTTGGTTTTGCTGTTTCACTTAACACATTTAATCAAAGTGGCTCATGCCTAAGGCACCTGCATCATGGCTTTGTACTGTTCACCCCACACATTGTTCAAGTCATGGCCTCTCCAGTAACCAAATAATGCCAAACATGAGTCTTATCTTGTAGATATGGGAATGGATTAAAGCGTGGTATGTTTCAGTGATGCGTTGCCATTTTACTGTTGATGGCCTGATTTTCAGTTCACTGATGTGATGTTTGGGGCTGATACTGAAGCATAAATTTATGAAATAATTACCAAAGAGGCCAAATAAATAACACATAATGCCATTTCATGTAAGTGGTTTATGAATTGTTTTGGTAATGTATTTAGCGAGCAGAATCAAACTGTAAAGTAGGCTAACGCTAACGACGTTTGCTTTTAAAGCATGTCAGTACAAAACTTGAAGAGGCTAGAGTTCCAGTCAGTTCAACTGCAAAGCAATAACTACATCTTTAATTTGATATTACACTACTGTAATGTGTCATTATGTAGTAAAGCTTAGCATATTGCTTTGGACTTATTAAGTTACTGTTTGCATTAACGCCTAATCTGTTTGGGGATACTAAAGCTTAGCACGGATGATGAAATTTAGCCTCCGTGACTCCGTGCTGAGCACATGAACTAGGCAGCTGGCCGATCAACATGTTTTTCCTACTTTTTTTTTTAAGTGCAGACTTCCAGTTTCTCGCTCTTTTTTTTAATCCAGTGGTCTTGTGGAGCCAACCCATAATTTGTTGCTTTTTATTTTTTTTGCGCAATTGTTAGTCTTTTTATTTGACCAATCGTCTGGTCCCATTTTCTACTGCTGGACTTTATTTTCCATTGTAATTCTTTTTATCGACATTGTTAATGTGTAAAGTATCAGTGGTGACTACACTGGGTGATCAACCTGATGACTACCACTTCTCTACATCCTCCAAACAGAGGAGCACTCACCATTTGTATGCCATACGTTTTGCACATTGTGTACATATTTGAATGGATGTAATACATATTTTTATACATGTTTAGCGCATCCATGAGCTCTATTTTGTGAATAGTTTTAAAAGATATGAGTATACATACGCTGTTATGTGTCAATTCACTTTGCTGTATTGTGAACATACTGTTGTAGAGAATGTTTCAGAATCTCTTAAATATACCAGAGGAATGAAGTACAAAAAAGTCTATTTGTTTGTTTTATTTATTGACTTTTTCCCCCCACTGCTTTTACAACAAATATCTATTTACAGTCTCTAGAACAAAATGATACAAAACAGAAAATGTTCTACATATATTCTACAATATTCACATTCATTTGGTAGAGTTAAGTCTAATACTATTTGTTCTGGATATTTATGTGGTCATATTTGCTGCATACACAATATTTTGTTGTGTGTTCAGTATTGATTAACCAGCTCATTTGATTATCAGATTAACCAACTCATCTTATTTGCCTTTTCAGTAGTCTGTATAGTCAGTACAGAATTTATGTGACTGCTTGAAACTGACCATTCCCAGATATACTATGCCTAAGCAAATCAAATCTTAGAGGAAGTTAAAACCCTATTGTTGGTACTGCTGCCTTGCTTAAAATACTGAGCCTAAAACCAGACTACAGTAGTAGTGTCTAGTTACAACTGTCATCACAAAATTTGTTTATTGTATTTTTACAAAGTGCATTTGTGAATGCACTTTGTGAAAAACGCAAAACTCATCAATGATAACACTATAAATTAAATGTTAATATTTTCTAAATATTTGGCAATATACTATGCTTGTGCTGTAAAATATACAACAAATAGTACATCTATAATATATAGTGTAAATCTGTAAAGTCCAATAAGCTTCAGTGAGGTCATCAGTCCTCAATGTCCAACATCCTAAAGCCATATGAGGTGCTGGTACAATAAAAAGTTGCAGAACTGCTCCTGTATCGAATAAACGGTGCGTGTCTTGGTCATACACGTGCAGATGGAGCAAGCAGTAACTCTTGTGAGTCAGTTTGCGACCCAACTCTACATCCTGCTGCCAACATTGAGACGTGCGTTTTTGTGACTGGCATGTGTGCATTTGTAGACTGTAGTGGAGACCCTTTAAATGCCTCTGCACGTCTATGGCAATGAAGTCCGATTAGAGTCCAATAAGGTGCTTTGAATAGCATTCACATTTCAGGATGTCACTGGAGGGTGATGTTCTGTGCCTCTTGAACCGCATATAGCCCTCAAAACAGCTTGCATACTGCTTTACAACAGGAACAGACCCAGAACTTTGATTGCAGCTTGTATATCTTTCGTACAGATCAGATGAGGACTTTGTGGACAGCTGTATTTCCAGTGTAGGCTTTAGATCCGAGGGACGATCTGGATTTCCGAGTGACAGGAGGGACAGTAGTGGCAGGTATCCTTAAAGTAGTTGAGAAAGAAGGGCAACAGGCAGCATCCACCTACACAGCTGCAAGCATCGAGTGGCAGGTTAAACAGAAGCACCACTGTTTAAGGTGTACAGCAGAAAGGGACTTACTTTTACCGTGTTCACATGAAATGCTTTATTCTTTGTGAACAGTCACCTCAGTAGATTTTTTTAGACATAATTAGATGTAGTGACTCACCCCAGAAATGCAGATAGATAGCAGAGGAGAAAGGAGGATCTGCCCACTTTGTGCTGAATCTCAGTGATAACGTGTTGCTGGCAGGTGGGACACTGCACCATAGCTGGAGAAAATGACAGGTCTGTCACCTCCACCACCACTGTGGCAGGAAATCACTGTTGAGTGTCTGTGCTACCCTCATTTTTCAAATATAAGAGTTTTTAGGTGACACTGCAGTACCTGGTTCAGATGATGTGGAGCTCAACTCTTGAGCTGGTGGGCTCCGGGCTGGAATGAAAAGAGCAACATTTCTGCATTATGTTCAGTTTTTTTAATGAAACTCCTGAAATTCAGATCATCATACACCCTAGAGGCGATTGCTAGAATGTTTGTATATTGTATGTATTTTTGGGAGGTGCTACGTTTGGCAAAAATCTGGTTGCTGTCTGTCAAGCACATTTCAATTGCAATGTAAACGCTGACAAGCCTGCCTGTTCTACCCGACAACACCCCTAGTGTATCTACTCTCACTCACTCTTCTTATGGTTGTGGAGAGGCTGGTGCCCTCTCAGCTGACACTGGGCGAAGGCGGAGTACACCCTGAACATTTGACCATCAGAGGGCAACACACACATCCATTCAGACTCGCACCCAGGAGCAGTTTGGAACATTTGAAAATACCTAGGGGCAACTTGGAACAGAGAGTAAGCCGATGTGCATGTCTTTGGACTGTAGGAAGAAACCGGAATACCTGGAGGAAACCCATGCAAGCACAGGGTGAACATGCAAACTCCACACAGAAACCCCCCCAAGGCCAGAAATCGAACCCAGGACCTTCTGGCTGTGAGGTGGGCATGCTTACCACTCCATCATGTATGTACTGGGAATTCAGAATACTCTAACAGGTGCCAACTTCTTAAATACTTCAGCATATCACTTGGAAATCAATCAAAGTTAAAATCTCTAATAACGTAATAATCCTTAAATTTTTAAATCCTTTACTTTGATTTCATTTTCAATTAATTTCTTTCCTGGGATCAATTAAGTTTCTCTCACACCTAGGGACAAGAAGCAATTATTGATTGAGGTGTATCGAAAAATTATTCAGTTGAGGGTTTGTTATCTGCTGAGGCCGAATGCAGAGTAATTCTCTATCGTAAGAAAGCCGAATTCTGTAATAGTTTTTTATTCATTTGATTTTTTTTCAAAGTAGAAAGCCTCTTTGTGTGTGCCAGTGGTGCAGTATTCATTCATCTTATCCGATGGCAACTGCAATAATTCAGTTATCCCATTGCAAAGATGCAATACCAAGAATTATTCGATGGCTTTTCACCAATCAGAAACAAGAAAATCTTTTGTATGAATAATAATCAAGAATTCCAATTCCAATTCCAATTAGCTATTAGCCACATGTCTTTGAACTGTGGAAGGAAACCCACACAAGCACAGTGGGAACATGCAAACTTCGCACAAACACAATCACCAGACCCAGAGCTAAAACCCAGGACCTTGTTGTGAGGCGGAAGTACCAACTACTCTGCCACCGTGTTTAACACACAAAGTTGTATATATGTTTTTCATCAGTTGTGCCTGAATTTCCAGGACATAGTTAAACTATGTAGAATTATTTAGATTTATATACACACAGACTGCACCCTTAAACAGTAGTAATAAAAACATACCAGTGGCAGATGACTCCTCTGTAATTTCCGTGTTGGTGGATTGTTTTTTCTGCAAACAATTTGTGTTTTTTAGCTCCTCCTCTCTCTCAGACAGGCTCTGTAGCTCTTTTTCTATTTGCTTCAGCTCACATAGTCCTTGGTCATCTTTTGGACTGATACTTCCTGAAATTTAACACTATTAATATCATGTTGAACTAAAACACAGACTTAGAGCTGGGTGTCACAGATGTGAACCAGGTTACTGTAATCCTGTTCACTTTAATATTAGTTAACCTCAAACCTGCTGTTTTATTTCTAAAATGTACAGAATACAACTTCGTTTTAAGAGTCACTTATCCTGGCAGCAAGTCAGGAATACGTGCAAGAAGGGTCATTAGAAAGCTCCATGCTCAAACGAATTCATATAATTATTCATACATAAGGGCAATCTAGCGTAGCATAGTGAGATGCAGAGTATGAAAATAAAAACCACAAACCCAAAGCAACTCCACACAAACATGGTGAGATCATAGAAAGCTCCACACAAAGTAACCTGAGCTCTGGATGAAAGTGGGGAATCTGGATCTGTGGCATGGCAACATTAACAGAATCATTTCTCTAGCCCCATGCATGAACCTGATAACCCACAGATTCATTAAAAAAAGAGAAGACTTAATCTGAATACAATGATCTGTACATTCTGCTCAGTCAACCAAACATGGGTTTTAGGATTATGATGGCTTCGTATGTCTCCTATTAATCAGAAAATGATACTGGGGGAATTTGTTAGACATATCAAGCTAACATTTTGGGAGCATGTAGGTTATCAGGTTCATGTATGGGGCCACAGATTTATCTGCATTAATGACTAAAACCCAACTTAAACAATCAAGCAAGAGTCAGTTAAATAAAAGTGTGAAAAGTAAAACACCCCTCTACGAAAATAAATTCTATGACCTCTATGTTATAGAGGTTATGTAGAACAGCAATACAGTTTTTGCATAAAATAAAGTATAATCATTTTTTTTTTTAAATCAGCTTTTCATTTGACTCTTTCTAAGAGGGTATGAGATCCAGATAGTTTCCTTCACTCATGGGTTTTTGTGGCATCACATGGCCTGGTTACCTTCTCTGAAGTTGTTTTTCTTTAGGAACAACTGCAGCTCCAGCAATAGAGCCCGCCGACTCTGGAGCTGCTGCTTTCGAGTCATGATGTACCACATCTCTGTGGAGTCCATCTCCATCTGGTCCTCCTCGTGTATCACAAGCATCGTCATTCTTCACGGTTTGCTGCCAGACCAGAATACTGAAATGATCATCCACTGGGTCATCTGACACCGACCTGTAATGTTTCGCCTTGATGAAGAGTCTTTATCGTCTGTACAGAACATAAACTGAGAGCTTTAATAAAACAGTCCCAATGTTGGTTTATTCAGATGGTACCTCTGTAGTTCTTTTTCAAGACCAAACATGCAAATGAATGTAGATCACTTCTAGTTTATTACTCTAAACAGCCTGCTTTAAATATTTTACACTAAGGATTGGTTCTTGGTAATCCATGAAAGCATATGAGCTAAAGCATTACAATTCAGTTGAGAAATAAACAGTGGCATTACCAAATAATGGTAAGATGTACCAGTGAGTCCTTGTCCTTCCAGGTTAAGCCTCTCTAATAAACTTGTATCATGTATATGCTCTACACCCCTTTATGCTCATCATTTTAATAACAAATTTGTTTTCTCACTATTTGATACTGATGGCCTGATATTTTCCCTGTTTACTGGATGAAGTTATTTCCTTTTTCCTGATTTTGGAATATTCTTGTGGTTAACAGGTATGAGATACCACATCATGTCACATGTTGGAAAACAAATTTCATGAAATGTGACATGCAAAGGCTTAGATGTTTCAGTATCCATATTTGTTTGTGTTTGTTGTGGTCTGTAATGGTTCCAGCATGAGGTCGAGTACCTGTGCCGAAATAATTTGAATGTA
The DNA here is from genome assembly GCA_028564935.1 of Neosilurus hyrtlii. NCBI lineage: Eukaryota > Metazoa > Chordata > Actinopteri > Siluriformes > Plotosidae > Neosilurus > Neosilurus hyrtlii. The sequence goes on from JAOUQZ010000051.1 coordinate 16,241,421, forward strand.
TTTTCATAGTCAAATTGTGTACATAAAATGGGAAAGATAAGCAAAGCTGCCTGGAAGAGGAGTGGACTGCTATTCTCAACTTTCTAGAAGGATGGTGTCTGGAAAGATTTCCAGAAAGTACTTTTCTGGTCCAAATCAGAAGCGTCCAAGACTGTATTCATACTTCTTATACAAAGACTTTTATCTTTATAGGAATTTTTACAAAATTATAGATCACTATTATCTATAATATTACTAGGGTGGCAAAGTGGCACTGTGGTTAGCACATCCGCTTCACCGCAAGAATGTCCTGTGTTCGACTCCCGGGCACTGCCATTTTAGTGTGGAGTTATATTCTCCCTATGCAGGTGAGGGTTTCCTTCGGATAGTCTGGTTTCCTTCCACAATCCAAAGATATGTATAATAGGCTAACTGTCTGTTCCAGATTGCCCCTAGGTGTGAGTGTGAATGGTTGATTGTGTGTGTTGCCCTGCGATGGTCTGGTGAGCTGTTCAGGATGTACCCTACCTTCACCCAGTGTCAACTGAGATCAGCATCAGCCTCCGTGTGACCCTAGAAGGTTTAAGCAGATGAGTGAGTGCGTACACTATTATTACTATTATTATCATTAAAGTTTGATTAGCCAGCATGTAATGCTCAGAAATCAAGCAAATGTATGTTGTTTCTGGATTTGAGCTGATCAAATGAAATAATTGTGTGGCACCATGCAAGAACCAGACAACCCACAAAATGTTCATTTTTAGAAAAAAACAAGTTGAGGGAAATGGTATCTTTCTATGAGCAATTAGAGCATTCTAATGATATGCAAAATTTATGTAAAGTAATATTTCTCCCAATCTGGGATTTTCATAGCAAATCTAAAACTCCATACAAAAATGCCCCTTACTTCCGTATTTTCAGTGTTTTGGTCAAAGCAATCAAAAAAGGGTCAATTAAATGACAGAGAATTAAACTGCTCAACTTACCTTTCTCAATCTCCCTTAAAACATTGTTAAAAGAGAAAGAACCTGCTGCAGTGTGGCCTTTTCATTGGTACCACCAACTTGAAATTGTGGGTTATCTGCTTCTTGCGTGGAAATTGACAAGTATCGTTATACTTTGAACGGCTAGTGACACCGATTGTCCTTTGAATGAACTAATACTGTTCTTACAATTCTATAGACTGTACTATGATGCCTAAGGTCTAGAATAGTGCACTGGACTCACTTTTAATGGTCAAGTGGGTTATCTGGTTCTTGCACGATGCCACAGAATTTAAATCACAGTTCAAAAGATTAAAAAATGAGATAGATTGGATTTGTGTGGTGGAAAATCAAATACACTTAGAGATGCACTTTGTACCAGTGCAAAGTCACTTACCCTGAGTGTCATCATTGTGCCCTATTATCCAAGGTGTGTTTTTGAAGAATGGTGCTCAGGAGGAGCCTCTTTATTTCTTTTAACAGAATGTGATTGAAAGAGGCTATAGTAACATAGCTGGAGTACGTTCCATTGTGAATTTCACTTGAGTTCTTGTTGAAGAAACATAGATTCTAGTCCTGTGTACATGTCAGACCATGCAAAATTCAGTAAAATCTTTTCAGTCCAGAGTCTGTATCTCTCATGTTCAAGTCTGTGTAGTTTCAGGTCGTGTATATACAAGCTCAAGTCAAATGAAAAATTGTGACATGTTGGATTAAGACCAAGTCAAAGAGTTCAGTAGATCAGTGAAAGGTTTTGAAGGCTCTTTCCTGGTCCTGATCCCTAGAGGTCAGTGTTGTTCAGGGAGGTGAGTGTGAGGATGCAGAGAGCAGCACATGGCCTGGCTGTGTGGAAACACTGCATTCCCACAACACTAAAATATTAACCAGAAGACCTAACGACTGTTGCTAGTTAGCAGCCTCACACACATAACACACATCATTTAAATGGATCATGTAAGTGTAAGGGTAATAAAACAAAAACAAAATAGCTCTGTTGAAAAATCAAGCATGGTTTGATTGTCTACCAGCTGTCAAAAACCAAGGAAGAACTGGGCAAACTGGTACACTGTATTATTTATTTACTTATTTATTTTACTGGTGAGGTATGATAAGTGCATTTATAACTCTTTCCTTTCTACTTTAACAGAAAATCCCAGCTGGTAAAAATCAGAAGTTAAGAGTGTGTTGGTCAGACCTCAGCAAGCGTGTGTGTGTGTGTGAGAGAGAAAGAGAACATATGCGTGAATGAAAACATTGAGAGCCACTTCCTGTTGCAGTGGGAGCAGCTGGCTCTTCACTATGAGTAATGGGAGGGGAACGAAAAGCCTGACGCACACAAGCCAGAAATGTGTCTACCTCTCCCTCGCCTCACTTTAGCCCCTTTTACGTTTTACCCTTTGTTTCTAACCACTGCTCCTGTGTAATTACTAACAGTTTTTTAACACAACGTTAAAAGAAAAGCAGATGATTAAAATAAATGTGAAAACACTTAAAGTGATTTAAAGTATGAAGGTTCATCATTAACTAAGAAAGCTGTGTAAAAGACCCTAATGCTGGATTTAGTCTCTCTCTCTCTCTCTCTCTCTCTCTCTTTTAAACCTCCCTCCTTTGTTTGTCAGCTTGTATACACACACACCCAACCAACTTCTCTTTTCTCAACAGTAGACACATGTGCCAAACATGACCCTTGGTGATGATGTCACATTGGGCAGGGCTTAATCTGGGAGTCAGAAAAACAACCCTGAGTTTCTCCAATCAGAGTTGTCCAATCAGAATCAGCAGATACATCCTTTGGCAAAAATTATGTAATTACCACACTTGGAGATTGTTTATCCAGCTGTTTTTTACTTCTTGAAAATAAACAAATCACAAAATGACACAAAACAATTTTTGTTGAATAACTGAACATTCTGTCTTCGTGAAAAATACCTCAAATTCCTCAACTTCACTTAAAGGAAAATTTTTCCCAGATCAAGTCGGGGAGAATCATGGAACCACCTCAAAATTAAAGAAATAATTATTTAATCATCATTATCAACAACAACAACAACAACAAGAACAAAATCACAATTAGTACAGCTAGCTGGTGCTCCTCCTTAGGCTTATATAATGACCTGAATCCTTCAAGGCATGAACTTGGACTCATACTAAAGAAAACAGTATTCTACATTAAGCTGGTTTCAAACCTTCTCAAATGGCAGTTTACACTCTTTTAATGGAAATTTATTTTTTAATTTCCACCATCATTATTCAAATTAAGATGTGATCTGTTTGCTAGCCTAGTCTTGTTTGGCCTCTCCTGTGAAAAGCTTTATCACGCTTTGCTTTATACACACACACACACACACATAATACATATACATATACATACATACATATATATATATATATATGTGTGTGTGTGTGTGTGTGTATATATAAAGCAAAGCGTGATAAAGCTTTTCACAGGAGAGGCCAAACAAGACTAGGCATATATATATATATATATATATATATATGTGTGTGTGTGTGTGTGTGTGTGTGTGTGTGTGTGTGTTTGTGTGTGTGTGTGTGTGTGTGTGTGTGTGTGTGTGTGTGTGTGTGGTGATGTTAGTGTCATATCACAACTGAGTAGGGGAATTTGATTCTTCAGACACTCTATAACTTTCTTTATAACTTAATTAAAACCTCACCAGACAATAAATCTGCCATCATTTCCTTTGCTAATGTAGATTCATTATTATACTTCATCTAATCATCCACAATTGCTTTTCTTTAGCCCACTGTAACCTTATTTCCTTCTGTTAAGAAATCAGCATATTCTATGTGTAAATCCCATTTATAACATATATTTACTTGTTTCCACTTGTTTATTGCGCATTTTCTCTTTTCAAGGCAATTGTTTTGAAGTTTCTATCATGATGCTTTGATATCTATGTTTGTTCTACCCAAATATTGTTAGCTTCAAAGCCAGAACCTTCTCGCGGTGAGATGGCAGTGCTAATCACCGAGCTGTCTTTTTTTTTAAAAGTGGCATCATCCATTCAAAATCTGTGCTAAAAGAAAAAATTTAAAAAATGGCCTTTCATAGTCACTGCAATCATACAATTATTCATATATATATAAATGTGTGTGTGTGTGTGTGTGTGTGTGTGTACATGTATATATTTCATTATGTGTCTTCACAAGTATTTCTCACAAGGATAGTAAGAATAGTGTGTGTGTGTGTGTGTGTGTGTGTGTGGTGCAGCTGTGCTGGTTTGTCTGTGAGTCTGGCTGTTTGTATCTGCTGAAAGGAGGAGCAAAGATTGTGTTTGGGGAGGGATAGAAAGAACCAATCAGGCACTACTATTGTCATCTGCATACAGACACATGCAAAGAATGATACACTGCTCTCTGTCTCATATTTTTATGCATACACACTCACTCACACTTTCAGGCCTGTGTCTTGTTCAGTCTCAACAAACTCGACCTTCAAACAAATCCTCCTATGTCTGACACACAGAGATAGACACTGATTATAAACAGATCTGTATAGGTATAAACTCCAGACTCTAGTGCACTTTAGGGATCTCCCTGCTGTAACACACATTTTAAACTCAGAAATGAACTGATGCATTCAATCAGGTATGCAAGAACAGACAGGTGCTGGAGTACGTCCTCACACAGGACATACAGTTAAGCTAGGATTTCATATGCACAGTATGTAGAATGCGTTATGTTATGTACACACTGTATGCAGAACGTGTGCTTGCAGATTCCACCTATACGGAACTCTAGTCTGGCATTTTTTGCTGTGCCGTCTTTGAAAAATTCCAACATTTCTTATGTGAGAATTTCTTCTTCAGGAAGAGAATAATCAAAAACTACCAAAAACAACAGAGAAAGGGAAAGCATGGTTACTGGGATCGTCCCGTATACCAGAAGAGGGATGAATTGGAAGCTTTCAATCAGATGAAAAGTGAAACTGAAGTCGATGAAGGGAAATATCAACATCTTCGCTTGTTGAAAGAGCAGTTCGACAACTTTTTAGAGCTGGTCTGTGATGATTTAACGATGTACTGTAGATCACAATCTCTAATATTGCCTGGGGGTGTAGGCTAGTATTTACACATTAACAAACAGTTTATTTGTTTGCATTGTTTAATATGTATCAACTACTCAAAGTATTTCCACACTTTATATGATATTACATGAGCGACACTGCTACAGTTCAAAGGTCAATGTTTGCTCTTAATTGCTTCATTTTGAGGTTTTGGTTGTTTGTAGGCAGTCGTGGCTAATGGTTGGAAAAGCAGGTTTTGGACCCTAAAAGTTGCTGGACCAGCAGGAAAACTGTGTTGCGGTGGGAGGAGTGAGCTGACCCCCAAACCTTAGCCTCCCTGTTTCCGTGCGTGTGTGCTTACCTTGGATGGGTTAAAAGCAGAACCAAAATTTCCCTTGCAGGATTAATACAGTATGTCAAAATATATATATATATAAAAATAAGGGTTGTCTCGTTTACATCAATGCATGAGAAAATACCATCGCATCATATGTGGGTATCCTGGGTTCGGATTTCCAGTTTATCTGCAGACTGAAGCTACCCAACGTCATCATGAGGATCATAAGAAACTCGGCCTGTTCTGATTTTGAAGTTTTCCAACATTTCCTCCAGCTATTGAGCCAAAAGCGTATTTGTCTACCTGTAGGGATGGAGTGTATAGGGATAGTGTTAGGACTGTGCGTTGGGATAAAGGTTAGTGTTAGCCCTAGTGTTAGAGTCCAGGACTTAAACCAGCTCATTTATAATCCACTGCTCGTATGACAGAGCACAGTGATCATAGCACACCCTGAGACTTTCACTTCCTGCTGACTCACTGCCATTCATTCAGCTGCTGCTTCACTCTGCAGTTTGACATTCGGTATCAACACACTCTCACAGTTTCTGATTCATCCTGGAGGAGAGTTGCTGTCTCCTCACTCACATTTATGATTATATGCAGCACAGCATCATTTTTCTTTTATACACCACAAGCCTCATGTTTACACAGGAACAGTGAACAGAGATTCTAACTTGGCCTTGTCCCCTTGGCAACGTGTAGTGTGGTGCCCATGCTGTCGATTCATCCCCCACCCAAATAGGAAGTGAAAGGATGAGGGGCTGGCTGCTTACATTACACTCTTCCCTGTATTAAAACACTACGGGGTGGGAAACTCTGTGGACTTCATCTATGAAAACAATTTCAACTGACTACTAAAATGTTCGAGTCGAGGGTGGCATGGTGGTGAGCAGGTAGCATTGCTGCCCCATACATGTGAGGATTTATTCCTGAGCTCGGCTTACTGTATGTGTGGAGTTTGTCGTTCACCTCGTGCCTTGTTGGGTTTCCGCCCACCTCATAGAAACCTGCCAGTGGGTGTGATGGTTCCATTATATTGTGTGTGTGTGTTTGTGTGTACATGTATTCATGCGTTCATGCTACTGATTGTGTGTGTTTGTGTGGACATGTATGCAGGCGTCCATGTGTGTTTGTGTAGGTGCCCTGTGATGGTTCTGTGATTTTTACATTTTGCACACGGGAAGCTTGTAACCAATCTTCTGACAATTTCTCTGAACTGCTACCAAGCAGGAACAGTCAAAATTAATGCATGTACATAATCATTCAGTAGAAATCAATGCGATTTATACAATCAAAAGGCACAGTGGCGCGGTGATTAGCATGTTAGCCTCACAGCAAGAAGGTCCCGGGTTCAAATCCCGGGCTCGAGGTGTTTCCGTATGGGGTTTGCATGTTCTCCGTGCTTGCATGGGTTATCTCCGGGTACTCCGGTTTCCTCCCACAGTCCCAAAACATGCATGGTAGGCTGATTGGTGGTTCCAAATTGCCCCTAGATGTGAGTGTGAATGGTTGTATGATTGTTGGTTCTGCAGTGGTCTGTCGAGCAGTTCAGGGGTACCACGCCTTCGAGCAGAGTCGGCTGAGATGTGCGCCAGCCTCCCTGCAACCCTAATTAGGATTAAGCAGCTTAGAAAATGATTTCAAAAGCAGAAAACACAAATCTTGCATAATGTTCTACAATACATGTTTCATGACAGAATTACTTTATGTAGCCAAAAAAAAAAAAGAGCGAGATCGGTGCACCAATAAGGCACAGGCCTGCCATGAACTGGAAGCTGGAACACCGGTGTCACGGTGTAGTGAAATTTTTTTTTACATTGACACAGTCAAGCTTTAATAAGCAGAGCACATGGACAAAAAAAGCCTTGTTGAGGAAAACTTGGTAAAATTTGGCCAGAGAATGTTTGGAGGAGTAAAGGTGACAGAGTCAACTCCATAAACATTGCACCAACTGTTAAGCATGGCAGTGGTATCATGCTTTGGAATAAAGAAGAAGGAAGACCTATTACTTAAACTTGATAACCTGGTAACTAACATCTATCTATATCCAGAAAATATAAAAACTTGAAAACCTGCACAAAATTTTACGGTTTTATTTAAAGATGTGGACGGCGCAGTGGCATCATGGTTAGCACGTCCGCCTTACAGCCAGAGGGTCCTGTTCGGAATTTGCATGTTTTCCCCGTGCTTGTGTGGGTTTCCTCCAGGTACTCCAGTTTCCACAGTCCAGAGACATGCACATAAGAGGAGTTTAAGGTATGTTGTACAACTATTCTGCCCCACAAAAATGTCCTAAAAATAATGTACAAAGAAGTATCCAGAACAAATTGCTTTTTCTATCAGATGTAAAAATGGATTAAAATGATTTATATATCTAATCATTTTTGAATCTTATTATTGCTCACAAAAGCCTTTCTGGGAAAAGTTTTGGCTTTCAATCAGATCACAGCTTTGTATTAACACACCAACTCTAATATATTATCATTACTATAGTAACAGTTCATTCAGAGACACCGATGTGGAGAAATAAGTAATGGATTAAAAATGAGGCTATTTAACAAAGAAAAAAGAAAACTGGTTATATGATGAAGCTTCAAATCTGAACATGAAAGTTGTTTGATAAATGATCATGTGTTAAGAAAAGATTTTGTGTTATCATTTATATTCTCTGAAAAATGGCCAAAACATCACAAATTCTGCCAGGTTATGTAAACTTCTGAGCACAACTGTACTTTTGGCCATTTACCGTAAGTTAACAAAAACTACATTTGAACAGTAAATACCTTTGTCAAAAACAGAAGCTTAGACAGGGAAGAATGCTCTGGAATGTCCTTAGGTATGCATGCATGTGTGTGTGTATGTGAGAAAAGAGTATTTACGGTGAATGTCCAGGCCAGGGTTCACCTGGCATAGACGTGTCTGCTCATGCAGTCTGGCAGAGCCCCACTTATCCACTTGGCACCATCCCAGTTTCTAAGTCATGCCTAAGAAAACAAACACACCAACACACAGCATAGAATGTAGAGGAGTGGACAGAGGTATGCAGCAGCTTCAGTAAATCAAAGACACCCTCTCTGCTGGTGTGCGGTGAAGAAGTCAAGTGAGGACACGCAGGACGAGAACTCACTGACACCAGATCGCTCGGAGTGAGGCGCATATGTGTTGGTTTCTGCGGAACCATCTAGATTTTATGTTTACTCTCATGGACATTTACCAGGATCCAGAGCTGTGAACTATTTATTTAGAAGAATTGGGTTCTAACAGCTCCTCTTATTGACTTGAAGCATTAAGGCGTCAGCAGAATGTAATGGAATGTCTATGTTGGTAGGTTTGAATTCAGAACTTCAGGTGGCTCCGAATATTGAGCTTGAAGTTTGCCATCTCCGCATGGAATATTTGTATAGTTTAATAATTCCACACTGTAAAAATCTTTTGAGCGGATACTGAAAAGCTGAGACTGGAGAAGCCTAAAGGCTAAAAAAAAACAAAAAACAAAACAAAACAAACAAAAAAAAAAAACATTCATTCCCACCATCATATGACATACAATATTTATTTAGGAACACAAACAATGATAAGTTAATTATCAGGTAGTCCACAAATATTGTGGGAATGGTATCAATACAGTCATAAAGGGGAAAACATACATGAAAATCCATTTAGGAACATGTGATCCCAGAAGACAATTTTGATTAGAAAAAAACGGGTGAAAATAAACCCAAGCATAAATTTAAAATGGGTTACTGACAGTAAGTTCATGAAGGTTAACCTTTTTTTTCTTCTTTTAAGAGAAACAATCAAATCAACATTTAAAAATGCATTCTCATTTTGTCTTGTTAAAATAAACAGACTGTAGAAATGTGGATGAGTCCTACCCTGAACTTGAATTGAAACATTTGTCCCTCCTGTCTCGGGTGAATCCAGAGGAGGAATTGAGCGAAGGTTCTCAAAAAAAAAAAAAAAAAAAAAATCGTAGAATTTCCCCCAAAAAAGCCCCCCAAAAAGCAAGAAACTACAAAATATGATATATATTTATATATGAAGACATCATGCAAAGTGGCAAGTCGGCTTACAAACATGTCCTAGTAGTCTGGTTTTATGTAGTTTTTAATCAGTTTAAGTTTGAGCCCCTTCCCAGCTAAGAAACAGTCTGATCGACACCAAACACCTGAAAAAGCTTTCAATAAAATATTCAATCATGATTTCAAAAGAGTTGTTGGTCATTGCAGGGGACAAAAAAAATAATAATAGTAATAAAAAAATGAGTCCAGATGTTTCTAGCAAGCCTAACACCTTTTGAGAACATCACTGCATTACTGCATTAGGAAGAGAAGCAGGGCTGGTGCCCTATGTAAAATCCGGCTTTTAAAAAAACGGTTTCATTCAACTAGTGCGATTCCCTGATTGGCTGAGGAACGTCAGGTGACCAGTGAGGTAAGCAGAGTCCAAAGTCCCAGTATTGACGGTATAAAGGAAACTGTCCTACTGACTTGCTGTTGTTTGTGTGTGAGCACCACACACACACACACACACACACACACATACACACACTCTCTCTGAACACATGAATGCTTGTGATGAATACTATTCAATAAAAAAAGTCATAACAGGGCTCCACTCCTCATGCAGTGTCAATTTGTGTAATGTTTCGAGTACAGAAAGGACACCAGATAAAAGCTTGAAAGAAAATGTGACAAAAGTTGCTGCCTTAGAGTACATATATGTCCATCTTTCAGAAAATATCAGAAATAATCCTTGGGCATGACGATCATAGTCTCATTCATATTCATCTATTTTTAATGAAGATAAAACCAGGAAAATTCAGTTGCTTTCTCAGTAATACAATGTGCGTCTCTATTTTTTTTATTATTATCTTTGCATTGGCTGTTCTCTACCTCACCCCTCCCTTAATTGTCCATGTTGCTTGGTGGATTCTTGTTTGTATCACTCTGTCCTTCCCACCTCTACTTAAGGTGAGAGGACAAAGCGAGTGCCCCTGTCCTGCCCCTCTCCTCCTTATAACCATGCCCCCACCTTTCACCTCACTCGTTCCCTTTTCTACCACCCCAGTGAAAGCAGGGAGAGGGGCTGTGCAGTCCTACTCCTCATCTCTCAGCTTCCATGGCCACGCTGGCCTTCTGTTCGGCGGCTGCTTGCTGGTTGACAGTAGATGGCCAGCCCGGTGGAGGGTGAGCCTGTGTGCCCGGTGGGCCCTGAGTCCATAATCCCTGCTGGCTGGCCACAGGTGGAGTCATGCCCCAGCTGACCGGGGGTGGTGGGGGAGAGGTCGCCATGGATGCCATACTGGGGCTGCTGCTGCTGCTGAAGCTTTCTGATGCCTTGAGCCGGGAGAACATGGTGAGTGCGTCAGGGAAGTTAGGTGGAGTCGCCGGTGTGTTTGCTGGTGTACACATCTGGAGGGTCAAACACACAAGGGATTAGAACACTGGAGGACAATCAATGTCACCTGCAGGACATAACTACTTATTTTATAAGATTAGGAACATTTTCATCTTCATGTGAGAGGGCGAAGAACAAGAGGCATTTACCAAGCTGAAAATACCGAGCTACACCAAGCTAAGCTGTCCCTGAAGAGCATTCCGACATTCCTTCCCTTTCCCATACAGTTCCCTCTGTTTGTTAACGATACTACTTCCTGTTTCTGATCTGTTCCCTGGCATGGCTCACACTGCACCCCCCCCCCCCTCACTTTTCTGCCCTGCTATGACCCCACGCAACATCTCCATTGTCCTCTTTGTATTACACCGCTCTTTTCAGCACAAATCCTTCCCCAAGGTACACAGCAGCAGCCCTCATGGAAGTGCAACAGGCTGAAGAACATTCCTATCTTCAAAACACTAATAATCTGGTCACAGTGAACGTTTATCAGTGTCAGTATGCCCGCAAATGGTCTATTTGCTTTCCTCGAGTTCTCACTAGACATAAACAGGATAAGGAACCAAACAGAGATGTGCTGAACAGTGAGGCACTTTTGTGCTTTCTGTTTTAAGTGTGCCTGCTCTGCAGTGGGTGGTTGTGACGGAGCCTCATACACTTCCTGGTGTCTCCTTGCACAGGCCATGGATAGGTATGTCTCCGGATTATCTTACTGCTGAGGCCACGTTTGCCTTTCACTCACAGTCAGGATACTCAGCTCTGTTCTGTCAGCAAACCTGATTCCCTTTGTCTGTGGCGCTTATCGACCCATCTGAAAGTGTATCGCCGTGAAATGGCCACAACTGGCCCTTTATCAACGGTCAAACGTCTCGAATGATCTGCAGCCTCTAACAACACTGTTGTCAGAAATTCGTGAAATTAGGAAAATCTGGAAATTGAGGTGAAGCCTTAAATGCGACTCACAGGAAAAGACTATCATTTGAGAAGTGCTGAAATGGTAACATACTGTATTTAGTTACTGCAACAGCACAGAGGTGAAGGTCAACAGCTAAATACAGCCTGCAAAGCAAAACACGAGCATCTGTGGAATCACCGTTATTCTAATAGCACGACAAACTGCTGTTCACAAGTGCAGTGTACATAACAAACACGCAGCGACCCACAGCTGTGTTGCTATGGAAATATTTTGGTTGCGAGCACAGACGCCTTGCTATGAAACAAGTTTGAATTAAGACAGACTATTTTGCTTTATTGATTGTATTTGAAATATGAATCCAGCTTTAGTCAATAATTTTTAAATACATCACCCCTAGTCTCTGTCTCCATCCTCACATTGTGGAAACCGTACCATACCAAACAATACCACACCATCACACCATAACCCCCCACCCCCCCCCCCCCCCCCCCCCCAAAAAAAAAAAGCCCCTGGCTTCAGTATTACATTAGAAGCTTTTTCAGACAAGAGTCTGAGTGGACGGTGAAACGGTAAACAAATGCTGTCTCATGATGTCAGTGAAGTTGGGATTTTACAGCTGCAGGCAATGTGTTACACAGCATCGTAACCAAAATCAGAAAACTCAACAATTTCACCATGGGCAAGTAAAGGCTGTGTGGGATCAGAGCTTTCACCTTCTCTTCACTGAAATCGCCCTCGTGTCCACACTTGCACAGGGATGAGAATACCACAGGCGGCGGAGAGCGAGCTGCACACTCATCCCCATTTCCCTTTACAATTCCACTACAGTCAGAGCTACATGAATACTTGACTCCATAAACAAGGGTTGCTAGGATTTATAGCTTTCACACATGCTTCTGAAAATATTCCTCTCCCTCTCTATAACTGTTCTCTCTTATTGACATCAGACAACAGAAGCCTGCTTTCAGATTCCCTCACCACTCTGAGGGCCTGGTTTATTGACACCATGCAAGCATGGCTGGTTGAATCACTGATTATATTCACGGTACGTGCTGCTCTTTTCCTTTTCACACACACACGCACACACACACACACACACAGTTAATGCCAGAAGGTTAGATTGAGTGAGAAGTGTGAATACTACAGGAGCCTTGCAGTTAATACAATGATGAGGATTGTAATAGAATAATTGATGGTGCACTGCAGCATTCCAGCACAAGACAACAGACTTGAGCCGAAAAGCACAAGCAAAGTCCACTGAGCTGCAGACTCCGTTTGAGGGAACAGTGTGTGTGTCAGTCAGTGAGAAACCGACAAGAACACAGTGCAGAGAGACCAGAATAGCGCAGTGAAGTGACGGCAGGATGTCTCAGATCTGCTCGTTCATTATTGTAGCCTGATCATTTGCTCAGACAATCCTTTGCAGTGCATCAAACCTGTAGAAATAACTGTTCCACATTTGTTTTGTGTGTGTATGTGCTTGCATACATGTGGGTAAATGATCTCGTGGTGCTGCGCTTGATTATTAACCTGACTGTTGACACACCGCAGAAGGATTTCAAAACAAAACAATAGGCAGTCATTGTCTTGCTATGCTGGTATAGTTTTCTAAATACATGGCTAAGGAGAATAATCATTCGCTGCTCATGTCTAAAGGAGGAACATGATGTTATTAGGAAACGTGAACTGGGGTGTTAGTGAGCCATGAGAAGCCGTTATTGTGCAACTATCAGGAAAAGAAGGTTGAAAAATGCCCAAGGTTATAGCAAAGAACATGGACATGACCAACAGCCACATGCACAGTAGGCTGAAATGGATGGAATTTCGGGTCTGATTTTATGTCTCACACAGATTACATACATGCTGCTGAAAAAAAAAAAAAAAAAATCTCGGCTTGTTGCCACTCAAGCATGTGGTAGACATGTGGGTGTGCATATGTACATGTTCACACATCTGCTTTCACACTCAGCCAAACCATCCGCTAAACTCCTGAGTTCCAGGAAGCAGATCTACTTGAAGCGCGTGCACACACACACACACACACTTCAGATGTGGCTCTTAGGAATGTGTAGCACTGGTGTTTTATAAAATGGTCCATTCTAAAACATGGATTATAGCTGCATGGATAATAATAATGTCCTGTGGATATTGATTTAAATTCCAATTCTGCAGCTTCGCAAAATAACCACAACTTTCAGCATCCAGCTTCAAAAGCACACCTGCACATCCATGGAATTTCTCAAATCAACCAATCACATGAGCAGAATCATGCAGATACAGGTCAAGAGTTTCAGGTGATGTTTACATCAAACAGCAAAATGGGTAAATGGGATCTTGGCATTGACCAAGATCCCGTCTAGGCATCCCGTGAGTGGAATTTCTGCGAGCGGAAATTCCTTGTTGCTGAGAGAGGTCAGAGGGCAATAGCTAGTAAGCCTCTAAACACTCTCTGTAACTGCAATAATTTGAAAAGTATCTCAGATCCCACATCATGAAGTTTAAAGTGGATGGGCTACAACAGCAAAGGACCACAGCAGGTTCCAGTCCTGTTATCTGAGACGATTGTACGCACAGGCTCTGAATACAGCTGAAGACTGGAAAAGGACCATTTTCCTCCATACTGATGTTTCAGGATATCATTAACATAAATTCTCAAACTGTACCTGCAAGACATTATGCACTGCACTGCTGTCAAATGATAATTGCATGAATATGGAGCCGGGACTAATAAACAGAGGACAGCAAGTGTAATCATACATATACAGCTGTGAAAATAATACAGACAGCAATGCAATTTCTCAGGGTTTTTTTTTTTATAGGTATGTGTTTGAGGAACATGAACACTTTTTTTGTTCCATAAACTACTGACTCCCATATTCCACATGGCAATAACATCTCGTTTAGCATTTAATTGCAGAAAACGACAGCTGGTTAAACCCAGAGTAAAAAGATGCAGTGTTTTTAGACCTTGAATGATGCATAGAGATCATGTTCAGTTTTAAACACCTCAATACTAATGCTCAAACGTCAGTTACATTCAGAAATCAATATTCAGTTAAATAACCCTGATGTTTTTAGTCACAGCCTTTCGTGTGTCTTGGCGTGCTCTCTACTCGGCTTTCACGTTGCTCTTGGGTAAGTCTAGGCTACTCCCAGTGCAAAAATTCAATCAGGTCTGTTTGGATTCATGGCTTATAACCATCCATCTTCCTCTTGATCACATTCCAGAGGTTTCCATTGGGGATTGGGTCTGAACACTGGAATGGCAACGACAGGGTATTGAACTTGTGGTCCTCCATTCACACCCACACCTTGATTGAACTGGCTGCGTAGCAAGAAGCACTGTCTTGTTGGAAAACCCAGTCATCGGAGTTAGGAAACATCATCAGTGCAGAAGGAAGCGGGTTTTCTTCCAGGATAATCTTGTACACGGCTTGATTCGTGTGTCCTTCACAAACAAAACGTTGCCCATTCCAGCCATGTGGAAGCACTCCCAGCTCACCCATTCTTCATCAGATTTCACAGTAGGTGAGAGACACTGTGGATTGTCTCTGTCTAACCATTACATGACCAGGTCCTCTAAGGTCCGATCCATATGGTCTTTAGCAAACTTCAGCCTGGCTCGTCGTTGCTTTTCATTGATGCAGGGACAGATTTGCACGACTTTTTCTAACTTTAAATTACTTCAGCCCCACCCAGAGGAACTTGTTTTGAACGGTCCTTGCCGTGCACTTTACACCAGACACAATTTCCTATTCCTTTTGTAGGTCAACTGTTATCATTCTACAGATAAATGACATTCAAGGGGGTTGACAATCATCCTAATAAGGGGAGAGTCATTTTTGACATTTGGCAGTCTGTAACTTTGTTGTCCTCAGTGTCTGCTGCTTGACCTTGTACCTATGAACTATGTAAGCACAGAAAACTCCACATAGAAACGCCCTCGTCAGGCATGGGGCTTTAACCCAGGACCTTCTTGCTTTAAGGCACAAATGCTAATCACTACGCCACTGTACACCTTCTGCCAGTAAATCCAGAATTCCATTCTTTGTTCTTTCTCACTTGACATTTCTCTTTTTACTTCATTAGGCATGACGAATAGATATAGTTTGTATTGCAATTAAATTTAAAAGTACTCCAAGAACTGTTTCTGCCATCCAAACTGCTCCACTGTAAGAGGATAGGACCACACCAGTAATTTTACTCATTAAATAAGATTTAAGTCAAGTAGCCCCCTCATCAGTACCTCACAAGGTTAAAAAAAGAGGTGTGTTTGTGCTGGAATTCCAACACAGACACTGGAATGAAATGTCTCTAATACATAGAAATAACTAAGTGACCACTATTATATGAACACACATACACAGCTGCAGAAAAAAACGAAGAGACACAGTCCAGCTGTGTGTCTTTGTACATGTGCGCAGACATACACACACACACATATATATAAGATCTTGAGTCGATTTTCCATAGAACAGTGCTCGATACGTCAAAGTATATATATATATATATAGATAGATAGATAGATAGATAGATAGATAGATAGATAGATAGATAGATAGATAGATAGAGATAGATAGAGCACACCCTCTTACTTTAGGTGAAAAAATAAACTAGTTAAAACTTTAGGCCTATAAAATAAGTCTGAGTGGTCCACCAGAGCCCTTCAATTTTGCACATTTTGGCCGAAATTTGGCAGTATTTTCGTTTTCCGTAACTTTATTTTCTGGATCAATAAGTTCACAACGTCTACTCAGACCATATAAATTAATAATACAAAATGTTTTAATATATATAAAGTGTAGTTTTATCCATGATGGCATATTTTATTAAAAGATTTCATCAGTACGGACTAATTATCATTCATAAATAACATCCAAAATGTGAACTTACAACATATTTCAATTATTTCATGCAAAAGCAACATGTTTTGAAAAGTCTTGTTTTAGTCTCTATGCAATAAATATATTGCCTTGAAAATCCTAATGTGCACTGGATATTTATCTCAAGACAGAGAAATGTTGAAGTGGGCCACATAAGTATTTATTAAATATTATGTCTTGAGATATATGTACACACACACACACACACACACACACACACACACACACACTAACTATTATGACATCCCTATGTGTGTGTGTGTGTAAACCCTGGGGTTAGGCCAGAACAACATGTTAGTATAGCACTGATTATTGTGATAAACCACATCACAATATGCTCAGTAATCATAATATTGTCTGTACTTCTATAATAATACCAAAATTAATGAAAGCGGGTTAGAAGTCCAATTCTGTTTGAAATCTAAAAAACTGTAAAATGTTACAATTTGGTGTGTGTGTGCGGAGGGGGATCCACCACACTCCTATTTCCAGGCAGTTTAGGAGTCATAATTTTGTACATGATAATATTTACATGTGACAATTAAAAACATCATGAAATTCAGACAGTATTGTGATCTAATCTTTCTGTCCATCACCCACCACTACTAGCACCAATAATGACATCATCTCACTCTTCTGTTCCACTTCCCCAATTTCCAGCCGTTAAAAGACAAAGTGTCACGTCTACATTTTCCCATTGATTAATAAATGACCATATCTGTGGTAAAGCTGCCACTTCATCCCTCAGCTCCATGCCACTATTAGGGCTCAGTGCATTCCAGCTGACTTGAGAGCTGAACATTACCTTATCCTGACTATGTGAGGCGGCTGCTAAAAACTCCAGCTCTTCCTTCATCACACCCAGAAATGAACCACATGGTTAAAGTTGCCAGAACCATCACACCCTCCTTGACACTCCCAATGTTATGACTCAGCTTGCTGGGAACATGCATGTTAACCCCTGTGTCTGTGGTTTCAGGATGCATTTTTTTTGGCTTGGCTTAAATTAACCATTGACTTTGGTAGCTCTACGCAGAGCTGACATGGTTGGTGGGGTGAATGTATATAAAGAGAACAGAACATTAATAAGCAGGAAAGAAGGTTTTAGGTCAAGTTGTTGATTTTTTTTTTTTTAGAAATTAACAATTCCTGTGCAAAAATGCTTTTACACATTTAATAGTTATACCACACGATTACTATTTCCTTTTACGGTACATCATGAAAGTGTTAACTTACTATTACAGGTAAAACTTGTACCATAAAGGCCTACATTACAACAAAAATGTTTTAATGTTACATTAGATCAAAACATGGCCAGTAAAGCATAGCCTTTACTTGTATTTACACTTTCATAATGAACTGTACACATGACCTCATTTTCATGGACTATTCAGAATGTAACTGAGCAGTCATAATCATAAAGCCAGTTGTGTTCATTATATATTCAAGGACAGTTTTACAGCATAAATTTCCAGACCATTTCTTAAAACCTCATCATTCACAGTTTAGCTTGAAGGAGCCTCTTCTTAGAGACATAAGTGCATGTGTCTGTCTGTCTGTCTGTGTGTGTGTGAGTGAGTGAGTGAGTGAGTGAGTGAGTGAGTGAGTGAGTGAGTGAGTGAGTGAGTGAGTGAGTGAGAAAGAGAGAGAGAGAGTATGTTGTGTTTGGACCATAGCGAGCATGTCACCTCAGTGTCTGCAGTATGAACTGGTCACCCTGGCATGCCTTGCAAATCAGAATTTTATTCAATTATGGTTTAACTTCAATTTAATTCAGTAATAACTTAATTACAGTTTTTGCTTTGGGTTTTGGTAGAATTGGCCCAAAGCAACATAAATTTCCCTTCTGCTTGCAGCCACAAATTTTCATCTCAGTACATGACTAATGTAAATCAGTAATAACTACCTCATGGATTATCCTAAGAACAATATAAAAAAAGCGATTTAGGTATAAAGACAGGGTTTGTCTCCGTGTCTTTTGCACAAAAATCTTAGAATCTTAAATACTGTGTTTACACCAGCAGCCATTTTGTATTATACAAAGTTGTGTGACTGAATGACTACAGGCCAGCCCAAGAGGTGAGAGTATGATTATCAATCAAGGACGTAACAAGGACACCAGAAGCAGTTACACATTTATGAAGAAGCGTCACACACCACAAACATGTTATTTCCAAAAGTCCACTGTTTAAACTACACCTGAAGACTTGCTAAAGGGCTTTAAAACAAGTACACTGGGTAAAATTTCTAATGATGGCTGTTATTTTTGTCTTGACAGAATGTAATAAAATCTTAATTTTTACAAAGTACTCAAGTCCCCCCCCCCCCAACAAGTACAGTACAAAATTGTGTCGAAGAACACAAACATTTACTCATCATATAGAATATGTACTTAAGGCCACTGGGACTAGATAGAGCCTCAGTTCTGTCAATCAGAATAAGTGTGTCAAGGCTGTGGAAATTCTGGAGCAAAGTGGATTAGGGCAAAATAACTAACCAGCGGTCATAAGCTGTAGGGGAATGGGTGAACACAAGCATGTGCGCGCCTGTACTCTCGGTGTGCCATTATTAACTATGAAAAGCTGCCAAAAAGTGATATGGCATACATATTTATACACATCTTTCAAAACATAACCACGGAGATCATTGGTATGAAAGATAAACAAATGTTTACGAAATTGGGTTTGTGTTGGAATTGCAATAAAATAATGAACAAATATGCCTACAGCCATTCATCGAGCTCATCACACCCTTTCCTGAAACCGTGTGGGGCGGTTTAGTAAATCCGTGGCACCGTAGAACCCACTGACGATAAAGCATGAACAGAAGCACAGTCTCGGTGAAAACTGTACTGGAGACCACATGAAGCCACAATCACATGATTTCCTCAAGCCTTTACATATTTATCAACCATTTGTTCTGCTGTGTGTGCACTGACAGTTTCCGAGTTCTGTTTTCACTGCTTTTGGGTGATGAAACAAAACGGTCGGATTGGATATCTGAGACGGAGAGAGTGTCTTTAAAAAATAAAAATCACACCACAGCCATTAAATTGTTTGCAGTTGACTGAAGAAGGGAAAACGGCCAGCTCGTGTTAAAGCAATACCGGAAGCAGATTGATACTGATACAACAGCCACTTACACAAGACACCAGCATGCAAAATAAGTGTGTGTGTGTGAGAAAGAGAGGTGTTGGAGAACACGGATGACTGATACAGAGACTCTAAACAATAGCTGTGGTGTGTGAGAGAGAGAGAGAGAGAGAGAGAGAGAGAGAGAGAGAGAGAGAGAGAGAAATATATATATATATATATATATATATATATA
>JAOUQZ010000051.1:16261366-16274469 GCA_028564935.1 Neosilurus hyrtlii
GGCAGATTTTTAAATAAGAAATACTACAAAAGATTTTGGAAGATACTAACATACACACACCCATTCACACTCACACACACAGCCTACATTGTTATTGTTAGCTCACTATGCCTCCTTCTTCTCTGTTCACCCAACACACCGACACCTTGCTGGAGTGAATATTAACACGGCTTATCTTTGGACATTTGTACCAAATCGCATGTGAAAAGAGTTTTCTTTATACACTGTTATCATCATTAAACACGTGTTTAATTCCAACACCACTCGAGTGTCTTTAGTTACTTACCATTTGATGATGGTGACCGTATGGGATATTAGTCTCTTGAAAAAAGGCACTGAGGGCTGTCTGTAACCAGAGCACACAAAACACGTCTGTATGCCATGATTATAACAACAATAACAACCTTTTTACTCTCAGACAATAACATGAGACAGTGATTTGGATCTGTGCTACAAATTAAGACTATGTAACAACAATAATAATAGTAATAATAGTAATAATAATAGTAATAATAATAATATTAATAATAATATGACCGGGGGATGGTTAACTGCGGGTTGTAAAGAGCTGTTTATTGGTGTGCTTGTGATCATCTTCATTGCATAATGGCACTGTGAGCAGGAACCCTGAGCCACGAGGAGATTATTGTTTTTAATCTGGAGTGAAAGATAAAGGGATGGCAGCTACATCGTCCCCTTCTTTTTGTTTGTGTTCTCTACGTGTATACTAGCAATACATCAAACCCGCTTAAAATAATTCTAATCAAATTAGAATAAAACATTCGCGAATTTACAAAGCGTGACTTTTCTGAGCCGCGCGTGCTTACAGAGTGTAAAGAGTAAACGCGCGTGCGAACAAACGTTTCCTTCTGATCTTATGCGACACGCCGACGGGAAGCGCGAGCGCTCAAGCCGTCGCCACATAAGCACATACATAATAAACAATGTCGTTAGCGTAGTTACCCTCTTACCTCAAACTGCCAGTGTGCCGCTTGCAGAAGCTGTTTGGCCTGATCTGCGGCGCATCCAGCTGTCAGGACGAACTGGTTTATCATCACTTGATGTTTTAGTTCATCCATGTTCGCCGGAGTGTATTTCCGAGCCGCGGACGGTAGTGTTTGGTCTGGGATTCAATTTTTCCGATTATGTTTCTCCCCTTTCCTTTCTCAGTCGTCCACCATTACAGCCGGCTGAGCAAACACAAATATTTACTGTAGGAGCGCTGGGGTAAGAGCCTGTCTGTGACTGACAGCGCCGAGTAGCCAATAGGAAGCGAGCTACAAAGGTGGGAATTGTAGGCGACCGTAATCCCGTTTTTACATATCCTCGTCGTCGAAACGGACACTCTCGATTAATATAGCGAACACGAAGGTAGGGTTTTGCTATTTTACTCCTCTACAATACGATAATTAATTAAGTTCGGCTTATCACAATTTCACCGGGCGTACACTGGTAAGTTTCGGGTCTACGTTGTTTTCTTGAGGACTTCATTTCCCATCAGGCCACTCTTTGTTTGTAAAATCCTGTAAGGCTGGATTTTGTGAATGACGGCTGCTCCCGTCCAATTCCCATCCGAGTTCTGACACTACCTTGCCAAATATGGTAAACAAATCTTCCCAGACCAATTGAATTGCGTGGAGCGACATAAAAGTTCAAAGACACCGAGGAAAGTGCTTTAGAGGTGACTGTCTCCCACCACATTTGCGCAGACTGGCCAATGTTTATATTTACATCCATGTACCTCAGAGTTCAGAGCAACCATATTACACGCACTTATTAAAATGATACACACAGCGTATAACGCATTTATTTATTTATTGATTAACAACAAAGACTAGTCACTAGGTTCGCTTTAAATGGTGGTCTATAACAGTTCGACTCATTTAATTATTTCGACTGTAAAATAAACTATTTATATCGTAGGTTTATTAATGCACAGTCGAGTATGAAGTAGTTTCCATAGTAACCGCTGATTCAGAATATGGGAGACGCACGACATCATTATAAACAAAAAAAAATGTAACTTTAGTTATTTGACAAAAGTCTTGAAAGAACATCTCCTCACTTCCATTTATTCAACATTTCTGAAAGGAATGTCATGTACCTAGCTGTAGCTAGTAAAATCTGGCACTGTCTAGAATAGAAACCTTTTTGTGCCATTTTCACAGGTGTCTTTGTGGCATCATTTCCTAAATACCACAAGTAGCAGTCCTCTTCCTCTTCATCACCACTCACACTCTTCATCACCCTTCACACAACACGCATTGTTGCCTCACAGCAGCGTGAACACCTGGTGGACACGAACCGAACTGCAGCAAACCTTCAACATTTCTGCAGGAATTTCTAGTTATTGTAAACACACAGAACCAAAACAAGGCGTAAAACAGGTGTAATAAGAGATACTAAGCCAGTGAGCTGGGGTGGTTTTGCTGGGAAACCTTTGTATTCAACCAAAATGATGTGATAATGGAAGATAAAATACATGGAGTGTTCACTAGAGAGGAATAAAACACCCCGAAGTTTCACAGGGAGACAATAAATATGATACACCGTGTCATTTTACTGGTAATTACTGCATTATTCATTACTTACGGACTACACACGCTATGCATTTAAAGGTGCTTACATTTAATTTGATGTTGAGTTGGCTCGTGCTGCACCGTTTGGTCTTGTTATTGACTACATATCCCATAATTCCCCGCGCTGTGAACTCACGTCTCGCGGGGTAGCTCGTGTTGTTTCCAGTGACGAGTCTGGACTGTTAGAGTGTTGTTTATACTGGGCATTTCTATTATTTTGACATGAGTGGTTTGCCTGTCGCTGCTCCATCCCAGTGACTGGATGTTCAGTATATTTTATTCTTGCCTGATGTAGGAGTGGACTGTTCTGGGATCAGCTGGAAAAGATGGGAATGCATCGGTGCAATTATTAACCAAATAAGAGTGGAGCAGCCTGCCAAAAAAAAAAAAAACAAAAAAAAATTAATCCCTGTTTCGTTACAGTTCCGAGCTTTTCAGCTTTATATTATTGTCCAAACATGGGTTCAATACTGAGTCGAGGAATTGCTGGAGTTGAAGACATCGACATTCAAGCCAATTCTGCCTACAGATATCCTCCTAAATCTGGTAAGACTGAACCTTTATATTCATGGACCTTACATTATATCTCATGGCATGCAAAGCTTGGCTTAACACTCAGACCTGACCAAGCTTAGTACTGACCAGGGATCAGGGATCAGTACTTTTGCTCAGAGTAAAATGTGATTTTAGGCATCAGATTCATCACATACTGCAGGGGTTCTCAAACTTTTAACAGAAAGGGATAAATATATATATATATTTGTTTTGTTTTTATTTACTTTTATTTTTTGCATAGACAGGTTTCCCTTTTTCGCTGAATCTCTAAGCTATGCTCTATGTGTGTATGTCTTGAAGTTATCTGGCCAGGAAGTGCCCCAGGTAATTTTGACCATAAAAGTAACTTTCTGTAAGTAACAGTGTGACTAGAATGCAAGCAATCAGTTCATTAGGTTCAAGTTATAATTGTCATTATACATCATATAGTTTGTACATTACACAACTCTTTTTCAAATCCACGGTGAAATCCACTGATTTATACATTACATGTCGCTCCTTCAGTCCCACCGGTCTCAGATGGAGCGCAGCACAGTTTTACCTGCTTAAACCCGGCAGTGCACTGATGAGTGTTGGAGAAGGGATTTTAACATACTGTGCTGGAATCCAACTCTCTTGGGTCATTAGGGGTTCCTCAGATTCAGATTTGCTGTAGTTCACAGCTTCATTTGTGTCATGCCAATTTCATGCTCAATATTTCACTTTCAAATTACAGGAAATTATTTCACCAGTCACTTTTTTATGGGAGGCCAGAAATTTGACACCCCCCATCCTGAGGGCTATCTGTTTGGCGAAAACATGGATTTGAATTTTTTAGGCAACAGACCAGTTCAGGTAAGAATACACAGTTTTTTCAGGTGCCTTTTGACTCTTGTAAACACCCTGATATTATACTATACGTTTCTTTTGTCCTAGTTTCCCTATGTGACCCCTGCACCCCACGAGCCTGTAAAGACCCTGAAGAGTCTAGTGAACATCAGGAAGGACTCATTACGACTTGTTAGGTAACCTCTTTTACCATCTTGAGAGCAGTTTTTTGACAATAAAAGAAAAGACGCTTTAGATGTAATCTTTGCACCTTCTTATCAGGTACAAAGCTGAAACTGAAAGTCCTACAGAGGAAGTTGGAAATTCAGTGGTTTTGTACGGTGTGGAGTTTTACTTTGACACTGACGCCAGGGTGGCCATCACTGTATACTGCCAGGCTTTTGAGGAGTTTTCTAATGGAGTGGCGGTGTAAGTCTTTAGAGTAAACTATACAAGTTCTGCTGTGAGTTAATACTTTACAAATGCACATGAGATGGATTATGCCTAGATGCTGCAGGTGTTCATGGGATTACAGGTCAAAGGAAGTGTGTAGGTCATGTGATTGTACACAACCTACAGTGGTCCTGCCTTTGTTACCTGAGCCCAAAGAAATACAACACTATCAGCTTTAGCAATACCATGGAAACTACAGCAGACACAAACACTTCTGAGATTAAACACAAGTCATAACAGTAATAAAAGTGCTTATCTCATGTAGATATCATCTGTTATGTGTTATATAGTAACTGAAGACTACTAGTACATTTAAATGTATAATTGCACTGTGTTGAGACATCATATTGGATAACTATAACATTTTTAATAATGATAATGTTTGATTTTAAGCTATACTCCAAAAACACCAGCTCTGGCGTCTGAGACAGTCTGTTATAAGCGAGGGATAAACCAGCAGTTTTCTCTGCCATCCTTCAAGATTGATTTCACTAAATGGAAACCAGAGGAGGTGAGGATCATAAATATTAAACGTGTCAGCTTTGCTAATAGCTTCCTATTTCTAAAACAAATTTTCACAAATTAACCTCATAAGATATGAATTTTCTTTTAAATATTTGACCAAACAACCTCATTATTGGACGTGTAGCGCAATAGCAGCATTCTTATCAGATAAGCAGTAGTTTTACTCGAGCCAGGACGTTGTGGATATTGCCTGGGATTGGAACAAAACATTTACAAAGGATCCCACGAAACCCCAACACACACACACATACACACCCACACACCATAGTGAGATAAATGTCTATGTCTATTTTTGTGAGGAACTTCCATTCAGATAATTATCAGTGCAGCTTATTAAAACTACACCAAATCCTAACCTTAACCTTGGAAGGGTTATTTATTTATTATTATTATTTTCTTTTACCTTATTTAATTCTTGTGCTCGTTCTGAAAAAAAAGTTCAGATTGCATCATAGTGGCCATCAAAATGTCCACAAAAATTAAAATATACCTACTTTGTGGTGACAGGTTAGTCCGAAGCAGGACATGAAGGCAAACACACACCTGCAAACACACACGCGGAGAGTCTGTGAAGTGTAAATGGCTATAATCGACCTATAACGCATTCTAATGGGACATTGCTAACATTTAGTGAAGAGAGGCACTGATGTCAAACAAGAAGTTCATCTTAAAGGTGGGGTTGTGGACAAGGCCACTCAAGTTCTTCCATGTCAATCTGGTCTTTATGGACCTTGCAGTATCTACATGCAACTATTTATATTCACACCTAGGAGCAATTTGAAACAGCCAATAGCCTAATATGCATGTCTTTGGACTCTGAGAGGAAACCAGAGTACCCAGAGGAAACCCACATATGCACATGCAAACTCTACTCAAACGGGATTCAAACCCAGGACCCTTTTATTGTGTGGTGGACGTGCTAATCGCTACACCACTCTGCCACCCCCTTCACTCTACGGTTGAGAAATTCTGTAATGCTGTAGCACATAAAGGCATTCTAGACAACTGCATGCTTCTATTCTTTGTGTCAACAGTTTAGTGTAAACTTACATACTGTATAGGTGTGATAGTCAGGTGTCCACATATGTTTGGTCATTATGATTTATATATTCAGTCTGTTTTCTATTCTTTTTATGTTCTTGAAGTATACGACGTCTTGACAAATATGAATGAATGTAACTAACAGCCAGAGACCGTTTACATATGGGAAAACATCTAATTAGCCACAAGGGGGTGGGTGTAGAAGCTCTTACAGGGAAAGTGTTGCAAAACAAACTATTTTACAAAATTGGGAAACTATGAATGTATTGAATGGCTTTCAGATGATGACACTTTTGACCCTTACAGTTTATTTTGATTGATATCTGACAATTTGTACTATTTAAACACGGGGGGGGCTCCTGACTCTACAACAACAAGGCTGACTAAAGTGTAAGTGTACAGTATAGTTAGTACTGAGATGAAGGATTTCTGATAATTTATAGATGATTTAAATTTTCTGTTTCTTAGCTGAACTTTGACCTGGACAGAGGTGTTTTCCCTTTGGTGATTCATGCAGTTGTGGATGATGGAGATGGTAGGTTTCACAACTATTGCAGGAACACTCACTCACTCATTAGCTGAACCACTGAATCCTATTACTAGGGTCGCAGCGGGACATGGGGCGAAGGTGGGGTACAGCTCGACAGACCATCACAGGGCCAACACACACAACACCTCACATTCACACCTAGCAGCAATTTGGAACAGCCAATTAGCCTAATGTGCATGTCTTTGGACTGTGGGAAGAAACCGGAGTACCCGGAGGAAACCCATGCAAGCACGGGCAGAACATGCAAACTCCACTTGAAAACTCCCGAGCCCGGGACTCAAACCTAGGACATACTTTGCTGTGAGGTGAGCGTGCTAACCACTGCACCACCGTGTCACCTTTATAACAGGAATATCTCATGTAAAACGTCATGTCTGTTATAATGAATTGAACTAGTCCATTTGATTGACTGTTTTTGGTGTCACAGATGTCGTTGGACATGCTCATGTGCTTTTAGCTGCATTTGAAAGGGTATGTACTGTTTTGTGGGTCATGTATCAATGTTAGCTGGCAGTGTTGAAGAAGAACTAATCATTTTGATTATTTTGTGCATATGGCTTAAATGCATGGCAAAGGAACTAATCAAACACTTTTGAATTTTAACAAAACCTATTTCCAAGTGTAAACAGTCTTCACGTGGAGAGTAGTGTACTGACATGTGTTTAGCTTGGATGCTAGTCTACAGACTCACATCCAACCTAAGGAATAGTGAGAAGCATATTGTTTTTAACTTTTTTTTTTTTTTAAGAAATATTCAAAATATTAAAACATGTGCTTTGCTTAAGTGACATTTAAACGAAGACAAAACATTTTTAGTAAAATGTGTGATTGAATGTGCATTGACAAGATAATAAGAGGGTTTTGAATTTCTTGTTTCTTTTTGCACAGCATGTCGATGGCAGTTTTTCAGTGAAGCCTTTGAAGCAGAAGCAAATTGTAAGTGTGGTGTCAGGGTTATCGCTGGTATTTACAGATGGTAGGCACTGTATGGTTTTTATTGTTTTGGCAATATGTTCCTTATTTACTTCCTTTTTTTTGAAGTTCAATGTGGTACCTTTTCCTCAATCTTTCACCACATTTAAAGAGATAGTAATGAAACCCATTTTTACCATTAATGACTACGACAACAGGTAGAGATAGAAGGACACACTGGTGGAGGTTGTACACGGAAGTATTTAAAATTTATAAATCTGTCTCTTAACTACATTCATTGCATACAAGGGTTGTTTTCAGCCCAAACCCTTCATGGCAAACATGAACTGAATTTACTGCCCACCTCTTATCCCAAGCTCATCTTGTACTGATGCCATAATGCAGGTTGATCGTGTCAGCTACCTACTCCAGGAGATTTATGGCATTGAGAATAAGAACAACCAGGAGACAAAGGTAAATCGAGCCACTGTACCAAACTGATGATGTATAGGAATGTCAAGGAAGCAATAACTCATGTGCCTTCACTAATAATTTACAGCCAGCTATTCCTGCAGGGGGGTTGGTGTCCGTAATCATTGTGTTAATTACGATGGTGTCTTAATTTTCCTATCAGTCTGTAGAGGACGAGAACAGTGACAACAGCAGCGAGTGTGTGGTGTGCCTATCAGACCTGCGTGACACACTCATTCTCCCCTGCAGGCACCTTTGTCTCTGCAATGCGTGTGCTGACACACTACGTTACCAGGCAAACAACTGCCCTATCTGCCGACTGCGTGAGCATCTCATTAATCAACTCATATCACACAAATGCTGTAATGGCTAGTCTCTGAACCGGGCCCAGTATTGTTCTGTTAGCATGATAATGCATTTCAGACAGAAATCAGGCAGGGTACTGAAAAGGTCTGTCTCCATTTCCTCCATGTTGTCTGTATTTAGTTGAATTGGATGTGGTTGTAAATGGCTGTTCATATTGTTGTTGATGTGTGCAGTACATGTTGTGAAACTGACTATGGAAACACTGACACCTAGTGGACAGTAAGAGTATATTACTGTAAATGTGTTTTAAAAGGTTGGAAAGAATTCATATGAACTCCTTTTGAAACTTTGTCTTTGTAAAATGGCAATAGGATAACGTATATACGTATTACTTTCACTTAAGATTAATACTCATGGCGGTTAAGTCAGAAAAAGGTTTACGCTGGATTCTTGCGGTTTATGTGTTTATAAAATGATGTGTTTAAAGTTTAAACTACTATAAATTAAGAGATGTTACTGGGTTGTTGTTCTTTTTTAAGCATGATAGCAGAAAACACACCGACAGAAGGAAAGCCCCTGCAGTGAATCCAGTCAAGGAAATGAAAAACAAAAGCCTTTTATTAAACATTTGTAAATGTTTACCTCTTTTGTTGCCAAAATGAATCTGGTAACATTGGGCCTCCTTGTAAAGAGGGTGCAACAGCTGTGTTTGCTTATTTGTAGTGTATTAATTCGTGTCCGCTTGTCCTTACACAACCTTTATTTTCTTTTCTGCACTAGCCTTTAGAGCACTGCTCCAAATCCGTGCGGTGAGAAAGAAAACTGCCGGAGTTCTGTCCTCAGTCCCCTTCAGTCCAGTGCTATCGCAGAGCTCAGACAACACAGAAAATTCGGTACAGCGCTATAAATTTTTTTAAACTGATTATCACTATATATATCATCTAGGCATGATCTTAACACATGAACTCTACTTCCCCTGAGTGTGGATAAGAATATGAACTAGTATTGGTGGACTCATATTTGCAATTTGATTTAAACTTAATCAGTGACCTGACAGTTTTTGATCTCTTACATTGGACTGCAGAACTCAGAGAACATTCCTCCAGGATATGAGCCTGTGTCCCTGCTGGAGGCCCTGAACGGCGTGCAACCTGCGTCTCCTGCTCTGCCCTCAGCCCCTCTGTATGAAGAGGTCCAGTACTCAGGAGAGATGGGCGACCCACTAACTCTGAGTATCAAGCAGCAAAGCACCGTGGAGCTCAGTGCGGATCCAGCAGCTCTGAAATCCAAACACACCAAATCACCAGATGGGTAACACCATAGCATTGAACTGTTAAAAGTAACAGAATGTTTTTAGTGTAATCATTTCTTTATTACCAAAATTAGGGTGACTCTTCGTAATAATACATCATGCCATAAGTGACTACATTATAACAACAATAATCAGCTTTGAAAAAAAAAAATGTTTACAAAGAATTTATAAAACAAAACATGATGATTTAATGGGGCGGCACGGTGGCACAGCGGTTTGCACGTCTACATCACAGAAAGAAGGCTTGGGTTTGATTCCCCGGCTCCAGCGTTTCTGTGTGTAGTTTGCATGTTCTCTCCGTGCTTGCGTGGGTTTCCTCTGGGTACTCTGGTTTCCTCCCACAGTCCAAAAACATGCACAGTATGCTAATTGGCTGTTCCAATTCGCCCCTAAGAGTGAGAGTGAGTGTGAATGGTTGTATGTGTGTAAGCCCTGTGATGGCCTGGCGAGCTGTCCAGGGTGTACCCTGCCCTCGCCCAGAGTCGGCTGAGATGGGCACCAGCCTCCCCAAGACCCTAATTAGGATCAAAGAAAATGGATGAATAAATGAATAATGATCAAATAGAAACCCAGCTAATTAAAATAGTAAAACAATTAAATATATTTAAATGCATTAATGAAAAAATAATAAATAAATTTTTATAATTAAATTAGTGGTAGCACATCTGTCTCACAGCTACAAAGTCCTGAGTTTGAGTCTCTGGTTCAGGGCGTTACTGTGAGGAGTTTGCATGTTCTCCCCATGCTCACGTGGGTTTCCTCCGGGCGCTCTGGTTTCCTCTCACGGTCCAGAGACATGCACATTAAGCTAACTAACTGTTCCAAATTTCCCCTGGTTGTGTGTGATGGTCTGGGGAGCTATTCAAGATATAAGATTTGCGACAGGAAAGAAAAACGCATATAGTGGTGCCAGGGCAGGACTCTAGCTACAAACGAGTCTTTGTTTAGAAACTCCTTTCTGTTGCTACTGTCTGTGCTGATATTTTCACAACCTAGATTTTCCACAGCCCAGATATAAAGCCTTATGTTCAATATGTAACCCACACTCACACACGCTACATACTATTCAGCACTCACTCACTCACCCATAATGTTATTACTGTAATGACGGATGTATATTTGTGAGCAGATGCATATAAGGCCTGAACAACCCCATCAGATGGGATGATGTCTAATCTGAGACCAGCAGTCTAAAAATTAATAACATTTGCCAGGGACTTACATTTAAATGCAAAGAAGACACAATCCTTCTTTTTAACGAGTGCATATAAATGTTTGCAGATCTACACGATCCCCCACGTCTCCTATCCAGGAGGAAGAGGATGAGGAACGCCTGTCTGACCAGTCTGATGCTCAGCCTCGCCCTGTGCGGCCCTACAGTCCTGCTCCCTCTGAGGTGGCAGCATGTACTCATATACACACATACAGCATCACTGCTCTCTCACATGTTCTATTAATAACCTTATATTCCTTTCCTATATATATATATATATATATGTACACACACACACTGCTATATTACTTTATTGATTAGATCAGGAAAGGAGGCTGTTTATATCTTTTCCATACTACCTTCTATAGGCAAAGGCTTATTTCATAGGATTGCTTCTCAAAGGGCTTTACATTAATAATAATCGTAACAATAATATAATACTATTCAAATACAGACAGACACAAGTTAAAGGGAAATGACTGATGAAATGCCATTCTTTCCAAAAGTATTGCGTCAATGGTATTTTGATGATAGCAGAAAGTTCCCATCTCTGTTTAATTGTGATGAGCTGTTTTTGAAGGCTATAGTAGATGGTTGTTTTCTCTTCCAACATTTCATAGAGACCTTGTACACAGTGCATACATATCAGTTATTCACTGAAGGCAAGGTGGAACTCCGTTAGCTACACAGCACTTAGTTCTGCTTAGAGTGCACAGAGCTCACTTGACCTGCCTATGTGATATAGTCAAACAAATAAATAAATGACATTGCATCATAATACAAACATTAGATTTCATTAGCATGCAGGACTGTAAAAGATGCTCACTTAACATTTTGCCTGCACCCTCATTCAAGACGTGCTAAATTCAGCCCTGCTGTGTATGGCAGCATTATCAGCAAAGAAGAGATCACTCCCATCAGAATAGTAATGTTTCATCATAAAATAAAGGTGATAAAGTCAGAAAGTGAAAATGAGGTCCTGTGGTTAAGAAGCTAAAGGTTATTTTTATGACCGGCTCATTCAGTGAAATAAGAAAACACTGGGAACAAAAAGCATTGTTGTAACTGTGTACATTATTGGTCCAGCTGTTCTTCAGTGCTCTGAATCTGTTTTGTCTTTTGTCCACCACACCTAGGCAACAGTAGATGGGATAGAATCAGATCTAGGATCCCCTAACACAGGTAAATCTACATAAGAGAGGAAGTCATTTATTTTATTCTGTTATTATCCAGCACTAGAAATGAAAATAATCTATGATTAAAGCATAATTTGTTACAGGTATTTGTGTGTGTGTCTGTGTGTGTCTGTGTGTGTATAGGCTCAGAGGGCAGGTCTGTGGGGGTTTCGGTGAGTGAAATCCTGCAGGACTGTCACAGTGCACGCAGTAGCCTGAGCTGCACTGAGAGCGATCCCTCAGCAGACCTGGCACTGCCTGGTGAGTAAGCTCTCCTTCGTCATTACCTTTAGACTCCACACATGGCCGCAACCAGTCCTTAAACCAGAGGTCGCCCAGCCTGTTCCCGGAAATCCACCTTCCTGCAGGTTTTATCTAACACACCTCTTTTAACTGATAAAGAACTCCTTAAGGCAGTGATTAGGTGATTAAGATTAGAGCCAAAGGCTACAGGGAGGTAGATCTCCAGGAATAAGGTTGATGAACACCGGGTTAAACATTCTCTTAACGCACTGCATCTCTACAAGCTACAGACTGGTCTTACACTTCCTTCTGTCATTATTTACTTCATTATTTACTCCCTTCCTGTGTCAATCGGTGTTCAAATACTACACCTTGTTTTCTTAATGGTTGGTAAGATATGGTTAGTTTTTAGCTTTTAATTACACAAATTTAATTTTAATTGCCCAGACAAAAAAAAAGTCACACATGAATACGTTGTTGTTCCTCCTTTAGCCTTGCTTACAGCATGTAATCGTCCTGCCACTGTTTCAACAAACTTAAGCAACTTAACATTTATTTCCAGTGTTGGGTTCATTTCTCACTGATGTGTTGAATTGCTGAGGTCTTCTCCAGCATATCCTGAAAAGTTTCAATAGGGTTAAGGTCAGGACTGTGGTGCGCCAATACATATGTGAAAATCATTCCTCATGCTCCCTGAACCACTCTTTCATTATCTGAGTCCCCATTTTATTTTCATGCCATCAGGGAAGAAAAGTCCATTGATGTGAGAACCTGCTCATTCAGTACATTCAGCTCATCAGCTGACTTCATTTTACTGCCACATTAATGTTGCTGAGCCTCGACCTGACCAACTGGAGCAACACTACCATGGAGATTACATGCTGTGATCGAGGATAAATGCACTTCCTGAAAATATTACAGTTTGCAACAGGCAGTGTAGGATTATATATATTATTATTGC
>JAOUQZ010000051.1:16274569-16307079 GCA_028564935.1 Neosilurus hyrtlii
AGTTTGACACCCCTGACCCCTTTTTTAACTGTGTTGCAAAAATCTAAATTTAAGTGATTGTTTAGGGGCAGTGGTGGCCTGGTGGTATGGTGCTGTCTTACTGATCCGATGGTCGGAGGTTCAAGCCCCACTATCACCGAGTCACTGCTGTCCCCCCAGTGCAGCTAACTGGGTTATCAAAGGCCAGCCATGTCCCTCACTGTCTGTGGTGAGAGGCATGTAACAGAACCATTGCTGTCGTTCATAAAGAGTGGGCCATTGAGTTGCTGTCAGTGTGTTTCTGCCGTGTGATGGCCTGGCGAGCTGTCCAGGGAGTACTCTGCTCTCGCCCAGAGTCGGCTGAGATGCACACCAGCCCCCCTGTGACCCTAATTAGGATTAAGTGGTACAGAAAATGAATGAAGGAATAAGTAAGTGTTTATTATTAAAAAAAAAAAAGTCAAAAGATCCAATGAGATGCTGTTGTATTGTTTTGAAATTTGAGTATAATACAGGTCAAATATTATTTACAAGTTGTTGTTTCTATTTTACTAAACACACCATCCCATCTTTCTCTGATTTGGGGTTGTACATTTCTAAAAAGCAGAGCATTTCCCATTGCCACAAACTCACATTCCAGATGTCATCCATTTGACAGATTGTTCCACAAACAAGGCAGAACTGTATTTAAAAAAAGTTGGAGTCAGAGTTGACCAAATAAATAAATCAAAAGTATTTTAGTGAAGTATGATCAAATAAAACACTATGATTGGTCAGGGTAAATTAGTTCAGCCATATTTTAAGCTCTGGGTTTCTTATAATATACTTGATGTTTGCATGAATTTTGACTAGCTTTTACAGTCTGATGCTTGTGTGCCTCTGTGCTGTTCTGTTTCCTAACTTTCTTTCTGTTAACCTGACCTGAACTTGCTCTCAACTTACTCAGCATCTGAGTCCTGGTCTACTGCTGTTGAGGAATGTTCATAACGGTATGTAGGAGTAGTACCCCCGAGCCACTACTTCAACTGCTTTTATCGTCTCGTTGCATTAACAGCCTGTGTTCATTTCGTTTTGCTTTCAAACACCGTTTAATATTGTGCTTAAACTACCTTCTGTGCTTTAGCTCCCTAAATGTCTTATTGTAGCAACACTTACCTTACTGTACTCCTTTTTTTTCCAGGGTCATCAGGGTCGGTTGAGAGTCTGAAGAGTCAGAGCACCAGCAGCTCCATCCAGCCTTTGCTCTGCCTCCCCAGCAGCCTGTGCATCGAGGACGAGCTCCTCAGCCCCTAGCAGCACTACACTCCTGTGTGCCTCTGCGTTAGCCTTTCTGCTTCAGTCAAGAGTTTCCTTTTAGGAATAGCACAATCATCAATGTCTCTTAAACGCTATTAAGAAACACCATTGCACATTTGAAAGGCACAGATCTCCCAGACATAGACATTCTGTTCACTGAAATCTTGTGTGTTTTAGTGTCTTCCAAACACTTACTAAAGCAAAAGGTACTCGATCCATAGTTCCAAGTACCACTGATTTTCCCAATCAAATGAACAGATATCTCACTGCTCGAACACATCTCTAAGTGTAGTGTTGATTGTTATTCATAAGACACTTTTTTTACAGTGATGATGTAATCGTGTATGGTCCAATCAGTTTCTTGTAGATCCTCCTATTATTTTTTTCCACAAGGTTTTTTTTCTATGTATTGCTTATGGATTGGACAGTCAATTCTCCTTCTGTAGGATGTCCATCAAAAACAGTCTGTCTGTCATCACTTTTGGTCATACTGTTCAAAATTGGAAATGGTAAGCGCTATAAGATAAGTATTTTCAGTTAACCTTAATGGTCTTTGTATCTTCATACACATTATACGCATTAAACCTAGTCCAAGTGGGGAAAAATGCTTTTAACACTTCTGCGTTTTGTTCCAGGGCTAAGTTTAATGTCTGACTAAAAGCCAGTCTAATCTGTCAGAAGCATGGCTTTGTCGTGATTCACTGCTTCACACCCTGTAGAATGAATATTGTATATTTGTATGTAGGTAAATCATTTTGTCATAAAGTGCTGTAAGCAAGTGTGTCTTTTCATTCAAATGGCCTGGTCCCAACATGTTAGATGGACAATATATTATTATAGAGATCACACAAGGTGGTACAAGTAGGTTTGCTGCATTTAAGGGGGAAACCTTGAAAACAATTTATTTGCTCAGAAATGCGTAAAATACATTTAATCTAATTTTACCAAACAAAAACAAGCGTGGGGGCTTGAAAGCTCGGGAAAATTAAATAGTATTAAAGCAAAAAATATAAATAAATTTAAAAATATATAAAATAAAAATGTAATAGCATTAAAGAGAGGGTAGGATTTTGAGAGGAGAGTGCAGTAATGGTGTACTCCCACCAGGTGGGGCTGTGACACCAGATTCTGATGATAACGCACGAAATAATGTTTTTTTACTATTAAACAAGCACACAATCATCACACTGATCTTAAGATTATAGAAAAAAAGACAGACGAGGTAAGAGGAAGTGTGTTGTGGTGATGTGTAGGGTTAATAACGGGGTGTAACCGGGTGAGAGGGAGTCTGTCTCAGGCGCGCGGTGTGGGGGGCGGGCGGCCTGCGCGCGCGCGCGCCCTCGTTTAGCGCCGTTCCGCCCGGCTTTGGCGCGTCACCTCACCAACGGCTTCATCTTCACCGAAACGTGAGAAGTCTTCACTAGTGTCAAGAAACACACACACACACACACACACTCAACACCTCCAGGTCTACTGTATGCAAATAGTGCACAGAGAAAAATCAATAAAAATACAAAACAAATGTCTAGAAAAGAAATAAACAGAGATAAACAGTGATGTCCTGCAGGTGCGAGTGCAGGAAGCTGAAGTGCACCAGTCAGACGCACCATGCTAAAACAACAGGACCTGCTACCTGTGGCTTCCCTTCACGAGCTCCAACACACCTGAAATCATTAAACCTGCTGATTATCTAATCATTAATGTATCCTGACACAAGAATCCCGGGCTCTTTGTGTGTGTTTTGTGTGTGTTTGCGTGTGTTCCGGTAAAGACACGCCCCCCGGTGTGTTTTGTCCACGCTGCGATACGCGACGCTCGCGCCTCACTGAGCCAATCAGAGCGCGAGCGCTTTTAAAGGGCCGATAAGAGCGCACGCGACCGTCTGGAAGCGCGACTTCGCTTTCCTGCATTGTGGACCATGACACGTTTTTTTGTTTTTTGCGTGCTAGTCCTGCGCCGGATCTAATTTCCTCCGGAGGAGAATGGAGTGAGTGAGTTCCCGGCTTTGCGGATCGTCTCTCCTACAGAGTGAATGCACTTGTTGCGCTTCCTCCGCCTCCATCTAACGGACCTGGTTTCCTCCATCCCGGGAAGGCGCTCCAGCACCGCTTCCCATCTCCCCTGTCTCCGAGGTGAGCCAGTGCTCCTCCTCACTCACTTTTTATTTCTCCTAAAGCTGCACTCATAAATATCAGGACACATTTCCCAGTCGAATACATTCATCATCTATTACCAAGCTCGTAATGTTCCAGATTTGAGTCGATTTTGTTTGTTTTTCACTAGGGCTCCTGGTCTGAAACAAGAGACGTGTTTAAAGAAAAGGTGGCCGTGTCCCGATCACGATGCCCGTGTTGACGAGTTCAGAGATCGCCAAGAAGTTCAAGGAGAAGTGGATGCTGCTGCACCCGGAGGATGAGGAGGACGCGGGCGGCGCTGTGAGCTTTGATGACAGTCTGACGAGCCTCCACTGGCTGCAGAACTTCTCCATCATGAGCGCAGCCCCGGACAGAGCGCCCGGTTTCGGCTGGCGACCGCAGCAGCTCCTGCACCCGCTGGGTGGTACCGAGTCCCCCTCCAGCCCTCCTGCCGGGGACACGGCCGCCTCCGGTACTGCGCACACTCCCGGCAACCCCGCCGCGTCCTGCAGTAAGCTGTCCGGAGCGAGCGCCTACACGCCGGTGTACGGGCACAGCGGAGCTCAGGCGCTTGAGGAGGTCGATTATAAATCCAACCCGCATGTGAAACCGCCATACTCATACGCCACGCTCATCTGTATGGCCATGCAAGCCAGCAAGAAAACCAAAATCACCCTGTCCGCCATCTACAGCTGGATCACCGAGAACTTCTGCTACTACAGACATGCCGAGCCCAGCTGGCAGGTAAATACCAGATATCATACCCTACTCTTAGCTTCAAAAGCTCTTCACAAACAAGTGGTTCAAAAAAAAGTGGTTTAAGGGTGTAGGTACTCTTAATGGACTAAATACCTGCATATTTGAGGGGGGGAAATCCATTCATCCATTAGATTTTTCATTCCCAGTGTGGCAGAAGTAGTGATATTATTTATATTACTTTATCCCCACAATATGAAGGTGGACATAAACATTACATGAATAAATATACATAACTTGGTTTCTATTCTTATTTATCTGACCTCAGAGCTTTGTGTATTATATAGGATAGGCGTAACTATAATTTTAAGCCTACCTACAGGGGGTAGAAGAAAAAAGGCTATTATTTATTATTTATTATGAATTATTGTGTAGTACACACACAAAAAAAAGAATACACCAAACTGGAATTATATACCCTGTTTATGAAACAATAAAATCTAGCTACATGGAAAACCTACATGAACATGAACAAACACAGGCCACCAGTCCAAGCCCATGCTTACAGATTGTGCTGCGTGCAATGACATGATAAGATGCTCAGGTAAAATAAAGCCTTAGCTGGGAGCTGTAGCTGGAACCTGAACCCACTAAGCCCAAGAGCCATAGTGTATCCTGGGACCTGTCTCTTTAATGATGGACCCCTAGGGGCAAGATGCTGGCAGTGCGGCACAGCTGATCATAAGAAACATGCAGTGCTGCATTACAGGAGAGCCTCATTAGGAGCGTTTGCTCTCCTGTACACACAACACTCCCTTCCCCCCAGTGTTCATCTCCACCAGCACCACCCACTGTGCACAGTGGGCCAGGGAAACAGGACACCTCGACCTGCTGTACAACGAGACCTTACAGAGGTCATTATGTTTGGAGGCACGACACCATTATCAAAAACGTTTTTTTTTTTCTTTTCTGAAAAAGTAATGTGCATTGTATTTATGAAGAGAGAACAGTATGTTTTTGGTATTGAACATGATGTCTGAGTGTTTATATCCACTTGTGTTTAAATGGCTTTGAAGAAATGAGTTTTAAGTAAATGGCAAATGTCTTTTAAATGAAAGAATTGTCTCAATCGTCCCAATCTCTTCCAGAATTCAATTCGCCACAATCTGTCTCTGAACAAGTGCTTCATGAAGGTTCCCAGGCAGAAGGATGAGCCAGGAAAGGGAGGCTTCTGGCAAATCGATCCCCAGTATGCAGACATGTTTGTGAATGGTGTCTTCAAACGAAGGCGAATGCCCGCCACAAACTTCACCACCCAGAGACAAAACAGAATTCTGGCATCTTGCTCCCCTTACAGCCCTCAGCGCAACCCACAAACAGGCATGGATCACTACCAAGAACCTGTAGCAGGAAGCAAGCGCAAACAGGCCTGCCCCAAACGTGGGGGTAAACTGGGAAGAATGTCCCAGTCCCCGCTGTTAGCAAGCGAAATCAAAACCTCAGACGTGCTCCGGGGAGATTTTGACCTGGCCTCGGTGTTTGATGATGTCCTCAGTGGAAATGGCAGCACGTTCGAGGACCTGGACATCAACAGTGCTCTGAGTTCCCTCGGCTGTGAGATGGAAGTGTCCTCTCAGAACCAACACCCGTCCTCTGTGTCCAAATGGTACAGCGACGAGGACGAGCAGGCTTGTGCTTACTTGGAAATGAGCAGCATGATGGGATGTAGCATCGAGGACTTTCAGCGCCAGCAGCAGCCACAACAACAGCAGATACAGACCCAGCAGCAATATTACGAGGGACTGGCACTGTTTTCAGACCTGCCTCAGCAGCACCAACCCTGGGAGGTAAAAGAGGAGGCGCACGCCATTCCCCTGTCTCTGGATCAGGGCTATGGTCTGTGCGAAGGATTTTTCTCTGAGATGCCTATATGGGAGAGGGGCGAGGCGTTTCTCTGAACACATACACCATCATTGCTGGTCTGCAGGCCTGCTGACTTTTGTTTTGCTACATTAGCATAATGAATGGTTCAAGAAATACTATGTAATTATTCTTTTTACTTGCTTTGAATATTTTCCTGAGAATCTATGCTAAAACTTTGATAATTCTTTTTTTTTTTGAAGACGTTTAAATCATGGTTGGATTCAGTAACATGCTAATGACTACTGTGGAACATATCAAAGTAGTGACAAATTTTGTGTAGTCAAGTTAAATCTATATTAATTTTAGTTCACTTTGTATTTTAGATATTTGGTCCTGTTATGAATGTGGGATATATTTTACATCTTAAAAGAATAAATCAGATATCGGATGAGAAAGGGATGCAACAAGCCAAAGTGCTTTGCAGAAATATTTTCAGAAATCCAGCACAAGCACTTTGAGGCAGTGTATAAGTTGCATTCTTATATATCAACCTTGTAATTTATTAAATGTAAGAAAATGCAGTTTCTTTTTCTTTGTTTTTATAATCCTGTTTTGTTTGTTTGTTTTTTGTTTTTGTTTTTTTTACATCTGTTTTAGACACCATTGTCCTGATTTTTTAATTGTTAGGAGCAATATCATGTTAAGGCAAGGACTGTTTTAGATTTGTATTTGTATCGAGTTACCTAACATGCAACTTGAATCTAATTATATCCTGTACTTGAATAAAAGGATCAACAATCTCTTCAAGTTGTGGTGTAATTATCCATTAGATAGTCGAATGCTGTTTCAATTGTGATGTTAAGCTGGTTAAAAGGTAAGTGCATGGGGTTACTGTAAGTCTCCAACAATATGATATTACTATATAAGAGTGTCAACAATTAATCAAAGGCAAATTTTATCCCAAACCCCTTGTTGAAATGCTGGGAAATCCACCAAGGACTATTTTACTAGAAGGTTGTGGGTTCAATTACCAGTGGCCTCCTCATGTTTCTTTCACACAAGTATCTTTTAGGGAACATTTAAATAAATAAATTATCAGCTTTATGTGCGGGTGATATCAGTGTCCTCTTTATATGCTTTTACACTCGTATTGCAGCTTTCTTGGGTCTGTACTCTCATTAAAATACTTTTTAATATAATTTGAGAATTTCCACTGCTCACAGAACCAACTCAGTACATTTTAATTGTTTGGAATGTATGATCACAGAGCCTGAAACAGTCACTACAATTGAAAATGATGCCACAACAGGTTGTTATTATTATTCTGTACCAGTTTCCTGTCCTTGTGTTCTAATGGCAGAACAGTTTGCCCATCAACATAGAAAGTGCAAATATGATTCGAACATGCCTGGACTGGCCTACCTTCTTTAAATGATTATCAGTTGCCCTGAATAAATAACTGTAATGTTGCCCCAGACCATTCATCCATTCATTCATTTTCTGAACCGTTTAATTATAATTAGGGTCGCAGGGAGGCTGGTGCGCATCCCTGCCGACTCTGGGTCAGGGTAGAGTACACCCTGGGCAGTTCGCCAGGCCATCGCAAGGCACAAACGCGCTGAGGGCAACCTAGTGGCCTACTCTTTACGAACGACAGCAATGGTCCTTTAACATGCCTCTCACCACAGACAGTGAGAGACATGGCTGGCCTTTGATAACCCAGTTAGCTGCACTGGGGGTCAGCAGTGACAACTTGGTGAAAGTGGGGCTTGAACCCCCGACCTTCTGATCAGTAAGACAGCACCA
The DNA here is from genome assembly GCA_028564935.1 of Neosilurus hyrtlii. Classification (NCBI taxonomy): domain Eukaryota; kingdom Metazoa; phylum Chordata; class Actinopteri; order Siluriformes; family Plotosidae; genus Neosilurus; species Neosilurus hyrtlii. The sequence goes on from JAOUQZ010000051.1 coordinate 16,282,345, forward strand.
TACCACCAGACCACCACTGCCCTACACTGAAAACCTTTTTCACAAATTGCATTCAGAAATAACTTAAAAGTTCAAGCACATTACAAAACATGTAAGTGTTTGAATTGGGCTTTGGCGTTGTGTTTGGTAGTGTTGTAATGAAATAATAAAAAATGATGTGGAATATACAGTACAGTGCAACAGGCTTGAGTGCATGAAAAGAAATACTGTAGAGAAAAGATGCCTTAAAAGAATGAGGACACTGTAAAGATCTGTAAAGACTAAAATGAAACACACAATATCTTGTGTGATGACCTTTTTCTTTAACCAGCACTCTCAGATACAGTGTGTGTGGTTTTATATGGAATTGAGCTGTAAGTGTTACTGAACATCGTGCACGACTAGCCATGGTCCTTCTGGAGGTTTTGACTGTTGCACTTCCTTCTCATTTCTGCACCAAAGCTCCGCATTCCTCATTATGATTTTACCTGAAAAGTGATCTTGTGGTATAAAAGGTTGCTTTACTGACAAATATTTTTCTGCATTATTTAATTTTCTGATGGATAAGTAATCTTTTGAAACCTAAAATGCTTTTGAACTGAATAAATAATACAGAAGTCAAAGTTCATACTAAAGTATATACTAAGAGGTAGAATGCCCAAGAGCTTTGCATAGTACTGTAAACAGAAACAAATACTCCATATATTTATTACTGTATGTGCCTTTGTTATAGCTTCCAAATCCCACACTGGAAAGCATTGCCAGTGAAATTCCAGTGCATTTGAGGCAAAAAGTAATACTTTCACATTTTAAAATCTCTTTTTAATGAAAAAGGATAAAAAGGAAAGGATTATACAATCACGTTGGCGCTGCCTCCTTCTGCTGGAGGTCACTTTGTAGGGACCCCTCTGGATCTGTGGGATAAATCACATTCCTAGAACTTCAGCGAGAAGCAGGGATGCTAATTCCAACTCCCTATGGTTAAACTAAACAAAGCAACGGTCAACATTTGAAGCATTTCCTCAGTATTTGTATTCGTGTGTGCTAGCTCACTGAGTGGTTCTCTGCAGAGCTGTGAACAGTTTGAGGAGAAAACGCACTAACCTGGTGTGCAGCTCTCTGTCTTGACGAAGGTGACGTAGCACAAATGAGTTAGAGCCTTCATGATGGTGTGGGTGGAAAGGCTAAGGGAGCGGAGGAGGTGATGAGCACATCCCAGGGGAGACATTTTAATGTGGAGGTGGGCTGGAAGAGCTCCTTGGCAGTACAGATAACATTATCTTCATAGTGTCACAGCCTCAGTGCTCTATTTACACGGGCCACAGTTTTTACTCAGGCCCAGCAAACGGACCTGTCAGCAGGAACAAGGGCTGCTGTCACGGCAGGGCTGCCCAGCGCTGCTTTATTTCCCCCTGGGCGCGGCTGGCAGCCTCTGATTACAGGTGTTATGTAGGCATGCCAGCCAGATTTCACACAGAGAGACAGGGTGGCTTTGGTGTACAGCTTGCAAAAACAAGGGCACATAGCATCAGCTTCATGTTTAGGAACGTTAAAGTCACTTTTCATCGATATCTTGGGCAAGATGGCATAGTAGAAGCAGCGTTTTGTTCAAGACAATGAACTGAGTGAGAGTAAAACAGTTTCAAAACCACAAAAATGTGCAAAAAAAAGTTGACATGGGCATAAATGGACACCATTTCTTCAGAAACATTGTTTTCATAAGTCTTTATACAAGTGTAAAGTAGATCTTATGAAGTGTGTAAGACTTCAGAGAAGACTTTTCATTTTGAGATTGTTCTTATCTCATTTGGACCTTGACTAAACCACACAAACCCTTTTATTCTGGTCTAGATTTGGGAGGACACCTACAGGACTAGGTTAAAGGGCAGAGGTAATTTTGAACAATTCTTTAGAGAGCTATAATGCGATGATTACATTCAGTGAAAAAGAGATAAAACGTTTATGTCTCTTGCACCATTTATTTTTCATATTTTTTAGGTTAGATCTCTGCTCATAGTGCATCACTTTCAGGACAATGCTTTCACACTATACAAGGTTCTTGATATTAATCTAATAGACCTGGTCTTGCCTTATAACTTGAAATATCATTTACGCAACAAATCATGTGATTTTTAAAGAAATTAATTATTGAATCAATCATCAATAAAATGAAATTTATTGTCATTTAAACAACCAATCCAAATTATAATCAAGAAACAAAGAAAGAATAGTTTTACTGTATTCAGTTTTTAGTTTCTTGGATTTGCTTGATTTTTTTACGTATCATTCTTAATCACTTGCTATTCCTAGTCCATCAGTATATTAAATGGTGTTAAATATGATCTAAAGCGATTGAATAATATGTGACCCTCCAGCACCAAATCAATGACATGGATCTTTTTTTTAAGTCTAAACATTTTTCTAGCATTTTTGCTCAAATCTGAAAATCAATTTTGATCCACTAATGCATTAATCTGCTTTGTTATTCATTTCAAAAATTTTCTTGCTTCTGACTGGTGGAAAGTTATCAGCAAATTTGGTATTGCATCACTGCAATGGGATAACCAAATTATTACATTAAAATTGCTGCCAGCGGATAAGTTGAATGATCACTGCACGACTGGTAAGCACAACGTAGTAACATAACTGAATTAAAAAAAAAAACACCTAGAAGTTGGCTTTTGTATGTTGTGGAGAATTATTCGGTCTTGGCCTTTAGCCTCGGCAGATAACAACCCCTTAAGCGAATAATTCTCTATATCATACTTCTCAAAATACAGTCCTGTGATCTCCAAATTGGTTTGGTGCCGGAGGGTCACGTGTGAAGCAAAAAAATATGTGATATAACGATATAGTTTTTTTTTTTGTGTTTTTTTTTTTTTTACAAATATTTATCAATTTTACAAATAAAATATACCATTTTAATGACTTATTCATTGTTCTTGAATTAAAGACAAAGAAATGAATTACCTTTAAAATAGAATAGATATGTGTTTCAAATGTAATTGCATCTTTTCCAAAATGGTTTACAACCACCAAGTCAACTATATGACCGTATGATTTAAAAATAAAACAATGAGGAAATAAAAAATGAAACTGTGACCATAACAGAAACTTTATAATTTTGTCTGTACTGCAGTAAAAAGGTTCTGCTCAGGACTTTGCTTTTCAGAAAAACAGAAAAACAGCCTTTGTTGGAACAACATTTAAAATGCACAGCCTGCGTTTTATGTGTTTTTAATATGCTAATTATATCTATTGTGCTGAAACTGTCCAAATACAAATACATATATACGCTCGTAAATTTGGGCAGCTGTTTACGCCTTTGTGACAAAGTCTCAATAGCAGTGCCTGAGCGAATAGGCATGCAGTCTGGATCCTTTTGAAATGCTTCCACACTTACAGCCAACAGACAGCCTCTGCTCACCCGTCTCTCCTCAGCTAAATGAGCATTTAAAACCTGCTGCATGTGGGCAGTATGGGTTTATTTTCCTATGAAAAATAGATTGTTTACCACTGTTTAATCAACTAATCTTACAGTCGAATCATCATCATGCCTTCTTCTTTTTACTTTGATGACATGAGTGGACCTGTTATAAAACATCTACAAGTCAACATCTCCACACTGACTAGTTCAGGCACTCTCATCATACGTGTAAGATAATTCCAGCACTGGATAACTTTCATATGTGGCCGACTTCCTCACAAAGCTGATTCACCGCATATAGTGTTCATTTGTGTGCATCTGCAGTTAAGTGAACACTGAAAGTGTCAATTCAACTCTGCGAATTCTGCTGTGTAGAAAACGATTGAGCTGTGATTGGAATGTAGAATGAGCTTAGAGTTTTTCTAAATGTCACTTCTTCCCGCCTCTTTCATCTTCTCTGCGTGCCATAAAGTGGGCTGCAGACTAGGGTGCTGGCTGGCAAACTGGCTACTCAAAAGCATTCCTCCAGGGTCTCTCAGGTCTCTGGGGCTGAAGGGAGGTGTGGGGGTGAGAGACAGAGACACACACATGCACACACACTCACAGAGGGACAGACAGAGAGAAAGAGAGAGACAGACAGACAGACAGAGAGAGAGGGAGAGATAAAGAGACATAGACAGACAGGCAGACAGACAGATGGATAGACAAACAGACAAACAGACAGACAGAGAGAGAGAGAGAGAGAGAGGGGGGGAGGGAGAGAGAGAGAGAGAGAGAGAGAGAGAGAGAGAGAGAGAGAGAGAGAAGCCAGAGGCCAACATGTTGTGGTGTGCAGGACAAGAGGCACTATCCTGGAGCTTGGCCACACACTGTGCCCCATGCCAGGCAGATGATGGGAAAACTCCTTTCTGTTTCTTTTACCACCCAAAGTACTTGTAACAATTGCTTTCATGCCACAGAAAACTTCTATTTTTTGCCCTTTAAATAGCACAGACTATTAAAGGACAAATGCTATTATAATGGGTTGAACATTCAAATTCATACAGAATACAGAAAAGTTGTTTGTCTGAATATTGAATTTCATCTGCTTTTAACTACAAGCTACTTCAATAGCTCTATGAATGGAAGGTTCAGAAAATTAAAAACAACATAAAAAAATATGTTACATATTTAAGTACATTATACAGCTATGGTTTATAAGGTGGAATTGTTTAACTGTATGATAACTTGTTAATAGGAAGTCATGAGCTTCTTTCATTATGGTCTCAAATAACTAAATAAGCAACAGTTAGAAATCTTTTCTTATTGACATTTTAGATGACTTAAAAATCTTGAAATAGACTACACGTTTGTGTGTGAACACCTTTATCTTTCTGCATGCCCATCCACAGACAACCCCCCCCCCTGCTTTTCTCTTGCCTCTTATTTGATTAGCCATGCTCTGTCTTTGTGTACTGCCTTGCATTTAATGCTTGTGAAGGGCAATTCAACACCCTCTCTGTAAGCCAGCGCTCCATCTTTCCTCGTTAAAGGCTGTGGCGTGTTAGCTTGGCTCTCTTGAATCAGATCCTGCTCAGACTCTGTCACCTGCCTACAAGTCTGTCCACTGCCCACACAGGCTGAGGAAAAGCTCATTAGCTTTAGCACTCCCGCTAACTGGCAGCAGAATGAACACACGACTACATAAACATGACGCTGCTCAGGGGAAACGAGAGACATGGCCTCCATTTGAGTGGCTCCCTTCTGTCCTTCATTATTCATCACTCACCTGAGTACTACGTCCACGGACACTGTGGTGACAAAAGCACTGAGCCTACAAACACATGGCTCTACCATAACAGCTTATATACAGCAGTGTCTTTATTTTTGTTATACAGGTGAAGTTTCTATTTATGGCATGCTCAATCAGTGATTAGAAATCAGTGTGTAATGAAGGAATAAATCACCTGGCTTTGCTTGCGTCGCGAGTCTCTCCTCCAGCAAGACGTTTGTTTGGACACTTTGCTGGAAAAGTGCAGCACATGTTCTTCCAGGAGGTCTGCGGCTTCCTCATTCCCATTTCACTCTAGGGAGAAAGATTTGTTGTTTTGCTTGTTGAATGGAAAGATGTTATCCCTTTCATCAGTAGTGCATGAGACACTCTCTGGAGAAATCCCATTTTCGTTAGCCTGGTCAAGCCCCATGGTTCAAAGTCTGCAGGGGATCTGCGAAACATTGGTTTAGGAGAAATACCAGCTTGTGTTAGGAGACCCTGCAATTCTTTGAATATAAATTAAGAATCTACATAGAAATGGCAAATCTAATAAGATTCAATAATAAATTCTAGATTCTAAAAAAAATATTTGGCGTCAGTGACCACAAATGCTTAAATTTGCTTGGTGAAACATACCAAGGTAAGCTGATAGTTATATCAGTCAACAAAACTGATATTAAAATGAATGCAAATACTGAACCAAGCGACCATGGCTAGGAGGTGAAGGTATACCTGCTGATACCTGAGAGAAAGAGGGAGAGCAAACATCACCAGGGCTTCATTAAAACTGATTGGGTCCACAGGGATCACACCTGTTCCTGGAAGGTTGGGAATCAGTCGTGCACACATGCGCAGTGCCTCCATCAACAAGAAGAGCAAGGTTAATGTCCTACAAACACAGAATCAGGAGTATGTGAGTGCAATGGACTCAAGCAGAACAAGCAGGTCTCTCTGGAGGCTTCACTGTGTGGAACATTTCAATATTTCCCTGGATGAGCCCACTTCCTGTTTCCTGTCTATAATTCCATGATCACAGATTTACCCCTGACATTACTATACATAAAGAACAGAGGTCATCTATAGCTGTCACTCGTATCGCTGTGTTTTTAGCATGCAAACTAGTTTCTGAAAACAAGCTATGTATATTTGCTATGCCAGTGTCCTCCCTTTTAGAAAAGCTCATGTGAGAGAAAGAGAGAGAGCGAGAGAGCGAGAGCGAGAGAGAGAGGGAGAGAGAGCGATCCAAATGCATGGTACAGTCAGTACAGTTGCATGACAGAGAAGTAGGTAAAACCTCTGACGAGCTGAAGCCTGCTAATTGGACACATGAGGCCTGAGGTGAGTAATAGCTCTCTACTGAGAACAACAGCAAAGAGTTGGGAAGTGCTATATGAAAAAAACGTCTTTGTGTGTAGCCATGTGTTAAATATTTTACTGTTTATAATTAAATCGATAGTGTTTGACAACACAGAGCATATCACATGTGTACTCAAGAATATGTAATGTAGGACGTGTTTCATCATATGCATAAGTTAGGGCAAGAAAGCACAGTTAGAATGCAGGGTTTCTTTGCTTTAAGTCTCCAGCTTGTACATAAAATGGGTCATTAATTTAAAATATTTTAAAATATTTAATGTTTATTTTATATATAAAAAAAAAGCAGGAATATCTGCTAATAGGGGGTAAGGCGATTCCCGTATTTAATTAGAATTTTTTAAAATACACTTAAATGGCCTCTTAATTATCCCTGTGAAAACCAGTGGAGGGGTGAAGGTATGAGCTGCTATATCTCCAGAGCTCCAGGACAGACCTTACCGTGACCTATTTTATGTTTGTCTGGAGGCTGTGGTCTTTTGGACAGGTGCTTAAAAAAGTGTCTTAAAATGTTTGTGGCATTTGTATTTATTTGAATATTCATTTATTCATTTTCTGAACCGCTTAATCCTAATTAGGGTCGCGGAGAGGCTGGCACCCATCTCAGCCAACTTTGGGCGAGGGCAGAGTACACCCTGGACAGCTTGCCAGGCCATCACAGGGCAGAAACACGCTGATGGCTGTACTTGAATATCTGATACAAAAAAAGCAAGATGTGCAGAACAGCCATTGGCTGAGATGTTCTTTTGTTACTCTATCATGAAGGTTTGTCTCACTTGTTCCAGTTAAAGCAGCTGATGTTTAAAAAACACCCATCCTCTTTCACTTTCTGATCATCCCAAACCTTTTGCAACTCCTGTTTGAATTCAGACCAGCCAGTTGGACTAAGGAGAAAGTTCTGTTCCTTTTTAATGAGCCTCGCTGATCCTATGCCAGATTACACTCAGTGCGGAGCAGCACTCTCTCCTTGTAGTGCCAATTATGCAGCACCTCAATAGGACTGGGCTTTTTAAAAGAACAAACGATACAATGTATAGTTCACATGCCAAATATATCACATATTTTACCCGTAGTTTAAACACAGGTCATTGTGATGTGTGATGGCTGAAACAATGAAGAATAGTTGTTAGTTGTGAAGGAAAAAAAAGTTGTCAATGAAAATCTCAGTGGAAAGCCTTCGTGAAGTTGAACCTGTATCTGGAAAGGAATTAGAGGAATTGCTTATTTAATTTGCTGAAGTTGATGGATGAGCAGACCCCTGTGTTTCTGCAATGAATGCCTTGTCTCTTGTCTGCGTGTACTCACATCACTGTCTTTGTCCATTTGGCATGGTGTATACAGTGGAGTAGATGTCTGAGGAATTTTAACGCTGTCTGTTGTTTGTGGAATTGTGCCCCATTGGGAATTGTGACAGGTCTGTGCTGCAAGTGGCCAGACTACACTCTTTATTCCAACTGACTGACCAAAAGGAAGATCAGAGACAAAAAGCCAGACAGATCTATGCTATGTTGGTTGGGGTAGTTCATTTGTTCTAGTAAGGGCAGCACTTCAACTGTTGTCATTATGATTGCAAAAAATTTGCCTTGAACCTGTTCTGCAGTTCATATGTAAGTCCCAATACATGACCTAAATTAATAGGAATTATTATTATAATATATATATATATATATATGGGCAGTGGTATCTTAATCAGTTAAGGCAATGGATGACTGATCCGAAGGTCAGCGGTTCAATCCCCATTATCACCACCGTTGGGCCCTTGAGTAAGGCCCTTAACCCTCAAGTGCTCAGCTGTATAAAAATGATAATTGTAAGTCGCTCTGGATAAGAGCGTCTGCCAAATGCTGTAAATGTAAAAATATATGTATATAAAGATTTTAATATAGACAGATCAATAAATAAAACTTCAGACACATTTTTCCAGGCTTTTTTGTTTTTATCTATATAAGATTTGTTGTAAATTTCCAAGGAATTAAATCTGGTAATTCTGAATTAAAGAAAAACAATCAGCACTGGAGGAAGTGGGTAAATAAGCAAAAGAGAACCATAAAAATCCTCACAGTACATGTGATGATTGGGCCCATAAAATGTATGAAAACTAATGGATTATACAAATAAATCTTAGTGCTTTTATATTAAGGCCTTACAGTTTGTTTATTCATTTACTTAGCTGCTCTGCCAGGTGGTAGCTTCATAGACCATAGCAGGATCACTGTAGAGAAGCCATTTCATCTGGATGAAATTCCACTTTATCACAGGGCACCAGACCCATACCCATTCCTACCTAGGGGCAATGTTTTAGTGTAAAATTATCTTCTTATGGTACAAAAATGGACACAACAAATTCCTCCACTCTCATAATGTGAGACACAGTGCTGTCTGTCTCTGGCCTTGTACTCATGGGCCTCCCAGCCTGTCCACTGTCCCTAGATCTTTTTATGTGTATCCTGGCTCCTCAGACCTCCTTTAGCTTCTCTTAGCATGACAAAGAAGGCCTGCTGAGTTACCTCCCAAGACTGAGTTTGGTCCACCGGTAGCCTCATTTACTGGCGTAGCTCCCGCTGCATTGTAAAGCTGTTGTTAAGAGTCTAGGCAGGCTGGAAAAGCCTCATTTTCAAGGGCAGACAATGCATGCCTGCGTTACCATACAGTGGGGCAGCAGATAGCACGCCTGTTAGTTTTATATGACAATCTAGACTGGTGTTGGGTTTTCAAAGCACGAGACACTTGTTACTTTTTGATGCATTACCTTTGAGAAGGTGACACTAAATTCTTTATTGTATTCTACATTGTTGAATACACCAGGGCATGCTCTATAGTTTGGTACATACCTTTGTGTATTCAACAATGTGTTTTGTATTGCCTATGTCTGTTAACATGTATGTAATGTCTGTCACTATTTGCTGAGAAAGTTTTCGAAGAGTTTTTCAGAGGCTTGGGACAGGAATGTGAAAATCTCTGGAGGTCAGCTGAACAGGTATTTGAACTTGGTTACATGTTGATAGAGCACCCTTGCAGACAAACACTTGATTGCCCTGTTTAGAGTGCCACTCTAATGAAATCAGCAAAGCTGTAATTTCACAGGCAGGGCATTGAAAGTGCTTGGTCATGATTGGGTAAGAGCTGCTGAAAGAGAGACATGCTCTCGGCCCAGGTCCTAGGGGTGCGCTACAGGCATGTCTGAGCCTGTCTTTTGAGATCATGCCAGCATCAAGTGTCTAACCAGAGACCAGATCTCACTGGATGGTCAGTGAACGACCCAGGTGCAAAACTCCCAGTGTACATTACAATGACTGTGGAAAACAACTCTGATTTAGAGACTACAATTCGAGAGATGAAAAAAAGATGTTCTCTTTCTTATCTTTATATCAAGAGCATCATAATTCAAAGATTACTGACAACACTTGTGTCAATATCATACTTAGGTAATCTGTTGTCATAGAACCAGTAGAGAGCCATTACAGGTGGATCTATGGAAAGACAGCATAACAATACTATATAACAGCAGATGCAGCAAGAATGACTACAAACCAGTAACCTCTTAACTTTAAATGTATAGAATCATCAGACACATCTCCTTGTTCAATCTGTCCCAACATATGATAAGATGGTGGGAGACAATCATGGCAATCAGATCTATCTTTTTAAAAAATCATTTGCCTAATATAAAGTAAATTACTGAGAAAACCTTCATTGGTCTGTGTGGTATTAGTTCTTTGTGGTCTTTGATGGTTAATATTGTTTGATTACAGCATATTTTAACACTATATATAAATATATATATATGGTTGTGTGGTGACTGTTGGCCCTGCGATGGCCTGGCGAGCTGTCCAGGGTGTACCCTGCCCTCGCCCAGAGTCGGCGCTTTGTCTTTTTTAAAGGAACCAACACTGAACATATTTGATCTCACACAGTGAAGCAATATACTGGAACCATATTATCCTGTACATGATGACTCAAGGCAGTAATACATATCACAGGGCACCTTGCATACACACATTCGCACATTTATCTACATCTATGAAGAATTTAGAGTAGCCATGTAGCTAGCATGTTCATGCAGCTGGTAATCCTAATGGTAATTCGCAGGTACTTCTTTCTAATCCCCTTTTTATCATCATTGATTAGATTTAATGAAGCTCTTCAGAATGTTACTTAATGAGTATTCTTAATCTAAATGTAAATAAGATGGATAACATTGCATACCTTACCATCTTTTAAAACCAACATTGTTATTGGTTGTACAAGCTGTTCTCTAAAGTTAGAGCTTTATCACTGCCTGTGTACTCATGTTCACTGTTAATGAATGTAAAGGTTTCTGTCCTTCATCCAGATCGACCCCCCTGGACAAAATTACTGACTGTAATTTATCTAAACAGAATTAAGCATCAATGTGCTTTCTAATATTCTTGCAGAAGCACAGGCTAACCTGAGACTGAGGCCATACCTCAACCCAGGGCAAGTCTACACATGCCCTGTTTACTGATTAGACACGTACATTGTGTGCAGGAACAATAGTCCATGTCTAAAACAATGCCATGTATGATGTAGGACAGTGTCAGGGGGGTCCAACCTTTAATGGGCACCTGTCTTTTCTGGTTGTTCAAAAGCATTGTGCTAGAAGTGGATTATTTTTCATGAATATCATTATATTGCTATTGTGTGTCTAATGCTGAAAACTGGTATTTTCTTTCAAATGACATTTCCTGATGTTTTCAGATTTAGAGACCATATATAGACGGTTGACTTAAGGGATTAAGTATGAATAAGTAGTATAAACATTTTTAAATTGTCCTGTTATCAGGACAGGTTTCATATTTTTCATGGCATGACAAATGAAATTCCTATTTTTCATAGAACCTAACCTGTCTTATAATTAAAGTTTTTTTTTAAAAAAAGTAAATATTACAGAAATCCCCCGGTGCAGCTAACTGGGTTATCAAAGGCCGGCCATGTCTCTCACTGTCTGTGGTGAGCGGCATGTAAAAAAACCATTGCTGATTTTCGTAAAGAGTAGGCTTCATATCCATCAGCATGTTTCTGGTCTGCGATGGCCTGACGAGCTGTCCAGGGTGTACTCTGCCCTCGCCAAGAATCGGCTGAGATGGGCGCCAGCCTCCCCGCGACTCTAGGATTAAACGGTTCAGAAAATGAATGAATGAAGCAATATTACAAAAATGGTTTTGTTTGCTCAGGGTGCAAGTATATATTACGAAACTGTGTTAGTAATTCAGATGCATACTGCTACTTTCATACACAGCCAAAATAAAAGTCCTGCACTTTAATATTTTGTTGGAGCACCTTGAGTGTTGATTACAGCACATGATCTCCATGGTGCCCTGCAATGGTCTGGCAAGCTGTTCAGGGTGTTCCCCACCTTTACCCAGAGTCAGCTGAGATGGGTGCAAGCCTCCCTGTGACCCTAATTAGAATTAAGCGACTTAGGAAATGAACAAATGAATCTCCACGGCATTGTTTTCACAAATTTAGGCAATATTAGAGTATTTATTTCCAACCAGAGTTATGTTCACTTTTCACTGACATCTTGAAATGATGGTAAAATCCATAAAGTCTTCTTCAGCACATCCGCATGCATGTGTGGAAATGATTCTTTATAGTTCCTGAACCAATCTGTGATAACAGAGTCTGGGATGGAGTCTGGCTCTGGGAAAAAATCATTTTCTTGCCAAGTAATGCTGCTGAGCCCAAGATATGTGTGTGTGATTGTGTGTATATATATATATATATATATATATATATATATATCTATAGATAGATAGATAGATAGATAGATAGATAGAGAGATAGATAAATAGATAGATAGATAGATCGGTCAGCCACCCAGTGGGCCTCAGCTCAAGACAATTTTAAAAAGCACACTTCCTCAGCTGGATGGCATGCTTGTGGTCACTGGTTGTCCTTCCTTGGACCACTTACCACTTTTGTAGGTACTTACCAATCACTGTTGAATCAATAGACCCAATCATTTAGACAACACAGTGTGGCCCTTGTTAAAGTCACTCAGAACCCTATGTTTGCTCATCATTCCTGCTTCCAACACATTAACTCTGAGAACGGATTGTTTAGTTTCTGATGAATACACCCCACTACTTGTCTTTAAAGGTTTAAAAAAGTGTATTTTTAAACTATATCTGATAATGGAATGTGTGTGTCCACTGTCATGCTTAATGAAATAAGTAACAAGAAAATGAAAATAAGTCATAAAAGTCTCATTTCAGTTTGCTTTCCTTATGTTCCTGTGTATCCTATGTAGTGATATCCACCTTGCATGCAATGAATAATTGTTCTAATTATACATAACAACAATTTTAATACTTGTGTCCAGGGTAGAGACTGGAGGATAATGCTGGAATTAGTAACATGGCTGGCCAGAACTTACATTATCAAAGGTACTTACTTTACTCTGAATTTGAGCAACCTTGTCATTAAGGAACATGTGCTAGGAAAATGTAGCTACCATGGCCTACAGTAATGTTGCCTGAGGAGTGTATTCAGACTCTAATTCAGGCTAAAACTTTTAACCAAATGTAACGAGTAATGTAAATTAAAACAATATGTTAAGACATTAATAGGTGTCACAAATAGCAGCCTCTAAATCTTTGTTAGTCATGTAGAGAAAATTGTTGCTTTAGTATGGCAGCCACCTCCACAACATTAGAGTCACTCTCATCTCTGAGTTGAAGCATTGTGTGGGCATTGTGAAGGATCTTGTTAAACTCATGTGTAATAAGCAAACATGTTCATGGATGTAATTAGCAGACTACGAGCCATGAAGGAGCAATCAAAGGGAGCTCAGGGGGACAACGAGAGGGCTGAGGATCACTACTGCTGGGGAAGACAGTTTCCAGCAGCCCGAGGCCTGGAGCTGACAGCTGAGTAGTACGATGAAAGAGCCTTGGGCTAGAATGTGGCCGTTAGCTCTCCAAACACCCACAGGAAAGAAATGACAGCATGACCTAATTTTAAAATGCAGTAGTTTCAAACTGTACAGTGAGAACTGATTGGCAGAGTGCTTGATTATCATGGCATTTTATGTGCACCAACTCACAGCTATTCCTGATGAGCTTCAGTAATTTATCATAGTACTGTCCATGACAGAAGAAAACAGACGCGTCCCTCATGAACCTGTGAGGTAAGAGAGATTAAGACCACTAATAGCCTACATAAAGCATTGATGTTGCCATCACGGCACCACCTGTAGTGTGCTTTGAACAAACACCTAATGATCCTAAATATCCGATGTGCTATACCCCTCAGTATGACAGGAAGCCAGGGGACAGGTGGCAGATACAGTAGGTCACTTGTTGGGACTGAAGCTCCTTTCTCTCTCCACTGAGGCATGACTGTGCTGGCAAGATCAGGTGTGCAGTTGACAGCCCCCCTCCTGAACATATACCACCACCACCACCATGTGCACCCCCATTAATTTACCTGCAAGCCCTAGGCCTGGTACAACTCTGGGGAGCTTGTTGTGTCGTGTGTACTACTCTGAGGGACAATGAGGGGAGACAACCTGTCACTAACCACCTGCTGCGCAGCTGCCTGGGTCCAGTTTCAGGGTCAGTTTTCAGCTGCCTCCCCCATCAGTCTCTTAGCCCTCAGTGTCCAGAACCTGCACTTCCTCCACGTTTGTAATCTTCAACTAAGAATTGGTGCCTAGATTAAGATTCAGGTGGAGCTTCTTTGACACTGAAGACCTGTTTGTATCATCCCATATTTCAAAGCTTCAAACTTGGCTGTTTAGCTGTTGGACACATCTTGGAACAGTTATTAGGTACATGATCATGTCTGTATTTTGTATTTAAAAGGCAGCTATTTAATGTTTAGTGTCCCCCCAAAAAAGGAGGAAAATACTGAGAATCTGTGGTAAGCAAAGCATGCATGTTTCAATTCAGTGACCAAGACAGTGGAATTCTGGTTAATCTATGATTGTTTGGAAGACAAAAATGCCAGGTGTGCAACCAAGCAGGTCAACTGTTAAACTCATAACCAGTTGATGATAATCCAACCCTTTACACCTATTATTTGTTAACTAACACAAAATTGTTTAGGTTCTCTTAGATGTTCTCTGATATTCATTAACTGCATTTTATCATGAGGCTCAATAAGAGCTAATCTGAATATAACAACAATGTACAGCTCTTTAGTGACACAAAAGTGATACAATGTGTCCAAAAAAAGTGAACAAAGGAGAAGAATAGGAGTCAGTGAGGAGGGCAGTGTTTAAAAAAGACACAGACAACCAGACCAGCCCTGGGCCTTGAATGATCTCTACCTTGGCAGAGTGTGGCTGCTAATCAACCAATGGCTGTTGTGCAGTCGTGAAGTGGGGGGGATTAGAGAAGCGCTCTCCGCACACTGATTTGATGCTGATCAATGATTTGCGATATGGACCTCTTACCCTAAAATTACCATCTCTATAGGACTGAGCATGGAGAGCATGGGGGCTGGGAAATACACAGGCTAATTTCCTCTGTAGTGCCGGGGTGGGTTTGATGTATAGAGCTGCTAAGAAGCTGTGATTGCATGGGCTGCCTCTCTCAGCTGTCCCATTGTCCTTAACTGGGAAAGAGGGAAGGAGACGATGGAGCGGTAGTGAGAAAAACGGAGAATGGAGAGAGGAAAAAAAGTGTGAGGCAAGAAATGATTGGAAATGTGGTAACTTGTTCCCGAGGAGATATTTGAGCCTTCACCATTACAGAGGCATTGTTTTCAGACCTGTAATCATCAGAAGAAGAGCACTCAAGCGACTTCAGCAGCCTGCAGCCCAACGCACACATATTCATTCGCTACCTCTTAATTACCATTTCGGCTAAACTAACACAGACCCTCTTGTGCTGTGTTGTGCTACAGTAGGAAATGGGAGGGTGGGGGTTGAAATTAACATAGCACACAATAGTGAGGAGCTTTTTTATCGAAGGAGGTGCGGGAGAGACGGTGAGCCATGAAGATGGAACTCTATTAATGCACTGGTGCATTCTCTGTAGACCAGAGCTCATCCTTCAGATTGTGGCAGACCACAGGTCCAATCCAAATCCCAAACCTCCCCCACATGCACACAGGATAAGGAACTGCTTTCATATCAGCACAATAACGAACACGCTGACAAACAATGAAGCACACAGAATAGCACTTGTTGATGGATTTTAGTGTGATGGATTACACTAGGTAACAATACAAACTGAAATGAATGAAGAGTTCTCAGATAAGGGTATTCTGGTCGAGACATCCACCTGTTTTTCTTCTTTCTAAACTGAAAATAAATATGAAACAAAGAGAAATACATTTACTCTTATTGTACTGTGTATTACAAGAGAGCAGGTAGCTAAAACACTACCAAACATGCACTACCTAAGTAGCAGTGTACATATTACAGGTTATGAATAAAAGTGCTCAGAGTTAATGGAACACAGATATGGCAGCAGTTGGTATCGATCAACAAGGCACTAGAGGTGTTTAGATCACTTCTTCTCCCCAGGGACGACTTTTCTCTGAGCCTAAGAAACGAATGTCTTCATTGAGTGCATGTAAAAAAAAAAAAACAGACTGACACAGACCCTAACAGAACAAATTTCTCTCTTCACAGTTAGATCTGGGAGATTGAAAACCATTTCACAACCCTCCACATTTTCCTTCCTATCCTCTCTGTAAGGCCTCAGTGGAGGTGAGTGTTGAGGTCATATTTCTCACAGAACTTGTCTGTCAGAGGGATGCAGGTAAGCAGCTCGCACCATTCGCACTTCAGTGGATACACATAGAAGAGCACCACAAAGCTGGAGAAGATTCCCAGAAAGAGTGTGAGCGAGACCAATATCTGGCAGCGCTTTCGGTACATGTCCATTTGGCCAAAGCTGATGTAGGGCAGGAATGCGAAGGAGAGGAAGAAGCCTGAGATGAAGCCGCAAATGTGAGCGAAGTTGTCAATCCATGGCAGCAGGCCAACGGTGAAAAGGAAGACAACCACACACAGCAGCTTGATGAAAGCCCGCCATGGCCGCGCAAGGATCTGCCAGCTCTGAAACAGCTCTAC
The DNA here is from genome assembly GCA_028564935.1 of Neosilurus hyrtlii. NCBI lineage: Eukaryota > Metazoa > Chordata > Actinopteri > Siluriformes > Plotosidae > Neosilurus > Neosilurus hyrtlii. Next base: position 16,298,929 of record JAOUQZ010000051.1, read on the forward strand.
AAACAGACAGGCGAGAATGCCGAACTGAGAGCCGGCTGGGCCGACCTAATAGAACAACAAGAAAAAGAAGTTAGGTCATTGTATCCTTCATCACATTACACAACACACCCAGATTCACCCAGATGTTGAGGGTTTATGAGAATGACTGCACCTCAGCTCTGTAGGGAAGAAATATGGCGCTGGCCAAATTGCCTGTAACTCCACTGAGGATGTAAATAATGGATATTCGAAGCCACCCTGCTAGTTTTTCCAAATCTCTCAGGATGGTCATTTGAAAACACACAGACACCAGACAGTGCAGGATCCTGAGTAAAAACATTATTATAAAAGAAATATTAACTTAAATATATGCGAAACATTTAACAAATTTTTGGAGCTGTTATAATGTTTTGAGCACACATCCTGCTTACCCAGCATGTAGGAAGAGAGAGAGCCACAGGCGATAGAATTGATCTGGGATCTCTGGATTAAGGAAAGGCAGCAGGCCACACACATCATCCATGCAGTGCACCTGATGAAAGGCATATTTAAGAAATCTGACACTGTGCGTGAGTTTAACCTCCACCTAGTGGTGAACCCACTCTGAGTCAGACTCACAGGCCGAGATCAGCAGAACTGCTCTGTACACCCTCTGCTGGTTATAAGTTTACAAAACAACTCTAGTGTTAAGCTAAGCTGCTAACAGAGATAGCAGTGGGAGATGTGGAAATGTACCTGGGAGCAAAGTGTGGCCTCTTCATGAAAATAGCCCTTCATAAAGTCACAGTACTCTCGGGATGTGATTTCACACCTGCAGAAAAAATATATCACTTTCAATACCATGTTCAATTTTATATGATGCTGAAATTAACGGCCATGTATGTAAAGGAGCAATGCGTAAAACACATGTAGTCCTATAGATCCCCCTCACCTTCCTTTGGTTCCAATGCAGCATGGTCGGCCTGTGATCACACAGTCTATATGAGGCAGGTTTGTATGGTTTCCGCTGCTGTACCTGGTGCAGATCTGAAAAAAGACAGGCAGTGTCTGTTATCCCAACAATTCTGAACAATGCAAATGAAATAAAGGATAGAAATAAAAATTAAACTTGTCAAAACTAAAAATAATTTTCCATAGAAATTAATCACATATTAAAGTCAGAGGTTTTGTGGATGAGTCATACTCACTGGCCACTTGGTGATGTCATCAGGCCACTCATGAGGTGAGACAGAAGCTGGCTCCAGACAAGTCCTGATGTCATTACACAAAGCCATCAGTCACATGCCTGAATCATGTTACCTCTCAATGAATAAAGCTTGTAATGCATTACCTTGGGTCTTGGTGACAAACTGAGCCGTACTGGCGTAATTTGCTGTCTAGATATGGAACACTTGAGTGCTGAGGCCACTTTACCCAGAGAGCCAATGTACTCTTAGAGAAAAAGTGCAAAATATGCAAAATGATATAATATACTAATATTTGTTCATAATAAACTGCCACATTATAATATTATGAAATACTGTGGGTATATCCCATTTCAAAAACAAATCTCTGTGCTAACAATACATATTTTAAGCATTAAATAAATGTATAATAATTGGACTTCGGTTATAGCTTTGATGTATTATGTATTTTATAGTATGTTATAGTATCGATGTAAGGGATAATATAATGTACAGTGAGCCAGTAATTATCAGGACATAAACCTTGATAGGGGGATCATGACCCCCATGTGCAAGAGAGGGATTTTATATCACCCTGAGTTTATTTTATGTACACTGTACATTATCCCACTTATTACATGACTACTTACAAAATAGGGATTAATAAATTATTGTACTGCTTGTGCTAGTGACAGAACCTGTAAAAGGCTCTGTTACACTTAGCAACAGTCTGTTATAAAGACATGACAGAACACAATATTTTGATACACAGTGTCATAAACATGTCATTACGTAGGTGTTGTAATATCTGTGCCGCATTGCCCTCTTCAAATGTATTCAGTAATTGGAAGCCATATGTATTTGCATAATTATATCCTACAGTCAGGGATGAAATAATGGCACTGACTGAACACTCTTCCTGAGAGGTCTGCACGCAGCCTGATTGGTCATTTCGGACACAGCAGGCTGAGTGGCGCTCCTTCTCCCTCTTCTCCTGAATCAGGTCATGCACCTGCTGGTCTTGGCGCATGCATGGTGAGAACTTGGCTCCCAAATGTATCAGCGCCACCTATCAGCCAAGATATAATATGGCGATTAACTGCTTTATGCTCCACAACTGAGCCGCACAATCAGTGAAGAGAAGACAGTTATGGACTAAACAATAAAGGCAACCTACTGAGTTTGGTCCAACCCAGAAGTTTTCTTGCTGCACATACTTGACATTCTCATATATGCCTTTATTTCTTAACACCTGGAACATGAAAAATGTCAGAAAACTGTAAATGTAGTTGGACTAAAAGGAAAAAGTTATATAATAAGCAGGTATGACTTACAGAATCTACAGTTTCATGTTGGGAGAATCCAATAGGTGCAATGCCATAAATACAAACTGACAGGATGGTGATAAGCAAGTGAACAAACGTTATCCAGTAAGAGAAAAAAGGCCTACAGAAGAAAACGAAACCAAAACCTGTCAGTATATTTATTCATGTTCAAAAAAAACACACAAGGTTTAAATGCATAAAAGAGCTGTAACATATAAGGAATTAATTTTTATTTGAATATCAAATGGAGAACCAGCCTGTGGTTGTTCATGTCTTCTATCTGTCTCTTTACATAGCTGTCAATGCGTTTGCGGTATGTGCGGTTGGTCAGCCTTCCTACTATCCCCAGGCCATAAGGACGCTTCTCACGGGCAAAGAGCTTTGTAACAGGCACAGTGATGCGCTGACCTCGTCTCTGGCCATTCACACTCACAACTTCTTGGCATAAACGTACTTTAGGTTGGACCAGAGAGCCATCCCTCCCTTTCCTCCAGCCTCTCTCAAGTGGCCTACAGAGTCAGAGAAGGAGAAAGCTGTGGTCAATACTTAAAGAACTTTCCTTCTTTAGCTATTATGGTTAGGTACAACAGTTTACTTCTTTCTTATTTTGTAACTGTTCTCATACATTTCCAGTCTTGTTTGTCTCTGTTTGATGGCAGACAGTGTTTGAAATGGTTACAGGGAATATGTTTTTCACATATGCAAACAGCTAGCCATGAGTTTCCATGTGAGCAAGAAATTTGCTCACTCACAGCTGTGCTGTGCAGGTCACCAAAGGAGCCCAAACCGTTACTGAGAAGGTACTACACACAGTCCTCATTAAGGTAGAAGGGATCCTCAATTCAAATCCTTTTTCGATTTTTTGCTGGGTATACATCACCCTCATTCCAACACACCTGTCTCCTCATGGGACGACATGACACTTCCTTAGCACAAGTTATCGAAGAAGATGGCCACATGGCCTCCAGGCCCATCAGAAAAGGCAGACCAAAGCAGCAAACCTGCAGGTGGGAGACGTCCAGCTGTAGAAGGAGTCACCCAAATTTTCCCTGGCGCTTAAGTGTGGGTGAAGGACAAAACATACACCCGATCAGTGGTGAAGTTTAACAGTCTTCCTTCCTTTCCTGATGAGGAATGACCACCGTTTGTTTGTTTATTGTTATTAAACGGTAATTGCGAACTGTACTAGTGCATTATCATCACTCTTTGGTCTGGATTTACCTGATTGGCTTACACACTAATTCATGCTTGTTTGTGTGTGAGAGAGAGAGAGAGAGAGAGAGAGAGAGAGGGGAGAGAGGAGAGAGAGAGAGAGAGAGAGAGAGAGAGAGAGAGAGAGAGAGAGAGAGAGAGAGAGAGAGAGAATGACCGCTGTCTATTTACAGAGACTTTATGGCCTTTGAGATGAGCCGTTGACCTGCTGCCATGGAAGGTCATCTCATCCTACATCATGTGACACTTCGATGGGACATTGTGACAGAGAGAATGAAAGTTTCTTGTGATCTCATATTATTGTGATTATTGTGGAGTTTCATTACTGCTTGTCTTCATGAACTTGTCTTACCATCATACCTAATCATCAAGTTTTCAACTTAATCAGATCTCACTTAACTTGAAAGAAGAGCTGGAATAAAGAATAAATACAGACTTGGTGGTTGAGTTCTGTCCAGACTTTCCACAATGATTTGACCTATCCAATCAGCACAAAAGTTTGCTATTTTTCATTGTGTGCACAAGGGGACTCACAGCATCAGGTGACTCCTTTCTAGCTCAGGCTTTCCAAGGGCGCTTCCTGTTAAATCTGTCTCACATGGCACTTTGTTTTCATCAATCTCACGAATGGCGGCCTCAGAGGGTGACTCAAACACGTCGTCTGCGTATGTGGATAGTTCCTCCTGTACCAGTCCATCCTATACACACAAACAGCTTAATCACACAGCTCTCATCAATCTATTTCATAGCGTTAGTCTTAAACAAACCCTGACGCTAAATCTGGTGTCAATGTGGAAACAGTGGTGGGGAAGAATGCACTGCCAGTTATTACGGAATCTGATACCATCAGACAGAAGAAAAAACCTTTTATAGAATTCAATTACAATTAAACTGTGGCTTAAGACATGGTTTTTGATGAGCTGTTATGTGATATTATGCACTATTAGTTAATGATAAGTGACATTTGGAAAACTGACTGTGTTAATTTTAATGCTGGCGTGCTTTTGCATTAAATGGGCAGTAGAGGGCAGTGTTGGTTATGAGATGGGACAGAGATCAGGAGCGCATCAGTGACTTGCTCAGTGTAGACCTGTAAAGGAGAAACCTGTCATTCTCACCCGTGTAAAAAAGGAGGTGTCCAGTTCATCTAGGAATTCCCCTGTGTCATCTTCCATGAAGCTGTTAACAGCAAAGCTGCGCCTGTGTACCCGGTGCATAGTACCATCTTTCATGGAACGACCCTGAAAGCACCACCACTATCATCACCACTTCGTTCTCATTTTCACCACCATCATTATCATCATCATAATCCTCAAAGACAACCAAAGCAAATCTGGATTAATTTCTTAAAATGCAAAGCTGTTTGAGTAAATCTTTTCTAGAAAGTTCTTCCTGGCTATTAGCTGAGGGATATAATGCATAAAATATTTATGCAACAGCCTGAACCATCTAATAATCTAATAATACACTCTAAAAATGCAAAACTCAAGCAGCCCTTGAAAGGCAAAACAACAGGACAATCTCGCTCTATGACTGCGTCACTGACTGCTAACTGAACTTAGGAGAATTTTATTTTGCATCCTTCATATAAGTGGAGCACAAAAAGATGACTTGGTTCAATTTGGTCATCACTCTTACTTTCTTCAGACATATTTTGGCTCACATAGTCACACATGCTGGCTCACAATTTGTTTACATTTCTACATTGATCTCAATATGAATATCTACCTAACCCTTGCTGTATATCTGAGACAAAGGGTAAGCTCTGGCTCTGACCTTCACAAGAGCTGCAGCTGCTCTGAAGCCCATTTTGGCCACAGACTCTCTCTTGCGCCTGCGTGGAAACCGGTTGAAGCCAGAACGAGAGCTGGTGAGAGAGCACAAGGAGACGGCTCCAGGAGTAATAGAAGTTTGAGTTCCATTGAAGGCATCCACATCATCTATATTACGAAAGGCTCTGCCCCGAGCCAATGGGTCCACAATCTGCAGGAGAAGAGGACATCAGGGCAAAGAAACTACATATCTTTGTTTATAGTTCCTGTATATGCATTGAGTAGAAATAGCTAGGATTTACAGTAATAATAACTCAGGGCACTGCTCATAGGAATGGTGACGTCGTGGTTAGCACATCCACCTCACAGCAAGAAGGGTTTGAGTACCGGGCTCAGCGAGGGTGTTTGTATGTGGGGTTTGCATGCTCTCCCAGTGCTTGCGTGGGTTTACTCTGGGTACTCCGAGTTCCTCCACAGTCCAAAGACATGCACCTTAGGATTACTGGCTCTTCCAAATTTCCCCAAGTTGTCAAGGTGAAAGTGAATATGCGTGTGTTGCCCTGCAGTGGAGTAGTGAGCTATTCAAGGTGTAACCCACCTTCACCCAGAGTCGGCTGAGACAGGCCCCAGCCTCTCCGTGAGCCTAGTATAATTGAATGGTTTGGCAAATAATTGAATGGATGAATGTTCATAGAAATTGATGGTGCCTACATAAGGACTTTATGACAACTGATATTTAAGTTATTCCATAAATCATGTGATGTATAACCTGACAGTTGTCACACTATCACCCAGTCAGCTATTAGCCACGTACGAGGAGATTGAATGGAATAACAGTTTTATTCTACATCCACTGGATTGTGAGAAATATAGCATTTATATTATTTTATACACGTTACATTACAAGATAAAAAAAATCAATAATAATAATTCTTGAAAATTAAAAGAAATTTATACTTTCTTACCATCGAATACTTGCATTCCAAAATTTTTTTCTGTTTTTTTTCAAGTAGAGTTATTTTTCTGTACTCATAGTGCATAAGCTGATATAGTACTAGAGGAGCCAATCAACATTCATGATTGCTCATATCCAGTGGGTGTGGATATAATAAAAAGCTTTAGTAAATAACACACGTGAATGGCAAGATGTGATTGGTTCACTATCTTGAGATAATAGCCATTCATTGGTCGCAGGGTCAGTAATGGTTCTTTTACATGCCTCGCACCACAGACAGTGAGTGACATGGTTGGCCTTTGATATCCCAGTTACCTGCACTGGGGGGACAACAGTGACAACTCAGAAATCCAGCACCCTACCACCCAATATAATATATACAACATATTTTTCCTATGTTTCTGTGTAGTCCTCCTTAAATTTAAAGTTCTGATTTTGATATTTGATGTCACATGGCCACTAATATGACTCAAACAAATCAGAACTACAGAGCCTGTTGTTATGGCATTCTTATAAACACCAGAATATTCATTCTTTCTTTTGTAACCACTTTATTTTGGCCACAATCAAAGGCGGTTTATACCAAGAATGCGACACTAGTCTATCAGAGAACACAATGCGCGTGCACGCGCACGCGCGCACACACACACGCACACACACATTCCTATGAGCAAGGGTAGTACAAGACTTTTTATGTACAGTAGGTGCACATGATCTCATTGTAACTCAACTGCACTGCTAATAACAATTCCACTGGATAAATAAAAAAACATACAGTACCAAGTAATAATCAGCATCTGACCTTTTGCATGCCGTGATGGGCTGCAGGGACGTAAAGAGGTGGCGGTGTCTCTGTGCTGGTTATGGAGATGTTGTCCTGGCTGGGCAGGTCCATCTCTCGGAGCACTTGTGGCTTTAGCTTGCCATAGCGCTGGTTGCAGTGGCGTAGGGTCTTCCTCTGCCATTTTAGAGTGGTGTCGATATCCTTACTAACCCCAAACCAGTCTGCTGTGCCCCTGGATGTTAAGTACAACCCAACAGCATAATGACTACAATGCAACACTTGAACAGGCTTTTACTTCCAGTCACGTGCATGATCAAGAATGTCTCCTTGCATATATAACTTGGATCTGTTATGGAACAAACCAAAACACTCTTTAATACTAAAGAACTTGTCATTAAAATGTGAGTTGTTGCAAGTCAAACAAAGCTCATAAAAACTGAATTATACACAGAATGGTAAACAGAAATGATGGTCAAAAAGTGGACATGAATAAAGTTATATTAAGACAGAAAAAAACATCTCTCTCTTTCTCTCTCTCTCTGTCTGTTTATTGTGTGAGCAAATTGGAGAGTGGGAGGATATAGGGAGTGTTTAGAGTAAAGGACACTCAGTAATAACAGGCCCTGTGTCATTACAGAGTCCAGCTGGAGAAGACTTTTAAAGCAGAATGTAACAGTGGGTATGGGAGTCCAGTTTTATGTTGTCCTCTCTGGGGATATTCTCATATTCCTAAATTTAGATACATATTACACCAGGTATGCACCAAATCTGGTACTGTTGCATGGACACACATGAAGCATGACCACGTGTACCAATTCTTTTGAAAAAAAATCAAACAAAAGTGAGTGAAAAGAATTTGGTCTAGAACACAGTAAGCAATGCAGGCATGTGATTCACTGTTAGCGCCCCTTCCCAACCCCCCCAAAAAAAAACTAGAAAAAAAAACACACTTGCAATTCAG
>JAOUQZ010000051.1:16312137-16325139 GCA_028564935.1 Neosilurus hyrtlii
TATATATACCAGCTATGAATCTACTGCTTCATACAGAGTTAAATCCATTTATCGTTAACAATAACAATGGGGCTGTCATATCCATTTTGGCCCTGACACCTTAAAGTATAATGCCTTAAAATACTGTTGTTCCCCGGCCTCTTTTATGGCCTTTGTAGTTTTTGTCTTACCAATAGAATTTTTTAAGTTGTATCTGGTGTAAAATATGAAGAGCTGAGAACCAGAGTGGTGTAATCAACAAAGAGCTGTTTTTGAGAAAATTACATGGAAGTTTTTGCAATATGAAAAAAATCAGGGATAATGCTCACGATATTTTTAAAGGTCATAAGGAGGATGAAGAGACCATTCTGGCATGCACAAACTTTATCCACTTCTGTCAAACTATGATCTTATCTCATTTTTTCAGTTTTTGTGACATGGGAGATAATTGTCAGGTGGGGGAGTTTTTCCTTGCCACTGTCGCCGCAGGCTTGCTCATTAGAGATGTGTAGGGGGTTGTAGCGAAAATTTTTTTGATTCCTCCCTAATTTAATTTTACTATGTAAAGCTGCTTTGTGACAACGTCAATTGTAAAAAGCGCTATACAAATAAAACTGACTTGACTTGACTATTCCCAAACTTTGTGCCACAAAGAGGAGAATCACAAACACTTGAGGATTTCAAAGATTCAGTCTCCATGTAATAGTTAGTGATATATTCATCAAACTGACAACAACAATTTGCACATTCTCTTTGCAGCTGGCAAACAAACTGGCAAAATGACTCATTTTGATTCATTTCACATATTTGTTTTAAGTCATACCTTTCTGATAGGACCCATAGACATGCCAAAACAGCACAACACATCCAATACACATTCAGCAAGCATCCTAAAAAGAGCAAAACAGCATTGCATAAAATGCCAAACACACTATGTAATGGCTACTCATTTTCTCCTGTCCTCCTCAATAGGCCAGAAATTATATTGGTATGTTCTGGATAGTGATGAAAGACACATTCAGAGAACAGTCACTGTCATACACAGAATGATAAATGGCCAGATGGAGATTTGTCCTCCCAGCAGACACAGATATTGACACACAGAATGTTGTAAAAAAAAAAGGGGGGGGGGGGGGGGGTCTTCCAGCCCTTCTCAGAGCTGTTCAGAGGACGACAAAGCCCTTCTTCACAAAGATGTTAATATAATAGTGGAATTTATATTTTTTCTAATCATAAAGACATGCATTTTTTAAATCCTGTTTAGGTCTATTTTGAAATCCAAAGGAACAGCCTTGCTAGGAAATAGGAGGGAAAAACTGCACAATTTGGACTATTGTTACTGGAACTATTGTCTTACTTAGGAATAACTTGGTCCAAGAACCAAAAGACCAAGTGACTCAGCCAAAGCCAACATACTATGCGCTATTCACCAGCCAGTCTTCCTGACTACCACAAGCTATTTCAAGTCTTCTGGGTAATGGACTACGGCACCAGCCACATGGAAGGATAGAACAACCCAAAATGTCCTCTTACCAGCTCTGGTTTGATGTAAATGCATATTTTAAAGACACACTTTCAAAGAAATAAGAAACCGAACAATAAAAAAAAAAACAAATCTTGAAATAGCATCCCTTGGCAAGAAACTGACCACATCCTACTGCAAATACCACATTTCCCCACAAAGAAACTTGGTGCTTTAGGGAATGACCTTTTCTTGTTTGTGGATAAAAATAACTAAGAAAAGTACACTGTCCTTCTGTAAAGTTTATAATAATAATATTAATAATAATAATAATAATAATAATAATAATAATTATTATTATTATTATTATTATTATTATTATTATTATAATAGCAACAACAACAGCAACAACAACAACAAATTAACAACAACAATAACAACAGCAACAACAACAATAATAACATCAGTAATAACAATAATAACAATAATGCAAATAACAACAATCCCTGATTGATTTAAGCTTTGTTCTTACTGGCGAATCTTTGAGTTTCATCACACAGTACTGCACAAGATTAACTGTCACTGTACTGGAGCTTTATAGTGTTTGTGCAAGTAAATACGTCCTTTAACCATGAAATTTAATCAGACTGCATGGAAGTATTTTTTGATCAGACCCAGTTACATACTTCAATCCATTAACACCGATCATACACATAAACATACATTCACTCAAATTAAGATGGACAAAATGGAAAAAGGATTGACACATGCCCAGTTGGTACCATAGTGTAACATATGCATTGACTATACAATAAAACTATCAATCAAACCCAAAAGAATACATAATGAATTCAGAATGTTTCTCTAGTCATGTTCCAATCACTTTTAAATAAGTGTGAATTTTCATCACTCTTGCTTGATACTAACCTTCGAGTACCAAAATAATGTAGACTATACAAGTATCATCTCAACATGGCTTCAGCTCATATTACACTCTATTTTTTCTCTCCCATTAACACTTTCCTAGTAATAAATATGAAACAATTACACTGAACGGTTAATCTATGACCACTCAGTACTCAATCATAAAGTCACCCACTCACTCAGTTCATTAAGTCGAATCTGACTCTAGGTGACTCTACTGTCATAGAGCAGTGGCGCCCAACCCTGTTTCTGGAGATCTACCGCACTGAAGTCTTTCACTCCAACCATAATCATGCCAATCTGACCATCCAGTCTAGGCTTCAGATTCTGAAATTAAGATTTACAACAATAATTACATCGGTCCCCATTATGGTTGGAGCTAAAGTATTCAAGATAGAAGTAGATCTCCAGGAACAAAGCTGGACAACACTGTTTTCTTGGCAAGATATTATACAGAGAAGGCTACCAGGTCTTTTCCACCCTTCCCCATGTTCCTGGGCTTGGGACCTGCATGTACCTATGTTGCTAAAGCTGCTTGGCTGGGTCATTCACACTCACATTACACCCAGGGGCAATTTGAAATAGCCGATTAGCAGAATGTGCATTGTCTTTGGACTGTAAGAGAAAACCAGAGGTAACCCACTCAAGCATGGGAAGAAAAAGCTAACTTCATCCAGAAACACCCTTGCCCACCTCTGAAGCTCAAATCCAGGACCTTTGTGCCACAAGAAAAGAGTGCTAACCACTACCCCGCTGTACCCCCTTAGTCATAAAGTAGTGCCTAAAATTGACCAAAATGTTCATAGAGAATTAAGGAGTCATTTTCACAAATAGACCAACACCTCCTCTCACATTTAACACCATACAGATGACATGCTCTTGACTTTTATCCCTATCCTTGAAATTGTGTACCACAATGATGGTGTAGTGAAAAAGTTTGTATAACGTCAAAGGTTAAAGAGATCTCGGACCTCAGTTCCCTTTGAAGTGTGCACTAGTGCATACTCCATAATAATCCTACTATCATAATATTGGCTTGCGTTCTGTCATGTTTTGTGACCCGCCTTCCCGAAGGAGGAGTGCTATGCAGTGTTGTCATGCAGGCCAGTGTTTTTACTAAGGGCAGATGTTGTGGTGAGATGATGGCTCTGTGTGTTTAAATGGGAATTTAGAGAGCATGGGAGCACATGTCCTTGGTTTCTGGACAGTGATAGATGACCTCAATTGGCAAACACTTCCTTCCTGTGAGCAGTGTGCACCTCTCACTGTTCTCCTCCTCATTAGTCTAAACTGTGTCTACCACCAAAAGGAATATTGTGATATTGTGTGCATATGTGACTTCAATATGTTGTAAATTCATGATCAGATACATTTCTCTCAGATACATATATATATATATATATATATAATCATTATTTCCATGGACCATGAGCCATGACTTCTGGCATTATCGTGCACAAATGAGAGCACACTCCAGACCTCTTCTACACAAAAACACAGAGTCTGAACTGAGAATTCATCCCATGAGCTAACAGTGATATTATAGCCACACCAGTTAACAGAAATTATAGAGTAATTCAAACAGCTGTTGTATTTTGACCACTATACTACATTAATAAGGATAATATGTAATCAATAATTAAACTTGACACAAACATGTAAGGCATGTGTTAACAAGGTAATGAGGTACAGAGGTTAAGGGGAATTTCAAAACACAAATACTTTCCCCCTGAAGATTCTTCACGCTCCTGAGAATGCAGAGACATCCTGCATTTTAAAAATACCTTAATTACCATACCATGCTATATCACTTACTAGTCCATTTGTATTTGCAGAGAAAAAAAGTTAAGTGCAAATCCAAGTCTAATTATACTGTATGTTGTGAAAAAAAAGCACAAACTTTACTACTGTAGTGAGAATCACTCAGTACAATTAAAAAGGTACAATGACTTATTATACAGTATTGATCTTATTCAAATAGCTTATGTTAGAGGTTAGTTTGGCTAAAATACATGCACACATGCACACATCTTATACAGCTGAGAACAGCTAAGTGAAAGTTTTGCATGTTGCTATGAAACATATATATGTGCCAGAATGTTCAAATTCAATGTCTAGGGGTTTGCATAGATGTGTGCATTGGCTTGTAAGAAAGAAGTCATAATTATAAGACAACATGTCATAATCATGACTTAGTAGGTAGTAATTATGGCTTAGTATCTTGTAATTATGACTTAGTATCTCATAATTATGACTTGATATCTCATAATTATGACTTAGCATTATCTATGATTTACAAACTTAATTACAGCTAAGCATTTCAGATTATGACTTACAAATTCATAATTATGACGTAGCATCTTATAATCATGATCTTGCTATCTCATAATTATGACTTACAAGCCAATTTATTTCTGTAGTGGTGGGAATGGGCTTTCATAGGTTTGTTGTTTTGTTGTGTCTGTGAGACTGGGTTTCTCTTCAAAGACTGTGGTGCAGTTAATCAGCCAGTTTGTCAGTTTCACACCCGACCACAATGCCTTTCTCATAAAGACTCATGCAAAAGTAGAAGGTCACCGGAATGCATGCTGATGTTGTCTTCCCATGTTGTTTAAATGTGTTGTAAGTAAACACTTTTTTTTTCTAAATCAAGTTATGGATTACTGTAAGTTAAACACTTGTTGACAATACATCACATGTCATCTTTTATTTTAAATTCTTTCGATCACTGCTATTACTGGAGCATCCCTGTTAGTAGTAATATTTGTCTATTTAATACGAAGCATAATGCTATTGTACTTCATGAGGTGATTGAGCTGTTTCACCTTGCTGCTCACCACTATGTTGTAACAAAGGGTAATATTATTTTTAGCAAGTATTCTGTATACAATGTATTATTATTAAATACTTTGGCAAAAAAGAACTAAATTCTAATAGACACCACTGAAGAAGTAAAAAAAGAAGTGAACTGTGAAAGTGACCAGTTAATAATACTGATGGCTGCATATTAATTTACTTGTAATAGAAAAATACTTTCATGTGCCTTCAGGAACCAGTAAAGTGGGTGCTGAAATAGATTTTCATCTGCTTGTTAGTCTGGGCACACAGCCTGGCAGAGTGATGTACACACATGCTAGGAACTGCCTCACATACTTTAAAACAGGCAAAGTCGTTGTACACCATTCCATCCTTTTCTGTTCCAGTCTGCTGATAGTAGTAGGACTGGGTAGATTCATCAATTTGCTCTTGTTGAGGTTCTTGTTTCGGCTGGTCTGCTGATAGCAGATTTATCTAATTTGTTTATCAGAACAGTAAAGTTTGACTGCAGAGACTGTGAGGTCTGAGAGGACACTGCATAGTGGCAGTAAAGAGTCCTGGTAATATTACCTCCTACACGATCAGCTAGAATATGATTCTACTAAAACCGATAAAGATGAACTGAGTTAACTGAACTATACATTAATGTAAAATGAGGGGGCAACATATCATACTACTACAGCCTGATGCATTGCGAGGTGTAGTGGCAAACCTCCAGGTCCTTCTCCTCACTTGCTGACAAGTGTCCCATTGTTTCATTGGAAAGAAGCCACTTCTCAGTTGGAGGAAGCTGTGAGGAGTGTCTGAATCGTATGCCCAAACAACATGTGATCTCCATTTAAATACTTTCCAGCACAATGGCTGCCTGAAGCACTCAGAATTAAAGAGGACACACTGTGTGGGCTATCTGTACTTGATTGTGGGATATTAGCCACCCAGCACTGTTCACTGTTAAAAATGTCAGCTGTCTGAATTGGGTACTTGCTTGAGCCTAAAAAGAAACCTTAGCTCCACACATCCAGAGTAATGAAATGTGCTGTAAAGAAGTGTGGAAAACTCTTAAGGCTTCTTCGGTGATATAACTTTCAAAGCCAGGAGGCAAAATGAGGTGAAGGTATTTCTCTGCCAATGAAATTCAAAGAGCAAACAGATCTTCAGCAGATAGACAGAGGGTCTGCCCACTATGCCTGAAACACTGAGTTGGTAACACCATGCTAAAGCTATTTATTCCAAATGTTTGGGAACTAACAGCTGATATTCAGTGAGTAATATAAAAGTTTACAGTCCTCTACTCACACAGTTTTGCAAATACTAACACATTGTAATGCAAAAAGCTTAACATACACATTTGAATAAATAGAAGATATCAGGGTGAATAACATAATAATATTTTAAACATTTAACATCATTTTTTAAACATTTTAAACATTAAAATGAAACTATTCACTCACTCAATCACTTACTTGCTGAACCACTTAATCCTATTAGGGTCACAGGGAGGCTGGTGCCTATCTCAGCCGACACTGGGCGAAGGCGGGGTACACCCTGAACAGCTCGCCAGGCCATCGCAGTGGCCAACACACACATACAACCATTCACACTCACACGCACAAATAGGGGAAATTTGGAGAAGCCAACTGTTAGCCTACTGTGTATGTCTTTAAACTGTGGGAAGAAACCGCAGTACCCAGAAAAACCCCACACATGCATAGGGAGAACATGCAAGCTCCACACAGAAACACCAAAGCCCAGGACTTTAATCCCAGGACCTTCTTGCTGTGAGGTGGTTGTGCTCACCACTAAAACACAGAGCCGCCCAAAACGAAATTAGATCTGGATTATTAAAGCATGTTAGCATTGGAGGAACAGCAAAGAATTACCCACAGATAGAGGAGCATAAAAGAATGTGGAAGCCTTTAAC
Organism: Neosilurus hyrtlii; assembly: GCA_028564935.1. NCBI lineage: Eukaryota > Metazoa > Chordata > Actinopteri > Siluriformes > Plotosidae > Neosilurus > Neosilurus hyrtlii. The sequence goes on from JAOUQZ010000051.1 coordinate 16,319,241, forward strand.
ACATCTCTAACTCTGTATGAGCAATGGAGGCAAGAGTTACATACTGCAATGTATCTCATTGGAAAGCTATAATCTACAGTATAAAAACAATAGAAAACCCAACAGGACTTCTTCTTAGGCAAAAAATTCCAGGAGTTGCATCAAAGGACCTTTTTAATAACTATTAACAAACATGTCTTTCGATTCATTTCATTGACTGAATGTAAAAGGCAAGTAAGTGCAACCCAGCAAATTCCTTGTCAATCAATTTCATTCACTGATTCATTTGCTTATCTATTATTACATCGTCAACAGTCATTCAATCCGTCAAGATGCGACCACCCACTAACACCACAGGCCAGTCCATCACAGGGCACCACACACACACACACACACACACACACACACACACACACACACTCATGCACTCAGCTGTCAGCTAATTCATTACAATGAATCAAAATTCCTGCCTCTCTTGATGTACAGTGGAGAGAAATGAATATTCTTGGTCATGGATGATTAACACTGAATGACTGTCATGGTAAGTTTAGTAAAGAAAGCAGGTTCACATCAGAGAACAGAAAGATCTTCCATCTTTAGGACTGCAGATGGGCTCAGTCTGTGTCTCTGTGCAGCTATTCAAGTTCTGTGAAGTGTTTCACGTTATTGTCTGGGAAATCGCTCCTTCCACAATGGACCTCTTTATGAAGCATGTTCAAGCTGTGAAGTTCTTTCCTTTACTGGCTCACACTGTATAAAATACATTTTTAACTGAGCACAGATGTAGCTCTGATGAAAGAGGGAAATTGCCATTAGAAAGAATATTCCGAATAAATATGCTAATTAAGAACTTGGGGAGGTAAGTCCTAATATTTCAAGTGCAATAAGATGCTCTGAAGAACCACTTTACCCCCTATTTGTTTGTGAATGAAATGCTGCATGTCTAAATGTCCTAACAGAATATAAAGAATAATTATTTGCTGAAGGCAAAATTCTGTCTCTTCTATTTAGCAGTAACCATAGAACCTGGGGTGAGTAAATATTTTAGTATTTACTACACTAGAATATAAGAAAAGCAAAATAAAACAAGATTTATATGGTTTGTTTTTATATTTTTATTGATTTAAGCATCATCCCAAGTGTGCAGGGTGTACAATTAATAAATATGTTCTGAAGGGAGGATAAAGGGACCATTATGGGTGGGGACTATTTCAGCGACACCAAGCCTGATTTTTCCAGTTAATTCTTACGTATTTAACCATGACAGAGGCAGGGCAGGTGAGCACTGTGAACTCTGACCAGAGATGGCTCTGTGCAGCTGAAAGCATCTGTTTATGGCCTACTCATTCAGTTTAGTGCAGGGGTTCTTAACCCTGTTCCTGGAGAGCTACCTTACTGAAGACTTTGGCTCCAACCCTATTCATGCAAACCTGACCATCTCAAGATTCAATTCAATTCAAGATTCAAAAGCTTTATTGTCATTCTCCAACATTACAATAAATGTATTGCAGGTGAAGGAAATGACGTTTTGTGCGGACACGAGGTGCAGTAAACAGTAGTAAAAATAGGAACATAGAATAAGTAAAATAGAATAAAATAGGAAAATAATACTAAAAGTTGTACAGTATACAATACAAAATATGCAGTGAGGATGTGCAACTGCAATAACCAGACAGTCACATGACTAGTGGGAGGAGAACAGTGTACGATAAGGTGTCATTTATAATGTACAGTGTGCCCCAGCATAAACCCAGCGTTAAGCGTCAATGTTTTTTTAATACCCTGTTAACAGACCAATCAGACTGCACCACTCCTATGTAGTATATGTGAGGTCCCGCCAAAGGCTTTAGTCATGTCTGCCTGTTTTGATTTGTTCTCTCCTCTCCCGTGTGTTTCTTTGATTACAGGCTCTGCCCTGATGAGCTCACCTGTTCCTCATCCCCACCGGAGGATAAAAGGGGCCGCTTACCTTGTCCCGATTGCCAGATCGTCTTGGGCCGTCATTGAATGAGCGTCTGCGTATTCACGAAGAGAGCTTGGGCCGTCATTGAATAAGTGCTTGCGTATTTATGAAGAGAGCTTGCGCCGTCATAGAGAGAAGACGTATTTCAGTATACGCACCATGATCCAGCCGACAGTTCATAGTGTTCATGTTCCATGTTTTCCGTGTTCATAATAAAAGATCCTTGTTTGCACTTTAACCTGATCTTATAGTCTCTGTCCTGCATTTGGGTTCTGTTCATCTGTTAATAGTATCGCCGTAACAGTATATAGTTATGTTTATTGTTATGAGTCATTCCTGCGTAGTGTATACCTTAATGGAAATGATCACTCTTTGAAAGAGGTATGGCTAAAATAATGCCAAATTTTATTCATATATAATGAAGCTTGTTATCACAGCCTTTATAACCCTTTACAACATATGAATTAGTCACAGCATGTGTCAAAAAAGTGAGTGAACTCACCTGAAGCAAAGGCTGGGCTTTACCATTGAACATTCCTTTTTGTTCACTGTGCTTTGCTGTATAACTACCAGTTTGGTGAAAGCGTGTGCTCAGAACATTATTCCCTGACTCAGCTCAGGTCTTAGTGCCCTGTCAGGACTGCTGTTCTATCTTCTGAAATATCAACCTCTCAGACAGCACCACAAGACTAGTACTGCTGTATACACAACACATTGCTTCAGGAAAAGCTGTGAATCAGCATTATAGGGATTTTGAAAGACTGTGGTGAGGGTCAACTGCCTTAAGAAAAAATATTTGGAATAACAGAAAAACAAATGTCACAAGAATATAAGGACCACAGGATCTCGTCTTATTCTTTTAACAGTGATTTAATTCAACTGTTTTAACTAAAGATGATCATGAGCCAAAAAGTTTTACTCAATATGCACATATAACCAGCTAAGCAAGGTATCTTGCACTCATCAATACTTTTCTCACCTTACACACGTTGTCACATGGTGCTCCAGGTCAGAAGCATTGCACAGACTGACTGTTTGCTCTAAACAGAGCATGTTAAATACAAAACCTCTGAAGTACATTAAGTACACTGCATGCTTTTTTTATGCATTGCCAGCCAATCACTGCACAGACATAATAAATTTCCTCCTCCTGAAATCAGAACCAGTATGGTTGATGTGCCACATGTTTTGTGTGTGTGTGTGTGTGTGTGTGTGTGTGTGTGTGTGTGTGTGTGTGTGTGTGTGTGTGTGTGTCTTTTCCCGTGGGATTAAAAAGGGAGAGTGATTGCTCTACAGAAGCTCACCAAATATTACGCATTTGATTTACAGCACTGTTAGAAGCATGTCTGGACTTGATTCTCCCTTTTTTCTCTCTGGAGCTGAAAGAGGCAAAGCTGGCATACAACGCAGGACAATCTCAGCCACCACAGCCCCTGCAGAAACAGCATTACAGACGTCGCCACCCAGTAGCTGATGGTGTGTGGGAGGGTGGGTGTAAAAATGTGTAAAAGAAAGTGAGGGCTAGCATTAAAAACGAATGAAGCAGACTGAAATTTCAGAAAAAGCAACAGGAGAGACAAATAGACAGGAATAAAAATGCAGTAATAGAGTCAAATTATGCAAACCAGACCTGCTACAGACGACCCAAGTTTTATTTTTATTCCATCAAATCAAATGTTCTTTTAATTCCACTATTCTGGCATTCTTAGGTGTTACCAGTTTTTTCCACTGGCATTAGTAGCTCTACTCCTTGTGACTTTTTTGAATGCATATCTAATACCATGACAGTACTGCGCCTAACCTTTATTTTTGTAAAGCTTTTAAAAACAGTCACACAGTCCCGGCATGAAAGATAATGAAAGAGACTGCTTGGGGGAAAAAAAACGCATGCAATACCATGGAAACACAGTTCCAGAGCTACCTATTGAGTGACTATGTGGTCTGGCATAAACCGTAAGTCCAGACTACACCCACTTAAAGGAGCGAGCAATCACGAAACAGTCTTCTCGCTTCTCTCTCCTGAAGCTTTTCTAATGTGTACAGTACAATGATTAGCGATTTGGACACTTTGCACCTACAGCTGTACAATGTATGGGATGGGTCTGAACTAGTCTGCATACTTTTCTGTCTTGCAGGAAAACTTTGAGACATTTTGACAGATGCTTTTTGTTCGCCATGCAAAGATTTGTGATTATCTTCCATAATTTACATCTGCACATGCCACCCTGTAAGATACATATTTACAGTACTAAACGTTGTAATTCTGAACTCAATATCATGATTTCCTTTAGTTGTAGCCTAAAAATTGAAAAGACTCTCTCTGATCCATGATGAAGACTACTGATCCACTATGTAAATGCTATGGTTTTTATTCATGTATTACTAGAATAAAGCAGGAAGATGCTGCACTGGTAGTAACCCAATATTCTGTGCGACCACAAATGGAGGCAGTGGTGCGAGGGAAACTGAGGGTTTGATTGAACACTCAGTGGAGACAGCCAGACCCTAAAAAATGTCATGAAAAACACGTATTTCCACAAAATTATTGCTGTTTTATATGGGGCAAGTCATTTCATCAATCTTAAAGAAATTAAACTGTGTACTGTACTTGGTAGAAAATAACACTCCACCTTATGATAAATCTACAAAGGTATCACTAAAGCCATACACAAAAATGCAAACACAGATGAATCAAAGAGAATAAGCAGAATTGTGTTAAGGTCGTATACATATATATATATATATATAAATAAAAGAAATAATATCCAGAGGTAAAGACAAAAAATGAAGGTGGCTGAAAGGAGGCATTCTTTCAGCATACAAAAATGTAATAACCTCATGATGTGTGTGTTTTAAAGACTGTTTTGAATCCAACATACAACAAAAGATCATCATTTTTTGGACCTTATATTTAGCTATGGGTGAAGAAGAGCACAACTAAGACAACTCTAGAAAGCAGCTCCTCCGTGTTGACCCCACATGCCATCAAGGTGAAATAAAAGGAACACACACAAGTTACCTCTGCCACACAGCACAGATAATGCAGCAAAGAGCTCCTATATGGGTACTGGATGTAATTACCCATGCGCTCATTTTAGGATAAGTCCTTACATGGTTTCCTTTTCTTCCATAGTAACGGCATGTCTATCTGCACCCCTTTCAAAGTTATAAGAATTCTAAACCCTATTACCTTGATTTTGATCTTTGTCACTCAAGTTCAAAGCAGATTGTCTTAGTTAAAATGCCATACATGACTTCCTATTTGTATTTCATAACAATAGCAGGGCTATCACCCCTTTAAAAAAGTTATTTACGCTCAAAATCCTGTGACCATTAATTTGACTTTTCAGTGGCACTCAAAGTCAAAGCAGATTGTCTGAGTTAAAATGCCATACTTCCTATTAGTATTTCATAATAATAGCATGGCTATCGGCCCTTTAGTTATTTGTGTTCAAAATCCTGTGACCTTTATTGTGACCTTTCAAGGTCAGCAGGGTTCTTATGGGTCTATGGGTCTATGGGCTTATGTTATTTTTGTTCTACAATATAATCAACTTCAATTTACCATAGAAAATGTCTTTATTCAAAAATAGGCCACAGGGCAGGACCATTTGATAATATTTTAAGGGCTGAGAGCCACAGTGGTCAAAGCCACAAAAACTGAAAAGTGAGATAAGGTCATATTTTGACAGATGTGGATAAGGTCTGCATGCCAGAATGTTCCCTTCATCCTCCTTATGACCTTGAATCATATCATGATTATCCCTGATTTTTTTGATACTGCAAAAACATTAATGTCATTTTTCTCAAAAACAGCTTTCTGCTGTTTACTGTACTCAGCCCTTCAATTATCTAAAATGGAAATTCAAAATATTATGTGAGTCTATCTATCTATCTATCTATCTATCTATCTATCTATCTATCTATCTATCTATCTATCTATCTATCTATCTATCT
>JAOUQZ010000051.1:16325239-16340239 GCA_028564935.1 Neosilurus hyrtlii
CTATCTATCTATCTATCTATCTATCTATCTATCTATCTATCTATCTATCTATCTATCTATCTAGATAGATAGATAGAAAGACAGACAGACTAACTCACTTATTTGCCAAGCCACTTAATCCGACTAGGGATCCTACACTTAATCCTACTACACCCTATCTCAGTTGACACTGGGCAAAGGTGGGTTATACCCTGAACAGTTCGCCAGGCCATCACAGATATGGTCTAGGTGAGATCCGAGACCATCCTGCGGGCAAACCATGTGATCCTGTGTCATTTCCTTTTAAAGTGATCACACTAACAAGCCTTGACAAACCCAATATAGAAAGATTCACTATACTGACTGTTCTGACCTTGAAACAAGGTCAAGTGCACCCATATACAATCCCAAATGAGAACTTCCTGAGGAAAACCCATCCACCAAATTTGCCAGGTCTATGACAGTTCCTTCTAAAGTTATCGCATTAACAAGCCTTGATGAGCCAATATAGAAAAAAACTTAATTGCTGTGACCTTGGAAACAGGTCAAAGGCAACAACATGCAGTCCAAACTGAGACTTTCCTGTGGGGATCCTTTTAACAATTTGGGTGATTCCGTATCAAGTTATCACATTAACAGGCATTGACAAATCCAGTATATAAAAATTGATGTTGTGACCTTGAAACAAGGCCAAGGTCAAAGTGACCCATATACAATCCTACACTATTTCCACACTATTTGCCCATCCACCATCCACCAAATTTGGTGATCCTATGTAATTTCCTTCCAAGGTTAACACACCAATAATCTGTTTGTCGGACAGATGAACTGAACTCGTTTCTATAGTTCTCATTCTGCTCACCTTCAGTGATGGTGAAAGCTAAACATTTTTTCACCTTGCGTTGACTTTGACTGGTTTGGACATTGCAAATCATCTCTGGGACTCACATTGGGTAGTGTCCTCACCAAGTTTGTTGAAAATCCTTGCTTGGGTGTGGTCAGGATTCACAAACGCCTGTGATTACAATACCTCAGAATAATCAAAGACCGAGGACCAATTCAGACAACATAAAATTCAACTTTAAAGCTTTCGAATAGGTAGGCTGTGTTAAAGCAGGGCAAATGTATCAATAAGAATGTGTCTGTTTTTGCCAAGGTGCATTCTGACCTGCCCTCTCCACATCTGCCCACAAGATGTTATTTTCAAGTATTCTGTGCACATTCCAAGAAAATTTTTCAGTAGACATTAATTCCTTTCCACAGACTCCCCAAAGAAACATTCCACCTGTCCCTACCTCTCTGAGTGACTCGACTCTGGAAACCTCTTCAAATCAGGCCCGTGCCATCAGTCACAGAGGCACAATGCTACAGCTCAGATTATGGTTGATATGGCTGGTAATGTAACTTAGTGCTCCTTGACACTGCTAATGGGTTGAAAATAACTAGTACAAATTCTGACTAAAATATGGGCTCTAATTTCAAACCAAACACTTATAAGGTGGACCAAAAAGTAGACGTGTATTATACAATCACCTGCATCTGTGTAGGATTCGAAAGCCCAAGCAGAGCTTCCGCACCTGAATCCCACGATACCACCTTCCCCAATAATAGAAGGTGAGAGAAAGCTGCGCAACAGCAGATCAGCTACAGTTAGTAATATACACCTGACTGATACTTGTGCTACTCAGTCACACAACAGTAAAGTGTTCAGCCTGGGAGTTTGCAAGTGTGAATCCCGATGATGCTACTGCCATCTGTATCAGGGAGTCAAGAGAGCAAAATTGGTTGTGATTTCTGGGTGGGTGTGAGAGATGTCACACTCTGTCTCATGTTAATCCCAGTGACATTTGCACACACTAGTGCAGACAGGTGTCTGTGAGCTCATGTATGCGGATGAACATGCTGCAGATAGAGCTTTCCTCGGAGTGTGTTATGCTGCTTTGCATCATAGGCAGCAGGGTGGGATTTCGTGAATGAAAAAATTGAGGAGAAAAATAGGGCAAAAGTGGGTGAACTTTATGAAGTGGCCTATTAGTGATTTTTTTTTTTTTTCTGAAACAGTGACCAAATAATAAGCTCACTATAGTAAAGAAAATATTTTGTAGTTAAGATGAAATGAGTGAAGGTACACAGCAGTGAGCATTATAAAATTACATTATGCCTCATTGTTGATAGTTCTATTAAGCAGTAACATTTGGGTCTGAGAGAACTGTTTCTTTAGCTCTTTTACAGAAAATAATAGCAGGGCTCCATATTTACACAAACGTCGTAAAGCCATGACCCCAATTTTGTTGCTCGATAGGGTTGCCACACAGGCGTGTGCCACTACTTTCAGCGCTGAGTGCACTTGCACTTCTCAGAAAATCCTCCTGTTTGGTCAGTTTTTTCCTCTTGAGGACAAGTTTTTGAATACTGTTTCTTTACTGAAAATAATGGCAAACATTTTCAGACCTCCGCTGTTAGGCAGTGTGCAGAATATTAATATTATCTTTTTGTGCGTCCACTCTACAAAGCAATATCAGAAAAAATAGGGTTACAGAAGGGATTTATTGATGTCTCCTCACAAGGTTCAATCACTCATGTACCCCCAGGGCTACTTACAGCTAATTAGTTTATATTCATGAACTAATTATCTAATTATGACTGGTTGTCCTTCCTTGGACCACCTTTAGTAGGTACTTAGCACAATATACCAGTGGAGATGAACAGACCCAGTTGTTTAGCCATTACAGTGTGGCTCTTATCAAGTTCACTCAGTTCCTTACATTTGCTCATTTTTCCTGCTCCAAACACGTCAACTTCAAGAACAGCTCAAGCTCTCTCTAATACATTCCATGCCTTGGCAGGTGCCACTGTATAGCGATAATCAATCATCAGACATCATGATACATTTAATATTATGGCTGATCAGGGTCAGTTCATCTCCAAAAAAAAAAAGCAGGTCTTGTGGGGTGTCCCTGGTATGCAATGCTAAGTACCTAACAAATGTGGTCCAAGGAAGGACAACCAGTGTACTGGCAGCAGTATCATGGGTGGCCAAATGCTAGTAAATCTGGTGTGATTCACAGAAGGGCTACTGTAGCACAAACTGTCTGAAACTGTACATGCTGGCTGGCTATGATAGAAAGGAGTCAGTAGAAGATGCACTGCAGCTTGCTATGTATATGGGGCTGCATACCAGTCAGGTGGTGCTAATGTTATGGCTGATCCGTGCAGAGTGCGTTCCCAAGCAGTAAAAAATACAGATAAAGGGTAGAAAATAAGCACCTGAAGGGGTGACTAGCTGTTGTTCCCCACTGACAAGTAAAACTCCAGTTGATTAGGACTAGTTTAGTACCCACAGTAAGTATACTGTAGCTAGGAAGCAGCATGCAGTTAGTAGCTATGTAAGTACTGTGTTATTACACCCTGCTATGTAAGTACTGTGTAATTACACCCTGCAGAAGCATCCTGTGCTTTTGTGTTTACTGTATTGTTCTAGGATCGCACACGGACGAGAAAAGCCCTTGAGAGGAATCCTGGTTAAAGCAGGAGACTTATATATATATATATATATATGTTACTACTGTTTATTGCTCAGGCGGAGAGGACATGAAGCGCCTCTCATCAGCACCTCACGGGTGTCGGGCGACGTCTGCTGGGTTTAAATCACTTTAAGGTTTTGATAAAGACACTGATTAAAGTGATGTACTCACTTTCTCTGACTCTTCAGCTCCTGTTCATTCAGCCCGCTGTGGAATAAATAAACGCCTGTAAGCCTTTACTCCTCACAAAACTACAAAAATAATAATAATAAACTGTTCAGGAAACGACAGCGACCCACATCCCGGCTGAGTTTCACAGACTGCGAGCACAGCGTCATTCACTCCGAATACATCGCTCCACAAACACCGGTGTGGGCGGAGCCACATCAAACGTACCACGTCACTGCTCGCACGCGCTGTCCGCGAGCGCGAACACGCGACAACAAAACTACAAGTCTGGAACGCAGCAGCTCACACGAAAACTCCCCGCCCAACGGAGACGTGGGCGAGCCTCTGTGATAAACAGAGCATGGAGCCCACACCAAAGGAACCTTTTTTCCTTCTTGCTCAACTCCTCTACTGGTTTGCATGCGTGGGTTTCCTCCGGGTACTATGGTTTCCTCCTACAGTCCGGATCTATGCACTGTAAAGTAATTGGCTGTGTCAGATTGCCCCCAGGTGTGACAGTGTGAATGGTTGTGTACGTGTCGGCCCTTGTGATGGTCAGGCGAGCTGTTCAGGGTCTACCCTGCCTTTTGCCCGGTGTCGGCTGATGTAGGCTCCAGCCTCCTCGCGACCCTGGAAGAAACAAGTGCTTTGGCAAATGAGTTGAGCAAGTGTGAACTCCTCTACTGAAACAGGAAACAATCTGAAGTAATCGCAGAAAGGAAAAACATCATACCTTCAAGATCAAAGCTGACCACTCCTTTATCCTCGATACATAGACAACTGAAGACACACCTAATCTAGCTCATCAAATAATCATCAAACCTTTTATTAAATACCTGGGGCACTTCCTGGACAGATAGCACCAAGACATACATACAGCATAGCTTAGAGATGCAGCAAAGAAGGGGAAACTGTCAATCATGGGATTATGAACACCTGGATTGGCTAAACAAACAATTTAAAGTTATAACCATTCTTTAATATATACTTCTGTGCTTTTTTGGGTATTCAAATAAGCAAAAATGCTCATAAGCAGAAGTTTATTAATGTGGCAAAAATATGATGACAAGGGCCAACATATTAAATAGGAGCAAAAATGTCTAGCTTATACTATAGTACAGAGCAGATATAGTATAACATTCATTCATTCATTCATTTTCTAAGCCACTTAATCCTATTAGGGTCACAGGGAGGCTGGCGCCCATCTCAGACGACTCTGGGCGCGGGCGGGGTGCACCCTGAACAACTCGCCAGGCCATCGCAGGGCAACATACACAACCATGCACACTCACACTCACACGTAGGGGTGATTTGGAACAGCCAGTACGCCTACTGTGCATGTTTTTGGACTGTGGGAGGAAACCGGAGCAGCTGAAGGAAACCCACACAGGAAGAACATGCAAACTTCTCACTGAAACACCTGAGCCCGGGGAATCAAACCCCCGTGCTAACCACTGCACCACCATGCCGCCAATTGTATAATATATTATCCGGAATTGGCTGTGATAAATTGTCTGGGTTTGAAAGAATGTGTGCATGGTGGCCTGCATTGAACTTCTATCCCATCCTGGATGTATTCCTTGCCCCTGTGTTCCTGGCATAGAGACAAAGTCCACTCTTATTCTGACCAGAATCAACAAATAAACAACTGAACAAATTTATGAGAAAATTAATGGTCCATTTTCAATACTATTTATTCTGTATTAACTGCATGCCTAATTTTAGAACTGGGTAATCATCAAAGTAAAGCTAGCCTACAACAGCATGCAAAAAGGAACTTTTGACATTAGCAGATGTTTTTTTAACCTGTTCCTCTTCCAAACTTGAGCAAAAATATGATGATTCATTATGAATCCTGTGCTAACTCAGTGGCTTGTATTCAAACTGGATTGTATTGTCTGTAACTGTACCTGTATTTACAAAGCTGTCCTAGGAGCAATCTGCTTTGCTCACTGTATAGAACATTATTATAGCACAATATTCTGACAGCCCATTAGTTCAACTGTTTGACTGTATTATTCCAACAGCCCTAACCCTAGCCCTAACCCAACTGAACTGAGTAGGGTGCCCAAATGATTTAAGCAAAGTGTCCATTTTATATGAGTAGGGCTGTCTGACCAATGGGCTGTCAGAACAAATCTTCCATCTTTAACAGTTATTCCACAATCTATGATCAGATATGTTCTAATAGCGTTTAGATGCATCCTATCAGAGGCAGTCGAATAACTGTTTTATTAATAACAGTTTATTTAATATAGCATTTTGTTATCGTATTCAAATTCTTGAAAATAAAAAAAGTATATACACATTCTTACCATAAAATACTTTACAGTCAAGCCGGTTAGCATGGTGCTTGCATGGTACAACTTGCATGTAGTGACTGCTTTCTGTAGTCGATGTTTCAGGTCATAGTATATGAGCTGATCTCCTAGGATTAGATGTATAAAAAGATATACAGTCATGTGAAAAAATTAGGACACCCTGTGAAAGTCTGTGTTTTTGTAAAAATGTTGTATATATAGACATTTAATCTCAATTTTAACAAAACTGAGTAGTTTAAATAATGTAACTAAGCAATTAGAACTGAAGAAAAGAGTTTTTAAGATCTTCTGTGAAATGTAATCCTACAAAATACATATTATAAATGAGGAAAAAGAACACCCCCACATCCATCAGCACTTAAAACAGCTCAACTCACACACAGGTGTATCACATCAGGTGCACATTAGATGATCATTACTCAGCATTTTGAACGAGGTTTGCCCTATTTAAACATCAGACATTTAGTTTGGTGTGTCCCTGACTGTTGAAGTGAGAGTGAGCACCATGGCGAGAGCAAAAGAACTGTCTGAGGCCTTCAGAAAGAAAATTGTTGCAGCTTATCAGTCTGTAAAAGGATTGAAAAAGATGTCAAAAGATTTTGAAATCAGCCATTCCACTGTCCGGAAAAGAGTTGATAAGTGGAGGGCTTTCAAAACGACTGGCAACATGCCCAGGTCTGGTCGTTCTAGCAAGTGCACCCCAAGAGCAGACCGCAAGATGCTAAAAGAGGTCTCCAAAAACCCCAAAATGCCATCATGGGATCTACAGCAGGCTCTGGCTACTATTGATGTGAAACTGCATTCCTCTACAATCAGAAAGAGACTTCACAAGTTTAACTTGCATGGGAGGTGTACAAGGAAGAAACACTTCCTCTCTAAGAAAAACATTAAGGCCAGACTGAAGTTTGCCAGAGAGAATTTAGACAAAGACCAGAGCTTTGGGAATAATGTCCTATGGACAGATGAGTCCAAAATTGAATTATTTGGACACCAGTACAGAGGATGTGGTTGGCGTAAACCAAATACAGCATTCCAGGAAAAGAACCTCACACCACCTGTGAAGCATGGAGGTGGGAGTCTCATGGTTTGGGGCTGCTTTGCTGCAGCAGGACCTGGACAGCTTACAATCATAGGATCCACCATGAATTCCACTGTGTATCAGAGGGTGCTTGAGCAACATGTGAGACCATCTGTAAGAAAATTAAAGCTGAAGCAGAATCTGCAGCATGACAGTGACCCAAAACATACCAGTAAATCCACCAAAGACTGGCTGAATCCTGAGAAGTGGAGAGTCCTGGAATGGCAGAGTCAGAGCCCAGATCTTAATCCCATTGAGATGCTGTGGGGTGACTTGAAACGGGCTAAGAAATGCCTCAAGAAATCCCTCAAACATCTCACAGTTGAAATGATTCTGCATTGAGGACTGGGGCAAACTTTCTTCAGACAGATGTCAGAGGCTAGTAGATGGCTACAAGAAGCGTTTCACTGCAGTTATTTCAGCCAAAGGGGGGTAACACTAGCTATTAGGAGGTAGGGTGTGCTAACTTCTTCCTCAGGTAAAATATGTGTTTCTGTAGAATTTTTATTTTACAGTAGATCTTGAAAAGTATTTTATTCAGTTCCAATTGTTCAGCTATATTACTTGCATCTCTCAGTATTGTTAAAATTGAGATTAAATATTCATATATCCAAAATTGTTACAAACATACACAGGCTTTGATAGGATGTCCTATTTTTTTCACATGACTGTATACTGTATGTATAAGGAGTTGAGAGAGGATATGAGGATCATTGAAATGGGAATGAAATAAAGGTGTGTATTTGCAGAAGGAGTGGAATTTTTCTCCAGGCTCTTTTCAGACATCATTTTGGGTTCATGTCATGTTAACTACAATAAGTAAGTTGAATATCACCCAGCCTTGACATCATTCATTTGAATCATGCTTTGACTGAAGCATAAACTCAAGGGGTCATTAGGTTATTTATACAATGTTGCCCAAATTGTATTTATAGTGAATACCTGTGAGTAGCTGTGATTTATTCCCGAGCTGTTTGTGCAGTATTGCTTTTATACAACAGCTCTATAAATGAGAAATTAATGTAGAGTGACATTTCGGACACAAATGCTTTATTTTCTTTTACTCCATTAAGAGGAATAGATCTCAAAGCCGCACTCACTGACAGTTTGATGACTACCTGGTTAGATTCTTGTTGGGTCCACATTGGTCCACATTGCTTGGTACTTTATTGTACATTCCTTTTAGAGGGAAATTTTGCTTTGGTTTGCTTTCTTTTTGTGTCTAACAGGTTTTTAAATTTTAGATTAAAAATATATAATCATGTTTAAAATGTTTGTTTGCCAAATATTCTGATGATGTCACTTAACTCTGCTTGAAGCCCCTGTCACATTTGTCATGCAACAGGTATACAACTGGTTCACAGCAAAATTGAGCAAATTCCTATGACAGATGTGCCATACAAAACTCGCCTGCTGTGTGAAGGAATCTGTTCAGAATTTATTCAATCTTATATGCAATTTTCAGTGTCATGTACATTTGTTAGTTCTGTTGTGCAATGACCTATGATTATACAACAGTAGACATTCATTCAGTCATTCATTTTTCATACCAATTAATCCTACTAGTGTCGCAGGGAGACCGATGTCTACCTCAGCTGACTCTGAGTGAAGGTGGGGTACACTCTGAACATACAACCATTCACACTTTCATTCACACCTAGAGGCAACTTATAACAGCCTATTAGCCGAATATGCATGTGTTTTGACTGTGGGAGGAAACCAGAGTACCCAGCGGAACCCCGCTCAAGCACAGGGAGAATATGCAAACTCTACACAGAAACATACGATAGACAGAATTTTATGTGCTTTTTGGTTCAGCCAAAGTGATGCACTAGGAATGGCACCTTTTTTTTTTTTTACAGTAGTCCTATGATTAAAGTCCTAAGTTAAACTCACGGGACTTCCATTTATACCTACATGTATCATATTACATTGTTTAACTGAGTGTACATATTTCAAATACATCAACTGAGTATCACAAGAAGATTTGTTCTGTCTTGCAACAATCGTATTATTTCCATATTAAGATCATACAATTTGACTTACAGACCTGACCTATTTTGTCCATGACAGATTCAAACCACATTTTATAGGTCAATCCCTTCTGTCATAGCTCCACTAAATTTGCATGACAAAAACATCACAGATTATTTGTGAAAGGAGTCTTAGTATCTGTTGATAGAATTAGAAATGAATGTAGCATGGACGAGATTCACATAGCGAAACATCCCAGTTCTCTGAAACTAAATATATACTTTCTTGGAACGTCACTCATCCAATCAGATTCGTGAACTGGAACTAACTGTTGTATAATTTAACACATCTTTACACATTAGCTCAATGCCATATGTTTTTTCTGGATTAAGAATTAAGTCTGTGAGCAGAATGTGATCCAGGTGTGTTCAGTCTTCAAACAAATGCAACCAGTATACTTAGTGTATCAGCTTTCGTCCACGAGTTCACATTTCAGCCCTGCACTGAACCATAGACTTGGCCTTTGATATAAATATCTATCCAGTAGAGCGCCACACCACTCCGGATTCAGATTGATAAATCACTTAAGAATTCAAAAGGGTTACCTACTCATCTTGACCAGGGTTATTCTATTTTGGACAATCTTTTTCTTTTCACACAGGATGAATTAGGTGACATTTTGTTCTGTGGTCACACTCTGACTCACATTTCATGGAAGATGAATAAAATACATGGATAACCTTTGGATCATATGATGGATGATAAAAAAAAACCCTTTGCTTTGGATATTAGATTTCATAGGACAAAAAGAAGTGGAAATGCCATCCATTTAATGCATTTTGTTCAGTTTTTTACTCTGAAGTTATAATACTGGATTTCCAGAATATTCCGTTTCAGATGCCTATTTATTCACTGTCACACTCCTGCACAGAAAATATGTTCAAATAATAGGATTTGTGCCATAGTGGTGGGAGAGGATGATAGTGTAAATCTACACAAAGAAAGGATCATTTGTTTAGGAATGACCACACACACACACACACACACACACACACACACACACACACACACACACACACACACACACACACACACACACAGCAGATTGTAGATAGAATTCTCAGTTAAACCTACTGTAGCTGGAAATGTAACATCTGTTTCACAGAGATAGCATTTAGCACAATGAAATGCTGCATAGTTTATTTTTTTGACAATATCAGCAGAAAGGAGTAAATTTTTGGAACACATACCATAGATGGCATCTGCACGTGGATACATCTCCTACTCCTCCTCCTCCATCTCCTCCTCTCTGAGAGTCAACTGTATTTCTCCTGCAGGATGGACAAACTTCCAGCAGGGACTTATCATCTGCAATCAGTATGTTTCTCTGCTTCAACTGCATTTATGTTAGGGTTAGAGGTCTATGAAGCAGACATTTATTTATATAATCTTGTGCAGAGTACATTCAAGAAGGTCACAGCAAGAAGGTCCTAGGTTCGATTCCCAGCTCTGGCATTTCTGTGTGGAGTTTCCATGTTCTCCCTGTGCTTGCGTGGTTTCCTCCGGGTACTCCGGTTTCCTCAAACAGTCCAAAAACATGCACAGTAGGCTAATTGGCTTTTCTAAATCCCCCCTAGGTGTGAGTGCGAGTGCAAATGGTTGTGTGACTGATGGCCCTGCAATGGCCTAGCGAGCTGTCCAGGGTGTACCCCACCCTCGCCCAGAGTCAGCTGAGATGGCCGCCAGCCTCCCCGCGACCCTAATTAGGAATAAGCGGTTCAGAAAATGAATGAATGAATAAAATATTTTTTTCGTTTTTTAGTTGGTTTAGTTGGTTTCACAAAATATAAATAATTTATCTTACTAATTGAAGTTACTAAGAATTCTATAAAAGCAAGGTGCTTGTTATTCATGTAAATGTGGTTGCACACAGCATTCATATTTGTCCATTCTGTTTTGGTCACATGAAAAACTCTAGTTTTCCCTTTGGGGGTGGGGGGTTGAGTTCAGCTGAACCATGCTTGTTCTACAGAGTGGAGTTTGATAATTGTTCTGCTTTTGCCTTTGTGGGCAAGCATCAGCGTTTTGAATCTGATGTGAGCAGCTACATGAACCCCATAGAGGGATCTGAAAAAGGGGGCAATCTGAAACCAAACAATGTTAAAATAACACAAAACAAGAAGTAAGATAACATCTGTCATTGTCGTGTTTTTTTCATAGTAACAATATTACTCATGTGGTGTTGGCCTGCTTCTTTATTCGCATATTTCTAAAGAGCACCAGACTTTGTCCAATTAACTGTTGCCTTCCCCAGTGAAAGTCTGCAGTTGCTCTTTTACCACTCAATCATTCTCTTTCTCAACAGCAAGGTGTGGACAGCTTTGATTTAATACACTGGTGCCACTGTTCACGCAGCAAAGCAGAACAAATCAGAAATGTCTCTATAAGTTATGGTTAAGCATGACAACACTTGCTAGTACAAAGAGGAAAAATAGGGAAACATAGATCTTAGGTGTACCCCACAATCAATCAAACCATGCGTAGAGGAGACAGGAGAGATTCTGTGTGGTAAGAGTGAAATGCACACATGAGAACACAGATGACAGTGAGTCTCAGTGTGTGGAAAGCATTATACTCTGACCAGAGCATTGACCTTGTCCCTCTGCATGCTTCTTTTTCGGGCCTGTATTCAGATATAGCTTGTGAAATTTCTCTCTTCGCTCTTTGTACACATTTCAAATAATAATGACATCATCCTCTATTGATATGCTACTCAAAGTGTGCTTGAACTAAAAAATGTGGAAAATAATGTGGAGTAAAGGAAGGGAGAAGGGACAGCAGATGATTATATCATTCACTTTTGATAACTCAAAGCTCAGAGTTTTAATCTCTTTAGTTATCTCTTCAGACACAATCAAAGAGAGTAAAATACACAACAATAACATAGCCATAAAATGATAATGGGTAAACTGCATTTCTGTGTCTGCTGTGGAATTTTTTTCTTTACTCCTGGCCTATACCCATGGGGAAGATTATGCTGAAGCAGGAAAGGAAACAATTAAATGTCAGTGGAATGAGTGCACCTAAAGCGCTCCTTAAAGTCTGTTAATCAGTAACAGTGAAAGAACTTAAAGAACCCCAGATGGAATGTCATAAAGGCTGCTTTCTCCTTAATTAACACTTTAATAAACATTGGAGCAATGCAGTTTAGTCGAGGGTATTCTAAGAAATACTTTCTAAATGCCAAAAGGGTCAGCGATTCAAGAGTCTTTATTATGAAAAAGTCTATATTTATAAAATAATAAATATTATTATGCTGAATAATAAGTAGAACTTGCTTGCTTAGTGTCTGTGCTATGGCTGCTATTGTGAGTTTTCAATGTATTCAAAATTTCCAGATCTTACAGAACAGTCAGTCACCCCCATACCAGAGCTCCTAACACCATCCTGGACTTATCACAAAACTGTAGACTGCTCAGTCTGTCACACAATGTTGGACACAAAGTTCCTCACACATGATGATTTTATATTTACTCATTGTTGATGTTGTGTGCTTCACAGATCGCAAATAAAGACATAGTTGACCATTAGGCCATTAGTATTATGTACATCTTGCATGTACTGTGTGTATGTTTTATTGTTCGCCAGTTAATAAGGTGGAATAACATTGGAATTTATTTTGCTACAGAAAATTAATTCTCAGATTTATCTATTAGTAGGAATAGACCACCACAGACCAGACATTATTTCTCAGCACAGCAATGAGAGTGGTATAGCAGTGAAAGGATAGTGTGTGGGCACTGGGATGAGTGAATCCGATTGCACCGTCACTGAGAGTCTCCAACACCTCAGTATCACTGTTGGGCTGAGAAACAATCCACCAGTCAAAAATGGCTGTAGTTAACCATTAGCAGTGATAAAGACAAACACAAACAAAGGTACATTCTCAAACTGATGATGTGGACTAACAAGATGTGTTTTATAACATTTACACAATGTTAAAATACCCCAGCAACACTGCCAGGTTGGGTTATACTCATACCGATGTAACATCATGTGACTGCCATGCCAATTACGTTTTCAGAAGAGTAGATTTTGCCATGTGGATAACATTTTTGTTACAGAATTTACACACATTTTAAATCTAGCTTCCATTTCTGTAGTAAAAAGTTAAAATAGAAACATTTTTAGAGCACAAAATATTAATTTTACATTATCATACAATTAAGCAATATACATTACAATATACATTATATTACACTTCCACGTTGTTTATAACTGCATTAAAGGTATGAAGAACACAAATACTACATATCTATTGTTCTGAATGATATGTACTTAAAGTGCACAAGCATTTTCTCAAATCATTTAACCATTTAATTAAAAATAGTACATTAAAAATAATACATTTCATTTATGCAATGTCAGTGCACTGTGCTCACATGCCTCTTATGAATGACCATAATGCACACTGCTACTAAACACAGAGGTACCAAGAAAGACCGAGGTAAAGCATTTAAGGACTGTTACTCCCCACAGAGCAGTAGAGAGATAAAAGACACAAGAAGAGGAAGTGTTTATCAAAGGTCAGCAATGGTCCATAAACTCAAGAGAGTGAGGGGCCATAGATTCCCACTGAGTGCTCCATCTGCACGGAAGTAATGCTGATTTAAAACATTACACTGCTGTAGGATGTTTAATGCCTTATTAGCCTGAGAAGCAAAAATACTGAAGTAGTTATGCTTACAATGAGAGTTACAATAGAGTTAAAATACTGAAGTAGTTATGCTTACAATGAGAATTTTCTGTGGAAAATGTATTTTATATGGCCCAAAATCAGCAGGTTCACCATGCACTGCATTATTCATTATTTAAATGGAAAAAAAAGTCCATGCCGATTTAAAGGCAAAAAAGTTATATCAGTACAAAGCAAGGACTCATTTCACAGCTATAAATATAATTACATAACACACTGTTGTTTAATAGGGTGCACTAAAATAAAGACAACATAACCCATGACCCTTCTACTTGAACTTCCTGTCTGTCCTCATGACCTCCTGACAGAATGAAGAATAGAGGTATGGGGTATGTTGAAGCCTCATTAGAAGAGCAAGATCCAGGTCAGTTGAGTTTCGCAGATCTCACAAGTTTCATTAAATCTAAACCTATTTACCTTTTATTTTAAACCAGCCATCAATTTATACCCTAGCTATCAGTATCCTATTTTAATGCATAAGAAGTGAGTGTGTTGGGAAGAAGAGATAAAGTTTTTCTTTTATGAGAAACAACCATGGAAGCCATGAAGAGAGGGCTAACAATGTTCAGTGAAGCTTTTTGTGTCAGGAATTCTTCACTCTTGTTATACTGAGTGTGGTCAAGGAGGGATTAGACCAAGTAATAATATTGCTTTTGTGTTTGCAATGCTTTAGTGCTTGCCAGAATAACTGGCCTTTTATTCCAAGCACTCATTAGACTTATATACAATGTTAATTTATTTTAAGGGTTTCAAATTGCCCCTAGGTGTAAGTGTGAGTGTGAATGGTTGTATGTGTGTGTGTTGCCCTGCAATGGCCTGCCAAGCTGTTCAGGGGGTACCCTGCCTTCACCCAGAGTCAGCTGAGATGAGCGGCAGCCTCCCCGTGACTCTAATTAGGATTAGGTTTCTTTAAAAAATGAATTAACTAATTTATTTTAAGAAAAATAACAAACTGAAAATAGTGGCCAGCATTTCTTTGAATGGTCACTGTTTGGCTTTAGAATAACACTACAGTAACTTAAGGTTGTTCTGACACTTGAAAACCTTTCCCAGATTACATAAAAATGTCTTTCTAACAAAAGACTTTCTATGAAACTTTCAGAAGGGCAAAAACAGAAGAAACACTTTGAGCAGTTCACAGAAATTAGGAGAGAGCTGAAGAGCAGTGCAGTCCAGCAAACCACTTTCTTACAAACTCAA
>JAOUQZ010000051.1:16342739-16346952 GCA_028564935.1 Neosilurus hyrtlii
AACACACACACACACACACACACACACACACACACACACACACACACACACACACACACACACACACATATATATATATATATATATATATATATATATAACTAATGAACATAGTTATTATTTTTTTTATTAATTATTATTTGTTTTAATTATATATTATTTATTTTATACTTATTGCTCAACAAGGTTTTATAAAAAGGTATTTTTCTGAGATGTAAAATATATTAATATAAATAGTACCACTGAGTATTATTTTTTTCCTGCTCTTTTAGTCTTTGCTATACCGTTTTAGAATCTAAACCAAAAACACTTTTTGGGGCTGCAAATTTTGTCGGCTCTCCCTTCCCGAATTTTATGCCACATTTCATGGCCGTCAACAGCCCTCCTCTCACGCTTGCTTGAGTTTACAGTACAATGATGGCTGACTTTTGGGGGATGGTGGAGGGTCACAGCTTTCTGATAAGTGCCCATCGTCCAGGGAAAGTGTGTGTGTGTGTGTGTGTTGGGGGGGTGTTAGCGTGATCACATGATGCCGAGTTTTTCCCTGATGACTCTTGGCACGCAATGCCGAATCTCTTCACCAGCCACCAAGCGCCGCCTTCTAAAAGATTCGCCTAACCTCCAGACAGAAAGCAGAAGCCAATGAGAAACATGCTGCTTCTGGCACTTTGTGTTGCCATGGTGGGATTTGGAAGACCTCTTTTGTCTACGTGATTTCAGTTCTGAGGTTTCTGGGAATGTGTTTGGGCTTAGTACAGGTTTTTTTTTTACCTACTCTAAGATGTTCTGGATTTTCATCTAGGTTTTGGTGATGTCAGCATTTAGACACATGGAAAGAGCTGCACAACAGAGACGTGCTGTCTTTAACACCAGCTGTACGGCTGTACTATTCAAGCTATGTTTATTGATAACCTTTTAATATTTGATGACTAATGAGCTCAATTCCCATTTTACAAAAAAAACGAAGTACCGGCTTTGCTGATCACGCAACACGGAAGAGGGAATGTGAAAGGGATTGTTCTAATCAGGGGTTTTAGGTACTGACAGATGCTCTGAAACACAACCCTGTCGCCTCTTTTGCATAAAAAAAGATAGTGTACCATTAAAAAAAGGACACATTGATTTCCATTGTTCTACCCTGTTTAAATACTCTTGTGTCATTACCTGCTTCTCTGAATGGCCAATCAATATCGCATCTCCTATGTGATAAGAGTGGATAGTGGGAGAATTAGTTTGCTTTGTGGACCCTGCAATAATTAACACCATACAGTAGACTGCGTAGAGTTTAAGAAAGAAAATCACATAGTATGTGTTTACTGTTATGTGGATAGAGGCTGCTGTTTAGGTTAAATTAACGCCCCTCACATGCTCTTTGATGCAGGGCGTATAAGAGTGAGAGAGTTCGAGAAGCAGCCAGGATAACCTTTGTGCTTTTGTGCTTTTCGACTTTCTTTGAACTGCATCCTGTGATGCCAGTACTGCTGACTAGCTGTAGGAGAGAGCTGATCTCACAATCACCCCAATCTTGTATCTTCTTCCTGGGTGGTGCAGGTGGCGAGTTACTTTTGGAAAAATAAGCTGTACTTTTAAGAAACTTGCAGCTTTTGATTTTGGCCTAACAAGGTTTTTTATTGTTTTAACCTTTCAGTACGTCGCAAAATGGCACAGTGGTTCGCACGTCCGCCTCACAGCAAGAAGGTCCTGGGTTCGAATACTGGGCTTGGACATTTCTGTGTGGCGTTTTGCATGGTCTCCCTGTGCTCGTGTGTGTTTCCTCTGGGTACTCCGGTTTCCTCCATCAGTTCAAAAACTTGGATGTTAGGCTAATTGGCTGTTCCAAATTGCCCGTAGGTGTGAGTGTGTATGGTTGTGTGTGTGTTGACTCTGCAGTGGCCTGGTGAGCTCTTCAGGCTGTACCTCGCCTTTGCCCCGTGTCAGCTGAGATAGCCTTCAGCTTCCCAGAGACCCTTGTAGGATTCAGCAGTTCACAAAATGGGTGCCTGAGTATGTCGCAAAATCAGTTGTTGGAGAGATTAATGGAAGTAAGAAAGAAACAGGGAGAAGTCACAGGGTCTCCATAGTAGCATAGAGACTGATATTAAAAAGATATGAGTATACAAAAGTCTATTTATATCAGTGTGGCGGCTTCAAATGAACGTTTTTACACAACTGCTACTGCTACTACCCCCCTCCCCCTCCTCCTCCTCCTCCTCCTCCTGCATCTACTACTTCCAATAATAGTAATTAAATGAAGAACAGAATTAGTAATCCTTTTATTATTACATTAATTTTGCATCTTTCTCATAAAAACTATAATAAACCAAGAACAAATAGCATCATGGCACCATTTTAAAAGCTGTAGTTTGGCAGGATGCAGTCATATGGATGGCTGAAACACTACCGTTACATGCACTACCTCTCTGAACATCACACCAAGGATCTTTAGCGATGTATAAGCATCACAAAAGAAAGAAATGCGCATCACAGCATGGGGTCTGGGCAGCATGGTGGCGTAGCGCTTAGCATGTCTGACTCACAGCAAGTGGGTCCTGGGTACGAGTCCTGGGCTCGACGAGGACGTTTCTGTGTGCAGTTAGCATGTTCTCTCTGTGCTTGGGTGGGTTTCCTCTGGGTACTCTGGGTTTCCTTTCACAGTCCAAAGACATACATATTAGGCTAATATATATATATTTGTCCTAGGTGTGAGAGTGAATGGTTATGTGTGGTGTTGGCACCGTGATGATCTGACGAGCTTTTCATGGTGTACCCCACCTCCACTTAGTGATGACAAAACAAACAAAAAACCAAACTATAACAAACAAAAAAACAAACAAAAAATAAAGCAAACAAAAAAGCAAGCAAAAAACAAACTAAACCAAACAATAAAAACAAACAAAAAACAAACAAAACCAAACTATAACAAACGAAAAACAAAAAAAAAAAAAACAAAATATAAAGCAAACAAAAAAACCAAACTAAACCAAACAATAAAAATAAACAAAATACAAAAAACACAAGTGAAACAAAAACAGGCAAAAAACAAAAAAACCCAAAAATGAATAGCAAACAAAAACAAAAAAAATTAAAGCAATTAAAAAATATAAAACAAGCAAAAAGTAAAGCAAACAAAAACAATCAAAAAAGCAAAACAAAAACAAACCAACAAACAAACAAACAAATAACAAACAAAGGCAAACAAACAAAGATAGGCTCCAGCCTACCTGCAACCTGAGTAGGATTAAGCGGTTTGGCGAATGAGTGAGTGAGTGAGTGAGTAAGAGAGTGAGAGAGCATGGTGTGTCAAGCGGTTCTGAGGAATGAAGAATGAGAGAGAAATTAGCAGAGCAGGGCAAATTTCCTTAATGTTGACAAAAGCAGTAGATAAATGGGCTATATGGGGAAGTGGTGGCTCAGTAGTTGAGGCTCTGGGTTACTGATCTGAAGGTCAATGGTTCAAGCCCCAGTACCACCGAGCTGCCACTGCTGGGCCTTTGAGCAAGGCCCCCAACCCTCAGCTGCTCAGCTGTGTGAATGTGATAAAAGTGTAAGATACTCTGGAGAAGGATGTCTGCCAAATGCAATTCAAACTGCGGCTCTATGGAGCACCCAGTGGATGATCATAGCTAAAAATTTACACCACACATAAGGAAAAAATTGGAAAAGAAATCTTCTCCGGAAGCAGAAATGGAAACCAGGCAGAGTTGTTTAAACAGTTGTGGTAGGTTGTATTTATCTCTGCTGATTGAGTGAGCGTTTGTTTTGTAACCTGTCCGCGTTCTTAGCATAGTTTTAGGAAACAGGCACCTAAACAACGCTACATTCCAGGTTTCCCTCGATGATCTTGCATCAGTTCATTGTTGTTTCAGTAATTTCCTTTGTAAACCGGGGATCTGAGATCTTCCTGCCAGAGGCTTCAGCGCAGTTTAAGTGTCAGATTAATCTTGTCTTATATAAACATCTATTGAAGTGATCTGCTAATGAGTTGGGCTTATCAGATGGATAGAACACACTTCTGTCTGTAGTGTTGTAAAAGGTTCAGTTTCAAATGAAAAGCTTAAAAAAATATATCCCATCAGCGCTTTTACATGTTTCACATGCTGTGCTTCTGTTTCCAAACCAGTGAAATGGAAGGACAGTGTATGGAGCCATGGGATTTTGTCCTAGATCCCCCCCCCCCCCCCCCCCCCCCCCCCCCCCCCCCCCCCCCCCCCCC
>JAOUQZ010000051.1:16353465-16385870 GCA_028564935.1 Neosilurus hyrtlii
GCATTTTTACATCAAAGTTTCCAAAGGAACGATATTAAAATTACAAGGAGGTGACAGCACCGGGTGACTGAAGATCGGGGGTTCAAGCCTCAGTACCACCATAAGGCCCTTAAACCTCATTTGTATTAATGTGATTTAAAAAAAGAAAAAAAAAAACATGCAATTTTCTCTGGATAGGAATGTCTGCCAAATGCCATAACTATACAAAAGACAAGGAATATTTTAAGGTTCTGTTTTGAACCAATTTATCAGAAAATTACAATAGACTTTTGTAACATGTACACATAAATATAAACCAGTAATGAAGCAGAATGAAGCAGGCTTGATAAAGCCCCTAAATGCATTTTGTAGTCTATTGTTGCATCACGTCCAGTGATGTTCCGAGTACTTTTTTTACGAAATTGAAACGAGCATTGACTGTATACTTTCTTTAAAATATTTGTACTCAGAACCCACCCTTCTCAAAACATCCAGGCTATAAACACACATATATAGCATACTAGCATGTTTTATTAGGCTATAGTGAATGTCGTGAATCACTTGAGCTGCGAGAGAGATGATAAGCGTGTTATTATTATAGGCTATAACAGAACCTTGCTGAGACTGCACTGTGTAAACACACCTTGTTTCCTGTTGCACATAATGTGCAGAATAAGGCAGAGACTGGGCTCACTTTGTACTTTGGGTTCTTCTTGTTTACATTTTCATCATAAATGCAGTCAGGCATAGAAATGGGGTCTCTAGTAGGATGAAGTTGTACTTTATGACAAACTCATATTTGCCTCCTGGAAAAACAAGCTTTACTTATAAAAAAACAAAACAAAACCCCAGCTATTTGGATATCACATGAATCACCTCATTATTCATACATAATTTATGCATATTTATATATTAATAAAAGTTGTTGCTTTGTTTTATTATTATTATTATTATTATTATTGTTGTTGTTGTTGTTGTTATTAATATTATTTTTAATAGCACAATTACTATTATTATTATTATTATTTTTATTATTGGTATTATTGTTGTTTATTGTTGTTGTTGTTATTATTATTATTATTATTATTTGTATTATTATTGTTGTTTTTGTTATTATTATTGTTATTATTATTATTATCATTGTTGTTATCATTATTATTATTGGTATTATTATCATCATTATTATTATTATTAATGGCACAATTACTATTATTATTATTATCATTTTTATTATTGGTATTATTGTTGTTTTTTTGTTGTTATTATTATTATTATTATTATTATTATTTGTATAATTATTGTTATTATTATTATTAATATTGTTGTTGTTATCATTATTATTATTGGTATTATTATCATCATCATTATTAGTATTATTGTTATTATCATCATTGTTGTTATCATCATTATTATTGGTATTATTATTATTAAATTCTTTTTTTAATATTATTATTATTATTTCAGAAAACAAATTAGTACTAAATAACAAACAGGTTTCATTCAATTTACTGCATGCTTATCGCCTGAGTGATATTTGTATTAAATGTGTATAAAATAATTATATACACATTTATGTATTAATACAATTATATACAGCCGTTTAACAAATCCAAAAGTTCTGCATGTGACAAAACTGTGCAGGAAGTTAACATTTCCTTCATGACTTGTATCTGATGGATCTCTGCTGTGTGCGTGTGAGTCTGTCGATTGTATAACAGAGGAGAGTTAATGAGAAACTGCACGAGCTCGTGACACCTGAGAGGAACAGGCCATGTAAGAGCCCTCTCTTCTGTACTGCAGCACAGGTCCACTCTATCTACGGTTTAAAACTAGGCTTCTCTCATCAAGGGATGAGAGGAAAGGAAGGAAACTTTAGGAAGGAAGGAATACTTGCATTTATATAAAAATATAGCTTGCATAAATTTGCACAATTCATTAAAATAAATTCAGTAGTTGGGTGATGTTACAATTCACATGTTTATTTCAGAGTTTTAACAAGAACAGTTTGTTAAAATACAATGCTTTATATAAATTCATTTTCATTTGTTTTTTGAAATGATAATGTGCGAGCTGTTATAAAAAAAAGACATTTATTTCATGTTACAGTATAAAATTTATCATAAAACAAAACTCTGTGAGAATCTCTTTAGTAATATCTTTTATTATCCTATTGTCAGTGAGAGACTTAATTCAACCCTGCACATTTGCCGGCGTTTAATCAAATCGGCGTTTAATCATAACCTATTCAGCACTAGGTTCAGCAAAACAAGTAAATAATTAACAAACAGGCTTGTGTTCTGTAAAGTGTCTTGTGTCACTGACATCATTTCATTATAATGCGAATCTTCTGATCACCAAGCAAGAGCCTTAAAAGATATGTACCATAAATTAAAAGCCACGCTTGTAATATATTATGATACATGTATTTTTCCCCCAATACTATCCAATAAAAATCCTGAAATTATCAACCTGAAATTATAAATTTTATTTATAGACTCACCTTACAAGGGATGCAGCTATTAAAGCTCCTCCAATAGGGCCAACCCAGTATACCCAGTGATAATCCCAGTATCTGGCCAGCAGTGCAGGTCCCAAAGCTCTTGCAGGATTCAAACAGGTGCCAGACACATCACCGCTGAGATTACAAGCATATGATAATCTAATTTAAATATACAGCCAGTAAATCCAATAAAGCATTTTCTTGTCAGCTGTTTTTTTTTTAAACTGATCAGTACTCACTCTGGTAGTATTTAACTTTTCAGTATTTCCTACCCTGCCAGGATGTTCACAGTCACAGTGCAACCCACCAGGAAAGGTACCATGGGACTCTTGCTTTTCCCATTTACTGCCCCCAGCAGCACCACCATAGTCACAAGACAGGTCATTGCAACCTCGGCAAAGATAGCACCAGGTAGCTGTTCGTCTGACTGTAGAATGGTAAAAGCTGCACCAGTTGCATTTATGTAGTTTTCCTTTGATGTCATGATCTGAAAAACACAATATCATTTTGATAGTTTAATTTAGTCATTAATATTATTTTTTATCAATATTTTTATTATTGCTAGTTGATTTAGTTTCAAACTTTAAAGCAATTGCATGAACATTTTGAAAAACTTGCATAAATCTCTAATTAGCTACCTTCGACATCACAGCACCAAGCACACCTCCAACAATCTGGCTGACAACATATGGGATAACCATTGTTAACCGCATTCCTCCACACAAGAAAATGGCCAAAGTAAATGGTGGGTTGAAATGAGATCCACTGCAAAGCCAAGAAGTTTACTATCAAGCAAAGAAATTTACTATCAAATACACACATTCCACTGAAATGGAAATAACACCACAAAAGTGCTACCTGATCTCTGCCATACACGCTATCATTACAGCCACTGCCAGCCCATGCACCAGCGCTGGCTGTATACGACCTGCTGCCTCAACATTTTCAATCACTGATACACATCCAATAAAGACAAAAAACATAGTCCCCACAAGCTCAGCAATGCATGGTTGAATTGTTCTCTCAAACAAGTTGGCTGGTTTAGGTGCCTTGCTGGACTTGGATTCAGAGGATCTGTTTATCTTTCTAAGCTCCACTTTCTCTTCTTCCATCTTCACCTAGTTATATGTTGCAGTGCAACTGCTTTACTAAAAGACTTACAGAGCAACAGGCTAGTAACCTCTGTACTGGGATTTATAAATAGTTCTATTTTATTATCCCTCCGATGACTCAAGTGTGTTATTACTCTGACCTTCATTATCAAAATTCAGATTGTCTATAATAATATATATACTTATTCAACATTTTCAAGAAAGATCAAACACTTTTCCATTCTGCAATTCTGTTGCTCATTCTGTTATTTATTACATGAAAAAATGTATGCATGGTTTATTAAAGAACTTTTAATGAAGGACTTTTTTTCAGTTCATCTGTGGTATGGTTTATACAGAATTTTCCAGAATTTTTGGGATTAAAATACATATACACATTTAAATCTCTAGTGTTAAATTAACACCCAGAGTGTTCATTTGAGTACAATTGGAATATAATATACACCTATCCTACATATATCAAAATTAATTCATTTTTATAACACTATTTATAAAAGTGAATAAAAAGGAGGTAACAAAACACACAATCTAATTTCTCAGCACATGTTAAGTTAAACACACAATGCGTTAAACATTCTTTTTTCATTAGAAACTTTTCTCTTCTTAGATTTATACATTGCTTGCTTACCAGCGGTCAAAATGAGTCATTTGCCTGGCAGCAATATAAGCCACAGCAGAGGAATGAAAGAGACGCATGCGACTCCGGAGCCTTGGGTTGCTGACCTCTGCCTTAAATGTTGCCAATATGGCCATAATACGCTAGCTGTAAGTTAGAATGACGTTCAGTAAAAGTTCCGTGGTCGTCCGGAACATGTAAGACACAACTACATACATCAATATACACTGGAGATAAGTTTAATATAAGTTAGGTATAAGTTTTTGATAGGTTCTGGATAAGTTACTAATAAGTTATGCATACGTTCAAAACAGGAATAACATCGATAGTTCAGCGTATGCCAGCATTTTATAGAAATTTGTCATACGTGGCATAAGTTCTCCTAATCGTTAATATGTGACAGGGGCTTTAGTCTCGACATGTACAGTACACCATTTAGGAACCATAGGTTTAGAGAACATTTCAATAACACAAGAATATCATTAGCTGTTTATTTGTGAATTGCTTACTCTGTGAAACGTATAATTTGCTGACAGAATCAATGACAATTAGAACAAAATATCTAAAACATTAATTTCTCATAGTAAGAGTGGGAGTGAGTATCCATAGCATGAAAAACCCTACAGCGAGATGCTATTCCGCTGAATAGGTTCACTTCTGTAAGCACGTTATACGTGGCAGAATGTAAGAACGTCACGTGCTTCCTCAATGTGATTGGGTTAAAAGCCTTCTCTTCAAATGAGTAATGCATTATATGGCAGTAATAGTTGCCAACTAAAAAAAAACAAAGATACCTACTGCATATGGCACATAGAATTCTGTTTACGTTGGTAAAAAAGTGTATTTTATTTTATGGCTTGAAAAAAGAAAGAGTTTAAAGTGGAAGAATTTAGCATTACTCAGACATTCATTCCCATTGGGTGGATATAAATTGGCATGAGAAACATCCCCACCGAGTTCCCATGTGTACACATACGCCAGAGAGACAGACGGACGGACTCTTCCTGACGTTCCAAAAAGACACTTTTCCCTTAGCAATGGAGCTCTTCTATAAACATTGTACTGTTCAGCACTGGGGATTTTGGTGTGCAAGTACAAGTGTACGGTTGTAGTCAGCTTCATTTCACTGTAAATATAAGATACTTAACTGTTAATTTAAGCCAATAAATATTTATAAAAGATAAATATATTTTAACTAAACACGCCACAGTTACATGCAGCCAAGATATTTTGTGCCACATCTTTTTTTGCAACCACAACACCACAGTGTTTTCTAAAGTTTGAATATATAGAAAATATATAAAGAGAACAATCCTCTATTCTAGGTTCTCAGTCTACCAGGGTGTTTCAGTCAGGGAACTGCATAGCAGCCTGAACAAAAGTTTTTGTTTCAGTAAACCATTTTTGAGTGGTATTGGATGTTTTATAACCCTTGCCGTACTTATAAAGGTCATAACACTTTTGCTTCATTTCAAACAGGTATTTTGTAATCTTCTATGTTGATGAATGACTAAGGGACTGCGGCCTCTGTTACCTCACTTAAAAAAGTAATAATAAAATAGGAACATGCTTGTTATATTTGGTTTATAAGATTTTCTAAGGTGCCGAAAATTATGACAAATGTAATTTTGTTTCTATATATTTATATATTTGATTGCATTTTATTAAATATACTGTATATTATTTGATTCCTATAGTGTACTTCTGTTACAGGTTGGGTTTCTCCTATATGTTCAGTGCAGATTAAACATTCAATCATTCATTCATTTGCCAAACAGTTTAATCCTACTAGAGTTGTGGGGAGGCTGGAGCTTATCTCAGCCAACTCTTAGCAAAGCCGGGATTCACCCTGAACAGCTTGCCAGTCCATTGCAGGGCCAAAACACACATATACAGAAAAACATTCACACATACTGACACATAGGGGCAAACTGAAACAGCGGTTAACCTAATGTGCATGACTTTGGACATTTATAAGAAACTGGAGTCAAGCATGAGGGGGCCCATTTCATATATTTGCCTCTAGGTAATTAAAAAAAAATCCCTGAACAGTTCAATGTGCAAGAAAGAGTGATGAAAGACACTTTATACTCAATTTTTTTATGCTGGAGCAAGGTGTGTCCATGAAAAAATTCACCAAGAGATAACATTTATCTTATTTTAAATCTTATCTCTTGTACGAAATAACATTACTTTGCTTGCAGACAACTAAACACACAGTTGTTGGCCATTTTTATTTATTTATTTTAACAATAACATTGTTACTTTTCAGAATACCTACACGAGTAAGAAAAAACCTTCTATGGATATTTACTCTCTATATCCTCCAGAGACCACTGGTCATGGCATATACATGGTCAGGCATGTCATATATTGCATAAGACATTGTTTATCTCGGCTACATCTTCCACCATTAAACTCTAACTCTAAGTATTTTCTTATCAGTTTGGCTCAGTGTCCAGCTTTGTGTTATCACCTCATTCAGTTAAGATACTTCACACCTGCAATATTGATCTTTGATCTGAAATATGAAGGCTGCTGGACTATCATCTCACATCAATTAAAACACTCACATGATTTCAGAATATAAAACACAATGTCAGAATTTCATTTATTTTTCCAAAGACCACTATTTTTAAAAATCCACTTAAATTTCAGCTCATACTCATTCATAAGAATGATTTTATCCCAATTATTATTAAATGCATGCAGAAGGTTTTATTTTATACATGGTTTTCCATAATTGTAAAGGAGATAAAATATTTAACAAGCACAAGTTTGTTTTTATAGCAAATTGGAAGAAATACAATACCGTTTCCTAAAGGTAAAGCTGGGGCTGGTAACTTTCTATACACAAATTGTTATATTGGTTGAAATGGTGATTTCACCCCAACAGCAATCAATAACATATGACATGAGAAAAAATGTCATCTGTGGCCACTGTAGGGTGGTACAGTGGCATAGTGGTTAGCACACCCGCCTCACAGCAAGAAGGTTCTGGGTTTAAGTATCGAACTCAGGCATCTCATTGGGAGTTTGCATGTTCTCCCTGTAATTGCGTGGGTTTTCGTTCCACAGTCCAAAGACATGCACATTAGGCTAATGGCTGTTCCAAATTGCCTGTAGTTGTGGATGTGAGTCTAAATGGTTGTGTGTATGATACCCTGCGATGGTCTGGTGAGCTCTTCAGGGTGTACCCCAACTTTGCCCAGAGTCGGCTGAGATAGGCTCCAGCCTCCCCATGACCCTACTAGTACAATTAAGTGGTTGAGCGAATGGGTAAGTGAGAATGAGTGAGTGTGGATACTGTAATGCAGTAAAAAAAGCAGATTAATCACTGCCTCATGGTCCTCTGGGAAATAACTAAATATTTACATTTACATTTATGGCAATTGGCAAATACCCTTATGCAAAGTAACTTACTTTTTTTATTCCCATTTATACAACTGAGCAGTTCACGGTTAAGGGCCTTACTCAAGGGCCCAACAGTGGCAGCTGGGTGGTACTGGGGCTTGAACCCCCAGCCTTCTGATCAGTAACCCAGTAACCTAAAGCCTTAACCACACTACAACACTGCAGGCAAATGCTATTGTGAGCCACTACCCATACACAAACCAGAGGCCAGAGTGCTTGTGGAGTGGGCATGGCTTTGGAAGGGCCTCAGAGGGCAGGAAAGGGTTCAGCTTTCAAATTTTGCTAGCTTTCCCGATTACCAACCCTGGCTTTATACACACACAAAAAAAATGAACAAGAAACCTTCGATATAGCATTAATAAATGGTTAGTTAGTCAAAAGTATATCATGAATGATCCCGATAGATTGCTGCTGTGTCACTTAAATACAATACGTGTCTTCTGATCACCAATCAATAGCCTAGAACAAAGAACACACAAACAATTACAGCGTAAAATCCATTTACCATAACGCCTAGTTATAACATGAATGTTTTTACACTGTAAAAAAATTGCTGTAAAAATTACAGCAGTAGCTGTCAGTAAATTATCTTAAACTGTACGATAAGAAATTATTTACAGTAAATATGCACTACAGTAAATTACTGTCATTTTCATGGTATGAAACAGCTTACTGTAAATAATGCAACAAGAAATTACTGTACTTTTTACGGTAACAGATATCTTACTGCAAACATTTACATTTACAGCATTTGGCAGATGCTCTTATCCAGAGCGACCTACAATTATCATTTTTATACAACTGAGAAATTGAGGGTTAGGGGCCTTGCTCAAGGGCCCAAAAATGATGATAGTGGGGTTAAAACCACTTTGACCTTTGGATCAGTAATCCATCGCCTTAACCACAAAGCCACAACTGCCCTACAGCTTTAAATGTATCCGTACACTGGAAACCTTACACTGTAAACAATAATTTGCTGTAAAAATTACAGTAATTTACTGGCAGCAGTAGTAAAAGCAGTAAATTACAGTAATTTTTACAGTAATTAGTTTACTGTAAAATTCAAATGCAGAATCTGTATAAGTATCAGGTGTCAGTACCATACTGTATAAAGCGTCTAATTTACTAAACTACTGCTAAATTTACAGCAAAATTTTACAGTGTACAGAAAGAAATCTACACATAAGAACAAGACATTGTACAGTACCTGATAATGCTAACACTGAGCAAAGCACCAGTTATAGGTCCAACCCAGTACACCCAGTGGTAGGCCCAGTGATTAGCTACCACTGCTGGTCCAAAAGCTCGAGCTGGATTCATGCATGCTCCAGAGATCATACCCCTGTAAATAAATATCAGTCAGGCTTATTAAAAAACATGCTTTAAGCAGCAAGTCAGCTTTCATACCTTTTCCCTTATTTGAAGTCATATGGGTAGGTGGGTGGGGTAAGCCTAATCAGGAATTTTAGATGAATTCACTCAAATTAAATATTATAATAAACAAGAGCACTTGAAGAGCAGGAGCAATCATCGCCAAGCCCGCAATCCCTCTTATAAACCAAAATGTGAAAAATCTCACGTTAAAAATATTTTTCAAATTCCTGGATCAAAAACTTGGATCATCCATAAAATCTAATGGAGCTTTCTTTGTCCAGAGCCACTACACATAGTGTTCCATTATTCAGGTTCTACTATGTTTCCCTTGGCTAATGAAGTTATTAGAGCTGGGAGACCTCTAATATGTCCAATAGATAAGTACATTAAGAGTAAGACTGGGACAGTGCTTAAATATAAAATCCAGTATATGCCCAATATAAAGTCCCTAGAGATTAAAAAGATTTACCCAGCAAGGATGTTTGCTGTCACTGTAAGGCCGATGACAAAAGGAGCAAACTTGGAACGTGTCATCTCATTCACAGCCCCCATACTGACCACCAAGGTCAGAAAGAAAGTCATGACTATTTCAGCCCCAGCAGCAGCTCCTACACCAGAGTTGACACTGACAGCAGTGAATGCTGCCCCAGATGCATTACTAAACTCAGCAGCGGGGGAGATGGCCTAGAGCAAACAAAATAACTAATTATTTACCAACACTTTTTATGTATTATAATACACTGTGGAGCATAGTTTAAAAGTCTTGAAATGAATATGAACTTGAAGAATGGTAGGAATATTTTTATTGGGATTGATGAAAAAAAAAATCACCATCATGACAGATCATAACAGCATCATTTTAGCTTATAACAATACTGAATTTCTTACTTTGGCAATACCAGCTCCGATCAATCCACCAAGCAATTGGGCAAGTATATATGGAACAAGAAATATCACCTCCAATCCTCCCACAAGGTACACACACAACGTCACAGCAGGATTAAAGTGACCGCCACTGAAAGAAATCACAACTTAATCATAATCACATATTGATACTCCGAGTAAATTATGTAAAAATTAAATTCCTGTTTTAAGCACTTAAGTAAACTTTACATTTTAAACCCTACATACAAATTAAACCCTTCATCTTATTAATACAAGATGCATTGAGATGTTGTTATAAATAGTTTTTACTCATTAAATAATAAGTTAATAAGTAAAACTAAACAAAATGACTAAAGTACACTGATCTCGAAAGTGCTGACCTGATCTTTCCAAAGACCGCCACAGTGATAGCAAGGGCCAGTCCATGTGCCAGTGCTGGTTGAATATTTCCAGTCATTCCCACGTTGCTGATGACTGAGATGCAGCCTAGAAATATGAAAAGAGTGGAGCCGATGAGCTCGGCCAGGCAGGGCTGTGCATAGCGCTCGAAGAAATCAGTGGAGGCGGCCTCCTCTCTCTGACACTGAACTGTCTCCCCACTGGCCATTGTAAACAGCACACGCGTGGACTCAGTCATACTTCTCTGTGGTCACTTACACACTGTACACGTGTCCTTCGATCTCACTCAGATAAAGGTGTATGTGAGGGAGGGAAAAAGAGCAAGAGAGGTAGGACCAGGCCCCAATCCTACCCCTCTGTCCTATTCAGTAGGTAAAGAAACCACCCACTTCTCAGGGGCATAAAGAGTCTGGGGTGATGAGAATAAGATTATTGGATGCGTAAGGGGCATTCTGTGAACATTATATCTAGAGCCATAAAC
Source organism: Neosilurus hyrtlii (assembly GCA_028564935.1). NCBI lineage: Eukaryota > Metazoa > Chordata > Actinopteri > Siluriformes > Plotosidae > Neosilurus > Neosilurus hyrtlii. Next base: position 16,364,226 of record JAOUQZ010000051.1, read on the forward strand.
ACTGCAAGTCTGTGATGCACATACTGTCGAAAATGTTCCCTGTAAATTACACAGATGATAATTTTAAGACAAGGATGAACACAGAACACATAAGCAAAATAAATGCATAAATAAACATACGGTACTACACGCCAATCTCTGTGTTGCACAAGGTCACACTGGGTTAATGTTTGCCATGAAATATTCACTCAAACACAAGAGAAACTCTCATGATATCAGGGTTCAGTGGTTCCTGTGAATCCCAATTTGTCCACAAACTGGAAAAAAGTGGAGTCAAGATTTACCAGTTCAATATTACAAATAAGATCAGACATTTCACAGTCAGAATCACAATCCTTTATTGATTCTGATTCTGAAAAGAGTGATCTCATTTGTAATATTGAACTGGTAAATCTTTACTTGACCTTTTTCCAGTTTAGAGGCATTTTAGAGGCAAAAAGTCAAGACAAGATTTTCAAATTCAGTATTATAAAAGAGATCGCTCTTTGCGACTGAAAGTGTTGCCTACCACCCAGAAGACCCTGCGTTCATCTTCTTACCAAAATTCTTTAACCATTTGGACGATAGTAACCGAAGGGATTCTAATAAGATATTAATCATTGTAGTCACATTATATTTCACTGTGGCGTGCAGCCCCCTGACAGAGCCATGTTGTCAGTCACTCATTTTCTAAACCGCTTAAATCTAATTAGGGTTGTCTGGAAGCTGCTGCCCTTCTCAGCCGACTCTTGGCAAAGGCAGGTTAGACCCTGGACAGCTTACCAGGCTATCACAGGGCCAACACACATACAACCATTCACACACACATTCACACTAGGGGTCGATCTGGAACAGCCAGCAGAAAAGTATCTCAGTATGCAAAAAAACACTGAACCCTGAGGTGGATGGGTTACAACAGCAGAAGCCCACACTTTGTTCCACTCTTTTACCCATGGGCACCAGTTCTCTGAAACTGGACATTTAAAGACTAAAATTTAACATTGGTCTTAATTAAACCTTCTACAAGAAGGAGAGTTTGCTCTAAACTAAAATAATAATAAACAATAAAAGTGAAGAGTAGGTTGGAAACACTGATCTGAAAATAAAATTAAGTTATAAGTTAAATATATATCAATTTATTTAGTGTCTTAAATTTAAATTTAGCAAACAAAGTACAAAGAAGAGTTAATATTGACCAAATAATTACTTATTTAGTTTTTAGGATAATATAGAATATTGGCAAACATAATTCCTCTCTATATAGTAGCCTACAAAGAAATTTGGATATATGGTAAATTTACACACACACACACACACACACACACACACACACACACAGACATATATATATATATATATATATATATATAAATTCAAGAAAGATATTTAAAACGTTACTTACACATGGAATGATTTCCCGCATCCTGGTATCTTTCTGTTTGTACAGTTTAATGCTGCACATGAAGGCATAATTAAAAAGTAATATTAGATTATAAAACAATATAAAAAAAACCCAATAAGTTTAAAAGTAAATGGGATATGCTTTTATTGGAATCAGGCTTTTAGAACCACAGCATGGAATGTTTTGGGTCTAGCAATATGGCTGCACAAGCATTTCCTTTGACTTCAGCCTCAGCAGCCCAGTCCGTTATCCAGTTATTTTCAGATCAGTGGTTGGAAATTGAATGGGTAAGTGGCATGAAGACTGCATGTCCTTGAATGCAACATTACATCTGTTCAATCATTTTCCTCTGGCGATTTCCTTTCATCTCACAATCAGGTAAAATGCCATCTAACACTGCATTAACTCCACTGAAAAACTGTACAGATCATCTACAACGATTTCAATTCTATACTACTGTATTTATATTTAATTTATTTTACTCACAAAGTCTTACAAGATTCAGTCATGTGATTAGTTATTACAGTAGTTATTTTTTCATAGAAATGTCCTGTATTAATGCAGCCAGAACTGTTGAGAGAAACCATGCAAATTACATATCAGAACATGTCTCTATCATTCCAGTAAAAACTTTTTCGTGTACATACACCTGCTAGATATACACCAATCTGCAGGCAAACATTCAAAATTTCTGTAGGAATTTTCTACTTCTTCTTCTTATTACCATTATTATTATTATTATTATTATTAATATCATTATTATTATTAGTATCATCATCATTAATATAATTATTATTATTATTATCATTATGATTATCATTATTATTAGTATTATCATCATTATTATTAATATTATTATTATAATTATTATTATTATTATCATTATTATTATAATTATCATTATTATTATTACCATTATTATTATTATAATTATCATCATTATTATTATCATTATTATAAATATTATTATTATCGTTATTATTATTATAATTTTTTTTTTTTTTAGATTTTTTTAAGCAGTTTTTGAATGAGGTAAAGTATCATATGGGGAATTATACAAACAAGGCATTGTTATTTGGGGGCAGCCATGAATGATTACCATAGCAGGTTGAACCAGCAGGAAAATGTGTGTGTGTGCGTGTGTGTTTTCCCTTGGAAAATTATCCCTTGACAACGATGCAATATCAACAATTATTTGATGGTTTTGTCCAGAAACAAGAAAATCTTTTGAATGCTTCATAATAAATATTATAAAACCACTTACATTTGCAACATATTTTCACTCAGGGGAGATATATAAGGAAAGCAAAGAGAACAATAACACAAATTGGTGGTCTCATTTTTTTATTGTCATCCCAAAGGAAAAATAAGCTGAAATGACTTCTGATTCATGTAGAATTTGGCACAAAGTCAAGTCCTCTTAAACAGCTGCAGCTAAATTCAAAAGCCAATCTGTGTAATGCCTATGAAAGAAAAAAGATAATTATTCCTGCATATGAGATTTAAAATGTCTAAACTAACAGGAAAGGGAAGAATATAAAGGACATTTATACTAGTACTGTATCATTTGAAAGCAGGAACAGTTAAACTCACCCAGATTGAGTGTGTCCTTCATTGCCCAGCAGATACTGTAGTGCTGAAGAAGCTGCTGGAGTAGCTCTTTTTCATCTAAAAATTCCAGTCTTTCAATCCTATGAATGCACAAGTTCTCTCATCAGACTTTCTGAGAAATGCACTTCCAAGTCTTTATGCAGGCAAATATCCTGAATATTGTTATATCCTATTATTTCTATGAATTTAACAATTCTCTTATGCACAACATACATAGTCATGATATTCCATGGGCACAATACAAAAGTTGCCTTTTATTTCTATTTCTGTACCTGCTCATGTCCTCCTGTGGAAGCAGGCTATAGATTGTCATCATGTCCAGTGCATTCACACACTCCCATCCTGTCGACAAGAAGCGTTCCTTCTGGAACAGATTTAATGTAAAATTTGTCTGACTTTCAAAGACAGAAAAACAGATACAGGGATTTCTATTAAAGTCACAACAGAATAGAACCAAATATTAATTGTAAGCTTATAAATTTACACGTGAACCAAATTATCAGGATGTGGTCTTAAGTAAAGTTGCATTTAACCTTCATGCACTTTAAAACTGCTCATGTGGGACTCTGTCAACAGTAACAGCTGAGGCACTAAAACACAACATATGAACTTGATAGCTTTGTTTGACTCCCTATCACCTGTTGGGTACTGCACTGTCTGTAGCAAGACAATGTAAATAAGACTATGTGGTCTTACATGAAAATCCAAGCAGTTTTAAGCTGAAGCTTTATGTTTAAATGTAAAAGTGTTTTATTTATTCATTCGTTCATTTTTTGATCTGCTTAATCCTAATTAGGGTCCCGAGGAGGCTGGCGCCCATCTCAGCCGAATCTGGGCGATGGCAGAGTACACCCTGGACAGCTCGCCAGGCCATCGCAGGGCAGAAACACAGGTTGGCAAAGGTCTTCTATTCTACAAGGTCCCTTCAAGGTCATTCACCGCACACTAATTATGGGAGGAGCAAAACTGAGCTACACAAATATATCTGTGAATCATTTGGATCCGGCTACATAGCTTGTAATGCCAATAATTCCGGCTCCATAGAATTGTTCATCAAGTACAAGCCTGCAGAGGTTCAAGTGATTCTGCTCAGTAATAACGGAGGAGTAGGACATTGAAATTCTACATCCAGGTTGAAAAGTGAAATACCTGACCTTGCAGAATTGTTGGCATTATCGCATAGTATCACGTTGCCAGATTTCCTCCAATTCTGTCCAGGCGTCATTGAGCAGTTGTACTTTAAATTTTTTCAGTTATGACATCCTAATTCTTTTTCCAGTTCAAAAATCCAGAATCAGGCTTCATGAAATTCTAGCTATTGTCCAAAAACTCCAGTCTGCCGAGTTTCATGTGATTTTGATTGCTAATAATGGAGGAATAGGACTTTTAGTGCCAACTGTACACAACAGCAACAACAACAAGGTGACAGAGTTTGACACTGGACACCTCTTGAGTCGGAAATATCTTGATTTTGGATGAATTATACTTCCACCCAGTGTCCGTATCCAATGTGATGTTGACTGGCTGTTATGCATTGCAATGCTTGGATAAAGTTGTTTTGAATAGATACAATAAACTGGTTGCTGGTAGAGAGAAGCTTCCTTATCAATACAACAATTCTGACAAAAATTGGGAAATTTAGCATTTATATCATAGAGAAATTTATATCATAGTTTCAGAAGTATCATGAGCCTGTGTGATGAAAGCTAATGTTATACCGTCCCAACATGTAAAGGAATACCAGGAAACCTTTACGGCTCATTTAAGTCTGTTTGAGGACCCTTTGCCAGTTTAATTTTCTGTTGTTATCCTATAGACATTGGTATAAATTGATGCTCAAGTCTTTAAGAAAAATGCAGCCTGGTGCATATCAGCTAACTGTTTTTTTTGTTTATAATGCTAAAATTGCAAAGAATATTGGTCATTAATTCACGTGTAACTAGAAGCCATTCAGAAGAGTCCAGTTTGTTGAACCAGCTGTTTGTGACCTCACAAGGGAAAGGGTCTAATATGTTTTGTTTCAGAAAGGATTCCCTTCACCTGAGAATCCAAGGACTTGCACACATCCACTCCAGACAGATTACACTGTCGTCTCTGCAGATTCTCAATCATGACCTGCCCAAAGCGGTCAGCCATGTTCACCTGTCAAAAAGGGATATTATTTATAATATGATTATTTAAAATTGATAATTAGAATATAGATTATCATTTCTACCAGGTAATTCATATATGCATTCAGTTATAGCACAGGCTCTCAGCTCCTCTTTGCTGAGGACACAAACAAAAAGCACATGAACTTACTGTTATTCATTGTCCCTGTATCTTACCTGCTCATAGTTGATAAACATGGCAGTGTGGAAGGTCTGTGCAGCCCAGTGCACCAGTTTGGAGGACTGCTCTGGGGTCATGTACACAAGCACACATTCAGAAACAAAGAGTGTTGGCAATCTAAGTGGAAACAACATGAAGACATAAACTACAACAATGACAAGCACAGTGGAGTAAGCAACTGCTTTATTCCTACAGCCCTTCTACAGGGGACAATATATCAATCATAGTATCTGACCACAACTGCTGTAATAACCATCGCAGTATACAGATGTTCTCAGTGTCACTTTAATATGGATTTGAGAATTAATTATATTGTAGTTATAATAACCTCAACTGTTTCAGAAAGGCTTTCCTAGATTTTGGAGGGTAGCTGTGGTGATTTTTTTTTTTCGCCCAAATGAGCATTAGTGAGATCAGGTACCGATGGTGAGTGATCATTTCTCCCTGATGTTACTCGGTCTCCATATTCTACTAAGTTGATGGAATAATGTTCTGATCTTTTGCAGTCTGTTTGTGAATGCATGCTAAGAGCCTTCAAGCTCTTCTAAAGGTCGATGAGAAGAGGATCTTTTTGATGCACACGTGGATATTTTAGTAGTGTGAAAATTATATCAAAACAAAGTGACCAGCCAAGCCCCAAGTTTGTGTTGTGCCTGTTCCATCAATAAACGTAACATTTTCAGACTCAGTCATGCACAGGGTATCTGATTAGTCACAACATACCTCTGCCTTCATGTGACTCAAGACATTAAATATACTCAGTATTGATATATTTACACAGAAATGACTTATCTAGATGAATCATCTCCACAACATTATATGCAACTAGAAATGGATAACGCACACTGTTATGTATCTTCAGTAATAATGTCCATTTGTAGATTATTTTACTGTTCTATATTTAAGTACTTAATCCACTTCCTATTATTCACAGTATCTTCACAGATAAGAACCAAAATCGATGACGTACTCTGTTTTTATATGGAATTTTCGGAGTTTTTCCTCTAAGCCTGGGAGGTCTCGGAGATCAGCACCAATGATACAGTATCTGTCTGAGTCCAGGCTGTGACCATCTGTTAAAGAGACCCGTACAGGCATAAGAGCTGCTGCTAAATCAACAGCTAGCATCAGTAAAGCTCAGGATTTTATCATTACCTAATAGAAGTGAATCAGCTGAATGGGTCTCAATCAAGGGCTTCGACAAAGGAGGTTTCGTCCTGCAGAAATAGAAAAGAGTGCTTTTTAGCGTGAGTGTATATGTGTGTGGCATCAGTAAAAAGTTTGGACGTACTAATTCTTACTGAATCAGATGTGTCCAAAGTAACTACAGTGGCAAGGGAAAGTAAGTGAACCTTTTGGAGTTATCTGCATTTCTGTAAGAATCTATTATAAAATATTGTTACACATAAATTACTGCTTTGTTCCTGTCATGTGTATGGCTTTGCTAATGGAAACACAAATTGGGATACCTAGTCTAAATGTTCAGGTTAAATAAAACAAGATCCAAATCATGCCATTAGATAGTCAAAGCCATCCCTCAAAATGATAGACAGGCTTTATGGCCTAACTTTGTGTACATTAAAAGTGGCAGGCTTTAGTCTGCTTCAAAATATTTGTGAGTTTCATATTTTCGTAGCCTTTGTGTCCCTCTACAGGCATTCAGCCTTTATGACATGTAATAACCATTATTAATTACCAGTATCAACCACCCCAATAAATAAATAAACAAACAAACATAATCGGACGGTGACACATGCATAAGATAAAAAAACTCAGTCCTACACCTTACTTGATATGGTGTATCTTCCTGGCAACAATCATTGGGAAGTCAACCTCAAAGTACTTTTTCGGCAAAGTGTTCTCAGCCTAACAATTGAAACAGGAGGTCTTATGTAACATTTATGCCAGCTGATCAATAATAAACCAAAATTAAAATGAAAGCCAAGTCTGAATGGTCTGAGTAATGAATCAAACTTCAATACTGCACAGTAACATAAGATTAATAAAGATGAAAAATTTGTAAATTACATTTCTAAGCTAGTTTCCTGTTGAGCATACCTTTAACCTCCAGAAAGTGGTGTCAAGTCCAGCTCCAAGATTCACCACCTGGCAGTCACACTGAGTCTTTTTAAGAAATGCATCAAGCAGGTGGTTCACGCCTTGGACACGGGCATAATAACCTACAACATGAATCAAAATAAAAAGAAAACCTGCTGTAAATGATACAGCAATGACATCATGGACTGAACATTGAGCCCAGCACAGATCTGTGGCATTTGTTTCATATAACCATCTACGAAATGTACGTACATTGTTATTAAAGGGTTAAACTTTTACCTCTATTAATCTCAGGTGCCTTGCGTTCACCCGTCTGACGCACAAAATATTGTATGTAAGGGTCAGTCCAGTATCCTTTGCTTGTTGCAAACCTAAAGACAATAATTCAAACCAGTATTAACAATGTAGTGTGGTGTAATAACAATTAGTGTGGTCATCTGTCTGTTTTTCACCCGAACTGTAAAGACTTGGTCTTAGTGTCTACAGTTATACAGATGACATTCAGTTATATAGTCTGCTAGACTGGTCTGCTCCTAGGCTACCCCATATGCAAGCTTCAATACACTATTTACTCTGACACCTTTCTATCAAAGCCGGTGTTAAGTTTCAGCAGATGGTGCTACAGTAGCTCCTTTGTGATCAGACCAGACATACTGGTCTTCATTCACCATACAGATCAGTGAGCCTTGGGCACCCATGACACTCCTGACAGTTCACTGGTTGTCCTTCTTTGGACCACCTTTGGTAGGTACTTACCACTGCAGACCAGGAACACCTGACAAGACCTGTCGTTTTGGAGATAAACAGACCTAGTAGTTTAGCCTTCACATGGCCCTTGTCAAAGTCACTCAGGTCCTTACTTGTGCTCATTTTTCCTGCTTCCAACACATTAACTCTGAGAACTGACTATTCACTTTCTAACTAATATAGCCCACTCATTCAGGAGCCACCGTAATGAGATAATTATTCACTTCACCAGTCAGTGGTCATATTGTTTTTAATATTATGGCTTATCATTGTATCTCATTACGAGGTTCTACACTGCTCTGCATCTAGACTCATTATTGTAGTGCTTTCATGACAGATAAAATCAGTGATCAACTTCCAGGATGTTAGGTTGATATTAAATATTCTAGGAATGTTAACAAACTAGGTATACATTTTGCAATACACACTCATAGGAACTCTAGCAAAGGTCATGCATAGATTTTGCTTTTGATCAGCTCCACAGCCTGTTGTAATACCGTCTTCTTTACTATTTTCAGTATAGCAAAAAAATAAATAAAAATAAAAATTCTATTAATTAAAACTAAGAACAAAAATCCACTGAGCTGCAAGTGTTCTTACTCATACAAAATGTTCAGCTCCTGCAGACCATTTTATCATCACAAAAAAAATCACAACATAAAAATTACTACATGTCTTATTTCTGAGCCTTTATGGCCCTACACAGTTGCTTGGACTTGCAACACAACCATAATACTGTGTCAGCAAGAAAAGTAGTGCTGTGGACCCCCCGCATGGAGGACAGAACCGAAGGTGCGCCAGCTCGGCCACGGTCGGCATCCTGATGCAGGACGCCACACAGCAAACCCACGGGAGCTAGCCAGGTGTATGATGGAGAGAACGGATTGGGCGGCATGTCTGTTTGCAGATGACCAGATGGACACACTGATATACAATGAATTGTAACAATATGCCTTTGATACATACACAGTACCCACACACACACACACACACACACACACACACACACACATATATATATATATATATATATGAATCCTTCAAGTACACACTGGCTGATTTTCTAATTTTTGTAACAGTTTATATATATATAATTTTATTTTTTCTATGACTGTTTAAATATTATATGTTTATTACTTATGCATGCAAACAAAGTTTGTAGTCAATCTCTGAACAGGTTGTTAAAGTAAACATGTGTGATCTTATAGTTTTTAATGGTAAATTGACCACAACATCTCTACCTTTTGCATGTCGACGCATCGTCGCATGTTGACCTGACAGCTTCATCAGCCGTGTCAGAATCAGTGAAAGGCGCTTTGGACGCCATGAACTCTTAATAATTCACAGAATTATTATTATTATTATTATTATTTTCTCTTCTACATGTGAAACCCACACGCCATTACTCACTCTGTACAATTCATACTCAAACAACACAAGGCTTTGAGCCGCACATTTCAAGATTAATCTGCACTTAAATCGTTTCGAAGATTACATGAGGGGTTTTTTATATTATTCTAAGACCATTCAATTCTGAACTCATAAATACACAATATTTTCTTAGCGACCGCTGAAAATCTACATCGTTATCCACTTGCGAACGCTCCCACAATGCACCGCACTGCTGACTTCACCGTTTGTCTTTTTGTGCGGATGTGTCCACAGAGCTCAGGCTCCATACTGCCACCTACTGTCACCATCAGGTCAAGTCAAGTCACATCAAGTGGTCCATTTATCTAAAGACAGCGTGTCATCAGCACTATTTTCAACAGCGAGATTCTCTTCTTTTGAGGCAGAATGGTCCATTGTGTGCACTGACCATCTGTGCAAACATTCCTTAAAAGTCTTTGTATAAAATTCCAGCAGTAATTAACCACCAAGACCATCTAACTAGAGACTCGCCGACAAACACAATCTGAGCACAGAACAAACTTAGGTAGTTTAAAAAGACCAAAACGCATCTTACCCTTCAATCTGAGATGCAGAGGGATAAAGATGACTAATGGGCCCGACTGACTAGTGACTAAGATAGGTCAACCCCAGGGCTTGTCATCCCAGATGGACGCGTGGCATTTTTTCCACACATGCCCAGATGGAAGTGTGTGCCATCTCAGCCGACTCTGGGCGAGGACAGAGTACACCCTGGACAGCTCGCCAGGCCATCGCAGGGCAGAAACACGCTGATGGCAGTGAGGCCTACTCTTTATGAGAGTCAGTAGTGGTTCTTTTACATGCCCCTCACCACAGACAGTGAGAGACATGGCTGGCCTTTGATAACTCAGTTAGCTGCACTTGGGGGACAGCAGTGACAACTCGGATCCGATTATTTTCAATCATCATTCATTAATTTTTGAAGCTGCTTAATCCTAATTAGGGTCGCAGGGAGGCTGGCGCCCAGCTCAGCCGACTCTGATGGAGGGAGGGGTACACCCTGAACAGCTCACCAGGCCATCGCAGGGCCAACACGCACACAACCATTCATACTCACACTCACACCTATGGGTGCTTTGGACCAGCCAATTAACCTACTGTGCATGTTTTTGGACTGTGGGAGGAAACTGGAATACCCGAAGGAAACCCACGCAAGCACAGGGAGAACATACAAACTCCACACAGAAACGCCCGAGCTGGGAATGGAACTCAGGCCTTCTTGCTGTGAGGCAGATGTGCTAATTATATTATTATTATTATTATTATTATTATAATTATTATTATTATTATTATTATTTAGAGTATAATAAAGTATAAGTTATACTTGTACTTATTATAGTTGAAACCCTGTCAGTCAGGTTTTTGGATGTTCTCCTCATGCCTCTGTGTGTTTCCCCTGGGGTGCTCTGGTTTTCTCCCACAGGCTAAAGATATGTGAATTAGGTCAACAGGCTCTATGTTGCCTAAAGGTGTAAATGGGAATGGTTGGTTGTCTGAGTTGGTGATCTTTCCAGAATATACCTCATTTCTCATAAAATGTTAGCTGGTATTGCCTTCAGCTCACCTACAACCTGCAGTGAATAAGTAGTAAAGATTAATAAATGTCTGATGTGAGCTGTTCAGGGTGTACCCTGGCCTCGCCTGTTGGCTGAGATGGGCACCAGCCTCCAAGCTACCCTAATTAGGATTAAGCAGCTTAGAAAATGAATGAATGAATGAATGAATGAATAATAATAATAATTACCATAATAATAATCATAATTTTTGTTGTTGTTGTTGCTGTTGATGTCAGACCAACTTATAGCAAAAACAAAGTACAAATTATGAGGGCAACTGACATTATACAAATTTATAATGTTCCTTCATTTATTTGCCAAAACACTTTATCCTTCTAGGGTCACAGGTGGTCAGCTGACTATGGGTAAAGGTGGCGTACACCCTGAACAGCTCAACACTCAATCACAGAGCAGCACACACACACACACACACACACACACACACACACACACACACACACACACACACACACAGCCAGGCATTCACACTCACACCTAAGGGCAATTTGGAGCAGCCAATTAGGTGAATGTGCTTGCCCTTGTACTGTGGGAAGAAACCGGAGTACACGGAGGAAACCCACACAGGCACAGGGACAACATGCAAGCTCCACGCAGGAATGTCCTCGCTGAGCCCAGGCCTCGAACCGAGGACCTTTTTGCTATGATGAGGATGTGCTAATCACTACAATAGTCATGATGTGCTTTTAAAGGACTTATATAATAAAATGGCTGGAATGTTGTTAAATTCCCTTCATAAGTTTAAACAACAAAATTCCTTCATTCATTTTCTGAACCGCTTATTAATAATTAGGGTCGCTGGGAGGCTGGCGCCCATCTCAGCCGACTCTGGGCGAGGGCACAGTGCTCGCCAGGCCATCGCAGCTGACGGCTACACAGCAGAAAATCACCGACGTTTTTTTAACACAAGACAGTGAGAGACAAGGCCTGGATCTGATAACCCAGCTGATAGTGGGGCTCGAACCCACGACCTTGGGGTCAGCACTCCAGCACCCTACCACCGGGCCGCCACTGCCTCAACAACAAAACTGATTGAAAATGATTCATATGTAGAAAAAATGGGTCCTTTCCCACATTTCTCTTTCTTTCTTGTGTTTGTAAGTAAAGTGAGGACCAGTGTAAGGAGTTGGATCTCCTGCAGGTAAAAGTGACCAGGTGTTTGTGTTGCACTTCAGCTCAGGAGGAAAAGAGTCTGAATCCGAACACAAAACGCAAAAACGCCAATGCTTTCAAATCACAGCCCGTTTGTGTGCAAATCCGTCTAACGTGTAAGGTTTCAGGGCTGGTGTGTGTGTGTGTGTGTGTGTGTGTGTGTGTGTGTGTGTCACACGGCTTTATAGGTGTGTCACGGGGAAGCTTTGCTGGATCCTCCTCATCCTCCAGTGCACTGAGACTCCCTCCGCCTGTGGATGTGTCAACTTTGTGCTGTTTTATTTCTCCCGCTGACACAAAATGAAACTCAAATATCCGTCTTGGACGTGTTAAACGACAATCTTCTGGCGTAACGTTTTGACTGCTCTTTTAAAAAGCGGTGTGTTTCTTTAAAAGCCCTGTTCGGAGCTGTGTTTCTCTCGGGCTGTGCAGCTAGTAGCGTCTCCAGCTAGCAAGAGCAGCTATTCAGCTCAGGCTAATCATCTGCCGGTGACATTTCCAGCGACTTCAGTGATGATTCACAGGATCTCCGGCTAATGAAGCATCTCGAAGCTTTCTATTTCCCGGCATTTGGACTATTTTGGACTACGGTACAACCATGAAGAAGCAGTTTAATCGGATGAAACAACTCGCCAACCAAACAGTTGGCAGGCAAGTAGCTATAAATTGTTAAGCAGTTCTGTGTTGTGTTGTTGCCAAGACAGTAGCGACTCTCACACTGGTTATTACTCAGGCTTATCTTTCTTCAACTAGCTAACTAGACTTACTAAACCTTTAAAGCTTCGTGTTTCAGGTTGGGACAAACGTCCACAGCTTTATACAACAGCAATAGCCACATTTAGCTCAGTTTAGTGACCAGAGGCCACAACATCTGTAGTTTATGACAGTGTTTCCCAGGATAAGAGCAGGAGGTCCAGTGCTGAGAGGTTGGCATGTTTGTCTACATGTGTTGTGTAGAAACATTGAACAGAAGTGTGTTACACCCCCCATGCCTTCCCTCTTGAGCCCAGTGTGTAGTGTGTAGTGTGGTATGTGCTTGTTCATCACTTCTCAACTCCTCTGCTGAGAAGCCCAGTGGCTGTGATCTGATCAGTCTGCACAGCTGGCTTATTGAAGCACTGTGACAGTCTCACACACTGTTTATTTTCTAATGTGTTTGTTTTTTTTTGTGTTATTTTGTCTAACTTACTGAAGTTAAAGCCCACAAAGAGCCAGGCTGCAGTGCTATTTCTGGGCTTTTGGTACAACAGTTGCTCATTTACATTTATAGAATTTGGCAGATGCCCCCATCCAAAGGCACTTACATTTTTATCTCATTTATACAACTGAGCGGTTGAGGGTTAAAAGCCTTACTCAAGAGCCTAAAAACCTTCTGATCACCCAGAGTCTTTACCGCTGCCCCTATCGATGGCAAATCTTTATGAAAATGATGCCACAAGTGTGTCGGCGAACATGGCATTTATTTGCTTTGTGGCTACAACACACCCTCAACTATATGTCACTGTGCTATTCGATATGGATATGTCTACATTTCGGTTGCCCTTACCTTCATGCACAAACACAACAACAAAAAACGAAAGCGAGGCCTAAAACAGCATGGGAACTTTACCTGAGAAATACTGATCATGTGTTTTACTACTGCCATTCGTAATGTCTCAACATTTCAATGTGGGATTTTTCTGGCTGTGATCTGTTACCATCTGCATTCAGTTCACTCCTTTAATATGCAGCCATACCAGTACAGTTTATCTAAGGCTGTATGAGGGGTGGCACACTGGTGTAGCAGTTGTCCCCAAACAAAGAAAGTCCGGGATCAAGTCCCATCCTCAGTACGGGAGTTTCTGTGTGGTGTGTTTGGTTTCCTCTGAGTACTCCAGTTTCCTCCCACAGTCCAAAGAAATTAACTAATTGGCTGTTCTAAATTACCCCAGAGGGGTGTGTGTGTGTGTGTGTGTGTGTGTGTGTGTTGGCCCTGCAGTGGTCTGTTGAGCTGTGCAGGGTGTATCCCACCTGTGCCCAGTATCAGCTGAGATAGGCTCCAGCCTCTCCTTGACCCTAGTATGATAAAGCGGTTTGGCAAATGAGTGAGTGAGTTGGCAAGACTGTATGAGAGTCATTCTTGACAATATTCTTATTTTTAGTGATCTCGATCTTTTGTTAAAGGGCAGTTCTCTTCTTAAAGCAGATTCTTCAGCAAGTTCTGACCTTTTTATTCTGTTTGAACGTTTGCAATGTGATCAGTCTCTTGAGGCCTGTTTGCAGAGGCCCTGTGGTGTCTTGTTGTGACACACACGGTTTCTCACTAATGAATTTGGAGTTCAGATGTCTCCTGCTTCATAAGAGAATCCAGACTAGTCATCATTTCTCCCTTAATTCCCTTCGGGACCTCAGGTTAATAACACATCGGTTTCCCCGACTTGTTTGGATTGATCTTGAACAGACTCTCCCACATTTTGTGCAAGGTAAAAGAGGGGTTTTTCCCAAAGCACTTTAATTAAGTATTTATTTCCCACAGAAGTAGTGGTGCTTGCAATGGGCTACAGTTAAACATTCGAGAATGTAAAAAAAAAAAAAAAAGCGATTAAAGTCAGGATATAGTTTGCAATTCTGTTTTGAACTGTAACAGTATTTAAAGTTGAGGGTGTATCTTAAACAGTATGTTTACTGTTTGGCTTTATATGCAGCCCCTATGGCCCCAAATGATAGATATGTTAGTCTGGAAGAGTCATTTGGCAAATTGTGTATTTTGTTAACAGTGAATCAGGAATTAGTGATGCAGAAAGCAGACTGGCGAGTTGAAGTGTTTGGGCCTGTGCGGAGGGGGACAGAGGAGAGGGCAGGACACACACCTCAGCTGATCCCACAGTTCCTGCGATTGTGAGGAAGCAGTACACTGTGTTCGCCATGCAGCTCCTCAAAGGAAGTTTCTCTTTATTCTGGTTTTAAACAGGAAGTTGTCTTGGGAATGTTTTATTTCGAAGGATTGTATCAAAGAGTCAGCGTTCTTTTAAGCACTGAGCTGTTGGTTTTGTGTGAATGATCGGCTGCAGTGATTCGCATATTGATATATTATTGATTAGCCTTGTTTAATAAGTTTCAAACATTCTAGAGTAAATAGTAAAGCATTTAATTACACTCTTAAAAACAGCGATTGCATTCTAATTCGATTCTTGTTTAATTTTAGTGTACAGCTGTTTCCTTTACAGATGAAGGATATTTTATCAGATATTGATTACTGTGTAGTGAGGCTATCAGTGCCTTTAGTACAGTAAGGAACATTCTCCTGTTTAAACACAAAATCAATACTGTTTCAAAGGCTGAATTCATTTATCATCTTACTTGGGTCCATCTACTTTTAATGGGCCATATACCTCAGGACATCTGCTCTCATCCAACCTGGCCTCTGGCCACATCATTAAAAGGACGTAGAGAGAATTTTTGCTCGCCTATACTCTAATTCATTTAAGTCCAAGGCGTAGCGGTACTTCCATCACCATTAGCTCAGTCTGCTAACTGAGAGGCTGTGGTTTAGATCTCTGCAGGGGATTTTCACAGCATTTTAGTTCAGTAGATGTTGTGATTATGTCTTTAAGTAATCTTTTGTTTAACTCTTCCAATGCAACAGTTTGAAAGTTACAATACTTTCGGCACTGTTTCGTTATTTATTTATTATTGCCAAAGCTTCGGAATGAGGCTACGTGCTTGTCAGTGGCTGTTCCCCTGTGTTGATGTTTACTGTTGTTAAAGGGTGTCGACTTTAAGGGGCATGTCAGTAATGTTCACTTCTTCATCTGCAGTCACTTCATCTGGCTTTGTGCTTTGGATTGCTGCTCTGCTAGAAAGTCCAGTTGAGACCAACATATAACCTCCAAGCAGACATATGCCAGCACTAAGTTTCTTCTCTAGTCATCTTGCTTTTAGTCTTGATTCAGTTTCCTGTAACACTGGACCTCCCACATCTCCACAACACCTCAGTTCTGTGTCTGCGTAAGCAGCAGTGATTTGTTTTACAGCCGATATTCACTCCTTTCCATGCGTGTTATTTGTTTTGCTTGTAAGAATCAAAATCTCTTTTTTTCCATACATGCTGCCTTTGCTGGCAAGATGTAATTAGAGATTACTTGTAACTGTCGGTTTCAAAAGGTTTTGTTTTGGTGCGTTGAAATATATTTAGTCAACTAATTTGGCCCGTGGTGTTTCAGAGTCTGTTTTTCTCATTCTGTAGTTTGAACTGATCCTGTGGCACTGTGCGCGATTTGAGGTTCTCATTGGCCATGGGACAGCAGCTTGACATGATTCCAAACTGTCTTTTGAATTCTGTCTGGATTTGGTTTCAGGCTTTTTCAGTCAATTTCTTTGCTGCTCTGTGTTAATTGGAAGCAGCTGTCTACCATTCTCCCAAGGTTATTACAGTGCACTTTTACCAGCGTGAGAGACTGCACTAACTTATGTGCAGCATGGTACAGTGAGTCAAGTCTAGAGCTGCAGAAGTTAAAGCTTCACATAAATGCAGGCACATTAAGAATGCCGATTAGTGACTCAGCAAATTCTGATTAAATATGGAGTTATGGACTCAAAAAAACATCATAATACTAAAAATAGATAACATTTATGTTTAAGATATTATTATAATTGGGCAAAAATTCAAAGTTATTTATTCGTTCATTTTCTGAACCGCTTAATCCTAATTAGGGTCGCGGGGAGGCTGGCACCCATCTCAGCCGACTCTGGGTGAGGGCAGAGTACACCCTGGACAGCTCACCAGGCCATCGCAGGGCAGAAACACACTGACGGTAATGCAGCCTACTCTTTTTAAAGGCGCAAAGTTATTTAAGTAAAGCAGAAAAACCCCAAAAACTCCAGGGTAACATGGTGACAACGGTTAGCACTTCCATCTCACCGCAAGAAGGTCCTGGGTACAAGCCCTGTTTCTGTGTGGACTTACATGTTCCCCCTGTGCTTGCGTTTCTCTGGGTACTCTGGTTTCCTCCCACAGTCTAGAGACATGCGCAATAGCCTAATTGGATATTCTCAATTGTCCCTAGGTGTGAATGTGATTGTGAATGGTTGTGTGTGTTGGCCCTACAAGGATCGGTTGAGCTGTTCAGGATGTTTTATTTTTGTATTTAGTATATATGACACAGGATCCCGAAATTACCAATTGTGCGCCAAAGGCAAGGTGGATGAGGGCAGTGGTGGCTCAGCAGTTACCCTGGGGCCCGATGTCCGTGACCTTCGTGATTAAAAAAGGCATGGAGCTCAATGATTTATGAGCAGGCTTGGAGCCCGATCAGGGAATAAAAGGAATACAGATTACATCCAGGAGAACTTGAAGGAATCGTATTGCCAAGTTCATCAAGATCCCCTATGATGGTGCATCAAGGCCTGTTACGTGCTCTTTAGCTCTGTTGAGGTCTGTTCAGCTCTACTGCACTCTTTTGCGCTTCCCACGTTCTATCATGAGTGGCGTCAAATTGTAATACAGCGGGATAAACGTGGCAAAATTTATGACAGTCAAAAATTTTGCCGCGATCATCCCTAATCCACCAAGTTACCTCAAGATCACCATGATTCGATCCCACGACCCCCCACGTTTACCACAGTTCACTCAAATTGTTGAGATTGTGGACATCGTGCTTTCTTTTCTGCAAACCCAGAAAAAAAAAACAGTTAATTGTAAGTTGCTTTGGATAAAAAGCATCTGCCAATTGCCATAAATGTAAATGTGGATGTTGCCGAACTTCATTTCAGTAACATCCATTGACCCTGAGGAGAATATTTGTTTGAGTATATACAACACATGAATAGAAAACGCAAACAAAAAAATGCCTGATACAAGAAGAACTAAGTGCTGTGTAGCTAAATACTTTTCAACCTATTCAAGTTTAAGTACATACTGCGCATATATGAGAAGCCGTACTCCGTAGTGGTGTATTTGATGACCTAATATATTCAAAGTTTTAGTAAATTGAAATGGTATTCTTTTTATAATCTTTAGATTGTTGAAGGAATTGGATTTGTAGATCCAGATTATTCCACAGAGGCCTGATCAGATTGAGATCTGGGGAATTTGAAGGTCAGCTCAACGTATGGAACTCTTATGTTCCTCAAACTATTCCTGAACAATTGCTAAAGGATGGAAGGGAGCATGATTCTGCTGAATGAGGCCACTACCATTAGGGAATATCAGTGACATACAGCAGTGTTTAAAGTAGGCGCTATGAATTAAAGTAACATCCACATGAATGCCAGGAACGAAGATTTCCCGTCAGATGTCCAGAGCATCACACGGCCCTGGTAGCTGGCTGGTTTCCCATAGTGGACCTTGTGCAATCTCTCCTCCGGATAAGCGACACACACCTGACCATCCACGTGTGATATAACAGAAAATGTAATTCATCAGACCAGGGCAACAAAATCTATTGCTCCATGGTCCAGTTACTATGCTCATATGCCTATTGTTGGTGCTATAGTAGGTCTACAGTGAGATCAGATGGACTAGCCTTTGCCTGCCATGGGCATCAATGAACCTTGGGCTCCAATGACCTTGTCGCCAGTTTACTGGACCACCTTTGGTAGACACTAACCACTGCATACTTGGAACACCCCACAAGACCTACTGTATTTTGTTATGCTCTGACACGGACACTGAGAGAATCTGGCAAAATATCTTTCCATCAGAGAATCTTCAAAGCCACAAGTCTTCTTGGTTGCTCCTAGTATGCAGTGATTAGTACCTACAAAAAGAGATACAAGGAAGGACAAGTGGTGAACCAGGAATGGCTTAATAGGAACATAGGGCTCACTGACGTGCATGGGGAGTGAAGGCTAGCCTGTGTTGTCTATCCTACAAAAGAGTACAAATTGCTAAAAATGTTTGATGCTGATGATAGAACTTGCTGCATATGAGGCTGTGTAGCTGCAGACCAATCAAAGTAAATATGCTTGCCCCCCCCCCCCCTCCCCCCCCAGTTACAACGCCTATAATGGGCATGTGAGCATGGAACTACGGAAAAGGTGGACTGGTCTGATGAATCACATCTTCTTTTACATTACTTCTTTTAAAGACAGCTGGGTGCATGTGCATTTTACCTATATATCCTGTGTAACATAACAAAACATTAAACAGCAATAGGATGTTTCTTCTTGCAGACTATTGGTAGCATTGGTGGTGGTATTGCTGGTTCTTCTGATTTGTTCAAGCTAAATGAATCAGTTTTGAAATGCAGGTTTTACACATGATCTTCATTTCAAATGTGTGGTGTGGACTGATGTTTGATGAAGCCTCATTAATGCTTTTCTCAGGACATACTATATGTATATTTTCTGTGTTAGATGTGTGATGATTTGTATAGACATACAGACAATTCATTATTAAAAATACTGGGGTTTTTTGTCATTCAGCAGCTGCAAGAGAGTCATAAACATGAAGATTTATGCACTGGTTATGCGTTACGATGTCCACTAGAGAATAAATAAAATAAAAGCAGTAGTCATCTCCTGTAGGAAGTTATGAATGTCTATTTGTACCATACTGGTAAACACAACTTAAATATCAGCCTTTATTACTTACTGAAAAATAATTTGAACTCAATTACCCATCAGATATTTGGTATGCAAACTGCTCTTTGTTGTAAGAAATGTGTATGACGAGATGAAGACACTGCAAAAATATTCCGTGCATAAAATGTTATAAGTTGGACCATATGGATACTGGCACATCCAGGGGTGTTTGTGCTCAGCGTGAGGCTTTATATTCACCTCTGATCAGGATGAAGTAGCTACTAAAAATGAAATGCAATGTATGGAAAGTTCCTCTGTATAGAAATGAATGTTGGCCCCAGATCATTTTACGTATTCAATGACACAAGTTACATATAGTACAGGATTATGGGCAAGTATTTGTGCTGCCTTAACCTTAGCACATGCATACATACGTAGCAGCTAAATGTTATCAAATATGGTAAATTAATTAATCTAAATTAATTTTTAGGATCTTGAATTAAAATCAGTTAATATTTTTTGTACTTACCATACTGTACTAATTTCATTAACAGGGTTATTATACTGATGGTACTCATTCATTCATTCATTCATTTTCTGAACCGCTTAATCCTAATTAGGGTCGCGGGGAGGCTGGTGCCCATCTCAGCCGACTCTGGGCGACTCTTTAAATTACTGAAATAGGATGAGGATGTGTTTTTGGAGCCTACAAGCACTTTTGTAAGTTGATCTGGATATGGGCATCTGCTTAATGCTCTAAAGGTAAATGAACTTCACAGACAATTGAGAATTAAAGTCAGATAGATTAACTAAAATGGAAATTTAGAAGCTAACATTTAAAGCTAAGGTGAGATGTTGTGGTGGTGAAGTGGTGCCTCATATTTGGAAGGTGCTGTGTGAACTGAACGGCTGTTTATCCACTCTGTATATGAGAGGCATGAGTCTGCACCATGGCCAAAGACCTCCTTTAGTTTACTAATAATAGTAGCAAAGAATCTGTAGTACAGAGCAGCAATACAAGGCCAGTGGAGGAATGCTGAAATTCTCTGGGAAAAGGAGTGCACCAGCTGCTCTCTTAGGACATTACATGACTGTTTTTTCACTTAAATATCTGCTTCCAGTCTGTTTCTGTGTACTTTTCATTGTAGATGTATGAAAATCATTACACACTCAGACATCTAATACAGCTCACATTCAACCCTAAATATGCAATACACTGCAATACTGTTTTATCTGTTGTTATAGCCACACCCACTGGATATGAGCAGTGGTGCGTTCTGATTGGCTACTCTACTACAAGGATATCAGCTCCTGTACCATGAGCACAAAAAAAAAAAAAAGAGGTCATGCGGTTTACCGAACCTACTATATTTAGAATAAAATATAACAACATTTTATAATACATGTGTGTGTATGTGTGTGTGTGTGTGTGTATGTATATATATATATATATATATACACACATATATATATACACACACACAGAGTCAAGCCCGAAATTATTCATATCCCTGGCAAATTATTACTTAAAGTTACTTTTATTCAACCAGCAAGGTTTTTTTTTTTCTGAGCAGAAATGACACAGGCTTCTCCCAGGAGATGTACAAGAGGCATCATTGTGGAAAAAAATATACACATACACAGTGGGGCAAAAAGCATTTAGTAAGCCACTAATTGTGCAAGTTCACCCACTTAAAAGATGAGAGAGGTCTTCAATTTTCATCATAGGTATACCTCAACTATAAGAGACAAAATAAGAAAAAAAATTCCAGAAAATCACATTTTTAAAGAATTTATTTGCAAATTATGGTGGAAAATAAGTATTTGGTCAATAACAAAAGTTCATCTCAATACTTT
>JAOUQZ010000051.1:16385970-16416509 GCA_028564935.1 Neosilurus hyrtlii
TTAATACAGGTAACGAGTGGAGGACAGAGGAGCCTCTTAAAAAAGTTACAGGTCTGTGAGAGCCAGAAATCTTGCTTGTTTTTAGGTGAGCAAATACTTATTTTACCGAGGAATTTACCAATTAATTCATTAAAATCCTACAATGTGATTTCCTGGATTCTCTTCCCCCATTCTGCTTCTCATAGTTGAATGAATATATATGTGTGTACATATATTTATATGTGTAAATTTATCATTATTATTATTATGTTTTAAAGAATTAATATTGAATTTGTTTTTCCCCAAGGAAAAACTATTGCTGTTAGATGTTGCTGTCAGATTGTGGTTAAGCTATATTTAAGCCTACAAATCAGAAATTACATTGTTTAATTAACAAAAAAATTGATAATAAAAAGCTGAACTCATTATGACCTGTTAATAGCATCTTCTGCATTTCTTTTACAGAGCTGAAAAAACAGAAGTCCTCAGCGATGACCTGTTACAGGTGATTACTTCCTTCCATAAACTTGCATTGTGTGTGTTAAACGTCATTAGTTATCTTTGAAAAGTACCACATCAGTGCTTTATGAATGGCTCGTTGAATAATTTCAGATAGGAAGTGTTTGTCAGACTGGCTCTGGATTTCTCTCGTGAACAAAGACTGAGAATGTCGATTTAAGCGTACCCTACTGAACTTTAAACCAGTATATCATTCACCATTTTCAGCGTTCTGCACTCTGCCTTTACCCTGTGAAACAGGTCTGTCTTCATGAGTGGTTTTTTTTGGTAACGGAATGACTCATCAGTGAGTCTGGCTTAAAATTCATCATCATTTATTAGATGACGGAAAACCTGAGAGTCACTCTGTTGTGACAGATAGTCCCTGCTGCTATGTAAATATATGACAAACACAACTACATTTTTATCACGACATGGAAGAACATGACTTTGAATGATGTGTAAACAAAATGCCAGGTAAATTACCTGAGATAACCGAGAGCACTTTTGCCCCACCCTGTGAAGTTCTGCAGCTCAGCAATGTGAAATCTTTTGGAAAAACAGCACGCAGATGAGATCACTGTTTAAGAAATGGATTGTGAAAGTGTGTTAGTCATCTAATCATGACAAACAAAAAAATGTTATCGAACTGAGAGAAATAGAAAAACTTTTTTTTAATCACTGTTGTGAACAGCTGCTTAAGCTGCATGCCACATTAAAATTCTTTTGATTGCTTTGCATCATCACCCCACACCCAGATATGTAGACTAAAGTATAGCTCAGTTTACCCACGGCTTTTACACACCCTCCTGTCAGAGATTCCTCTCTAGCTTTCTTTAATGCTTTTGCACTCTAGACAGCATGTCTGGACATTGTAGATGATTAATGACGTATTATTAAATCAAGTCCATATGTTAAAGTCACTGTATGTTTTATTATCACTGTATTTGCTTACGTCTGCTTTTTTTCTGTTTGGGGAGTGGGCGTTGGCAGTGTGGCTTTTCCCTTTTCTCTGGAACTCTCGTAAAACAAGATACTAAACTGATTCTATTGCAAATGTTGCAGACCGATG
Source organism: Neosilurus hyrtlii (assembly GCA_028564935.1). Classification (NCBI taxonomy): domain Eukaryota; kingdom Metazoa; phylum Chordata; class Actinopteri; order Siluriformes; family Plotosidae; genus Neosilurus; species Neosilurus hyrtlii. The sequence goes on from JAOUQZ010000051.1 coordinate 16,387,520, forward strand.
TTTAGTCTGCTCTTGGTCTGTCAGTGTTTGGTGTGGGGATGGAAACAGGGAAACATTTATAAAGGACCTTTGCACTAGCTAATCCAAACAGTCCCCAAACAGGATCTCCCTCAGCATAAAAAGAATGGAAAGAAGTCAATGGATTCCCCTTGTTCCCACGCCAGGTGGAGAGTATCCTCTCTGTCCTTGTGCAGGAGACGCCCATGCAGGAAGAATGTGTGGTGGATTCAGCTGTGTGGTGCTGGAATGACATTAAGGGGCACTTATCTCTGCTCCCAGACTGTGGAATTTCATCATCACACTATAATCTGTTTGCTTATTCTTTGCTGAGCTTCTGGTTATTGTAGTAATTGTTGCAAATTTTCAAGTATTTACAGCCTACATACTTTATACTTCAAAACAGGAACTATACTTGGATTTTATCTTAGGTACGAAACATAAAATTAGCAAATGGACCCTCATTGCAGGATTTCCCTGCCTATATTCAATGCTAGTCATTTGTATTTATTAACTCTAATAACTGTACAGTAGGGGTGGGAATCACAGACTAACTCAAGATACTATACTATCATGACTTATTGCCCCTGTATCAATAGGCCTCATTCATCAATATCTTGTAAATTTGCTCCGAATAAAATTCGTAAGAAAAGTATACGATTCATGACGTGTCCTTAAATCCCGGATTTGTTTGCAGCTGTGTCTTTGTAATTGAAAGTGCATACCAATGGCCCGATTTAATGCAGCAGGTCATTGTAAAAACAAAAGCTTAGGTGTACTCTTTACAGTTGAGGTATGGGAGTGGATTTTGAATGTGTGTACAGACTTAGACCTAGCTTTATTTGTCATTCAGATATACAGGTGTATACAGAACGAAATGTCGTTGCATTTGCTCGCTACAGTATAAGAGATGATAAAAAATGATCGGCATGAATATATGAAATTGACATGAATATTTGAAATATAGACAGTATTTATATGAAAAAAACATGCATATATACACACTATTATATAAATATATAATAAAAAGCAGTGTACACAGTTTAAAAATATGCAATAAGTTCAGTGTAACAGTATGGTGAAAAATGGCAAAAACTGCAGAATATGTACAAAATACAAAATATATACAGTCTACTGCGCTTATAATGTTGCTTAAAGCAGCAAAAGAGGCTATAGATGCCTCTGAAATGTTTCTGTGGCCAAAAAGCCCAGGGTAGACAGTACCTGAACGTCTGGTGGTACCTGGTTGGAGTGTTGGGTATTGGTCCACAGTGCCAGCTTAAGGTGTTGCATAGCTCCATGAGGAAAAGCTCTTGGTCCATCATAAGTCCAGGAATAAATTTGTGTGGGCTTCAGTGATGCATTATCTCCTAAGAAAATGAGCTGTAATTTGGTCTAGTCGCAAAAAATATGCAATCGTGCGATTCTTGAAAGTGTTGGTCTACGATCAACCTGTTAATAGTGTTAAACAAGCACTGGTTGTCAATTATCATAATTGATGTCATGAGGTGAAATTTATTGGCATGATGCTTTATAACATAATTGTTTAAAAAGTTTAACGTGGTTTAAAAAAAGATTTAATTCTCTGATGTTACATTATGCATCTGAAAAATTGAAAAAAATGTAAAAAGAAGGGAAATAGTAGAGGGTATAGTGCAGCATCATTTCAGCACTGTGATGTGTGAAACTGTCCTCCTCGTAATTAAGATCAAATCCCAGATAAAATGTTGGTCATAAGTGTGTGAGAATTAAGAACATATTTTTTGTAAGACCGGTTGGTGAGTGAGACCCAGTGGTATCATGGTACATTGATTCTGCTATATGCAGTACATTTCAGGATAATCATCTAGATTACATCACAATATCAGTGTTACTGAAGAAGAAAAAAATATGACTGAAAAGCCACAAAGCATGTTAACATGTATTTATTAAGTACTTTAAAAAAAATGTATACATTCTTTTTAATAAATAAAAAGGATTAATTACTACTTTCCCTATCTATCTTTACTGTCTTCCGTTTTCCACCGGAGGTTTTTTTTTCCTACTTGCAAATTTACACTCATTCATTTGATGAGCATCAACACGGGCAGTCAAGACGTATTGATTCTGGTAAGTAAACTTGGCAGAGGGAATCCATTCAGAGCTCCAACATAATAATAAATAAAAATATTAACATTTGGCACCACTATGTTGACATAGAAAGAGGAAGTAGTACGATATAATTCTGTACCAATATTTTGTTCCATCCATAGTAATCAGGCATGTGTGGCTTTGAAGCATCAGTGGAAGATTTTCTGAACTGGCAGCCACATTTTCAAATAGGGCTATTCCCTCTCCCTTTGTGTCATGATTGTGGAAGGTATTTCTTTTATTAGCTTTGCCAAGGAGGATCTGCTTTTGTTTGTTGTTGGTTTGTTTGTTTGTTAGCAACTTAAAAACTTGAAAGGATTTTGATGAATCTTTTGAAGAGGTGGAATGTGGCCCATGTAACACTCCATTACATTTTGATGGTGAGCCAGATCATGAGCCAGTATTTTTGAAAGGATTCTTTACCACTGCAGTTTAGGTCTGCTTCTAATCTTTGTGTGATTGTTGTTTGAAAAAGAAAAATAGATTTTGTCCTAAATTCCATGTGCTGCTCATTTTTTATTTTTTTGTATTATAATTTTTAACTTAAATTTAAAAGAGCCCAAGGATACACAGAAGAAAAATCCAGTGTACATGTTTAGTCCTTTACCTGCACAAATGGCAATAAATTTCTATTCTATTCCATGTGTCTCCCTTTGGCAAGGGTGTAAATCACACTAAAACTCAGCCACAGTGATTAGATTTACAAATGTTTTCTCTTTCTCTGAGACTGTACAATGTGTTACATTAGCCCCAGCATGATCTTTGCACATCCTGCCTGTGGTATTTTGCAGAGCTGGATCTTGTTGCTGCTATGCCGTCTGGCTCAGTTTTTTGCACCCTGCTGTGGTTTGCTATTGATGCTTTTATGTTTTGTTCTCAACAGATCGAACGTCGCATGGAGCTGGTGCGGGCTGTTTCCCACAACACACACAAGAGACTGGTTACATGTCTGCAGGGGCAGGTAGGCACACATGTCGAGAAGAGCTGTGAAAGAGTTTTTTACACTTTAAACTCCCAGGCACCCCTTGTGTTGTCACTACACTTGTTAGATCTTCGTGAATTTTGTTTCTGTGTCTTGCAGAAAAGGCTCCCATTGACAGCGCTATCACAGGCCATGCAAGATGGTGGGAGTCAACTAGGAGAGGACTCTCTTATTGGGTACATGACATTTTAACTTGCTTTAGTTTTTAGGCCTTTATATCTGAAGCCAATCTATAACATGTCAACAGTCTTCAGCTCAGCAACTATCTAGATATTTTATGTTACACATTCATGTGGTTATTCAAAAATAATGTTATTATTTTAAAATAGCTCCAAGTGCATGGGTTAATGCAGCATTTGGCAAACCTTATTGATAATAAAATGCATTTCAGCATATTTGTCTACTACTTGGTAGGAAAATGATGGAGGTGTGTGGTGAGGCGGAGAACAGACTGGCGTCTGAGCTAATGCATCATGAGACCCAGATTGAAAAGGAAATTTTAGATCCATTAAATCAGTTAGCTGAGGTAAGCCCAAGTCTTTCCTAGTTTACATAATACAGTTTTCATAAACTATGCTGACTATGACTTTCTTTTATTTTTATATATATATATGCGTTAACCAATGTTATTCACTCATATGACAGTTGTCATGCTGTTTTAGAGGTTACGGCTGATCGGTGTGTGTGTGTGTGTGGATATATATATCCACACACACCGATCAGCCGTAACCTCTAAAACAGCATGACAACTGTCATGTGAGTGAATAACATTGGTTAGCATACTTATACCACATACCAGTACACCTACTACCTGGAAACGGCACCATCTGATTGGTCTGCTGTCTGGGGATTAAAAAATGTTATCCCAAATGGGTTCCAAAATGTTTGAATTAAAATTACAGACACTCATGGTTTGTCACAGTCACTTGAAACAGGCATTGTCAACATTGCCATGCATTAAAAAAGTCATTCAAATCTTTTTATTGTTTTTTGTTTTTTTGTTTCTGTGTACTAAAAGTCTCAATGAATTTAAACGTACGCCATTACAGAGTGTTTTTTACTTTGGTTTTTGTGTTATGTATGTGTATATACAAATTTCTTTATTTTAAATATATTTATTGGTTATATATACATACTAAAACAAGTATGTGTCTCAGACTAGGTGGATGTTGGTGAACTGAGTAATCCCCTCAACTCACACAGTGCCACCTGCTAAGAAGTGGGATTTATTAGGCAGAAAGTGAAGGTAGATAAGAAAGTGAAGTGTATTTAAGTTGATGTGTTGGAAGCAGGAAAAATTAGCACGTATAAGGATCTGAGTAACTTTGACAAGGCCCACATTGTAATGGCTGTACAACTGGTTCTGTTTATCCCCAAAATGGCAGATCTTGTGGGGTGTTCTTGGTATGCAATGGTAAGTACTTACCTGTGGTGACCCAAGCAAAGACAAGGAGTGACATGTGCCAAGCCTCACTGATATGTGCTGGAAGCGATGGCTAGTACATCTGATCTGATCCCACAGAAGAGCTACTGTAGCACAGCCTGCACAAACTCAGTGTTGGCTATGATAGAAAGGAGTCAGAACACACAGTGCATTGCAGCTTGCTGTGTGTGTCTGTCTAGCCACAGACCAGACACATGATGTTAATCTTATGGCTGATCAATGTATTCACTGCCTGTGACTTTGATTTATTTGTATTCCTTTTTCAGGTGGACATCCCCAACATACTCAAGCAGAGAAGACAGCTTGCCAAGTTGGTGTTAGACTATGATTCTGCTCGAACAAGGTCATTCTTTATCATTTTGAGATGTCAGCTTTGAAGCCTACCTTCCATTCATAATGTTTTATTACCAGTTATTTGGTAGTCTGTAAACACCCTGCTCTCTCACACTCAGATGGTTGCAGGCAACCAAATCCATAATATCGGGAACAAACACACACTCACTGACAGCCAAGGCTGACTCGCTTAAAGAAGAGATGGATGAAGCAATGAACAAAATGGAGCTCTGCAAGGTAACAAACACATCCAGACTATGTTTTCATCATATATTGTGTTCAAATTCGATTTTTTTTTCAGTCTTTAATTTTTTGTGCTACAAGCTGAAAAACAGTTTTCTTGCAGTTCTCATTCACGCAGTCGTGAAGGGACACAACCAATTGTGAAGCACAGATTTCGTCCACTAGAACATTTCTAAATTGTCCCTTTATGTTTAGCTAGCTATCAAACACTCCCACCCCACTTTCTCCTCTAGCTGTACTACAAATGAATCATCATAACTCTTGTTTCACATATTTCCCTTTCCAAACCTATGAAGCATTGGGCCACTTTTGTGATTTCAGTGGCAATGTATTTTTTTACCTTACAGGGCTGCCAACCCACTCTAGGACAAACATTCGTTCACACTTAGGGGCAATTAGGAATAGCCAGTTACCTTAATGTGCATGTCTTTCAATTCTTGGTGTAAGCCTACACATGGGGAGAACATGCAAACCAAACATCTAAACTCCACATAGAAACATCCTTGCCAACCACAGGTCTCGAATCTTCTTGCCATGAGGCGAGAATTATAACCGCTACGCCACTGTGCCCCCTACCTCAAAGGTAGCTGATGCTGAGTTGTATTGAAATCAATACACTTAGGAAACATTAACGAAAGTACAAGAACTAAACACTGAATTTGAGGAGAAATTGACTTAATACGAGTGAGAATTTCTTGCTGCATAAACATCATTTTACTTGAGAAGAAATCTTTGTCTTAAGCTGGTTCCAGTCTGTAGCATTGATAATCTCAGATTTCATGTCTTGTAATCATCTAATAGGAGATGCTTAGTTCTGATTATATTCAAGATATTTTATGTATTTTATACTTTCAGGATATATCAGTCATTATTACAAGACCACAGTTGTGTTTGTCATCATCTGTTGTTTTCTGTCTCTTATAGGATCAACTCTCTGCTGATCTATACAATTTCTTTTCAAAAGAGGGGGATTATGCACGCTACTATGTAACGGTAAGTGCATTTAGTGGTCTGTGGTCAGACCTTCTGTAATTGTTACTGTAATATGACTATATTCCTGTTTTCACTTTCCAGTAGTTTCAATTTGTTTTCTGTTTTCAGTTATTAGAGGCTCAAGCAGATTACCACCGAAAATCTCTCTCTGTACTGGAAAGTGTTCTGCCAACTATTCAGGCACAGCAAGGTGCGACAGGTCCACTGATTGCTGTTAGGTGTTTTGCTTTGTTTTTTGTACTGTTTTATTAAAATAGAATCAAATACAATTGATACAATAGAGTAGAATGTAACTGAACAGTTTATAATATTTTTACACGTACTCCAGTTCTTCTCAACAAACAGTACAGAGTATGTAATAATTTGCAATAATTATACGTTCTGTCACAGCTAATATTTTTTTTTTTGCTGAAAACTTAGGCTTTGTGTGCTAAAAATTGTTATTTGATGTTTCATATGTGGGGTGAAGTTGGTGTACTCATGAACCCAGCATGTGAACTACGAGTCACACCTTTTGCTTCTCACCCACCACCTACATCGATCATTAGCAAAGAAAGAACAGAGTTAAGATGCCTTGATCTTGAATGTTTACAACATTTACTTCTTGAACTGAACAAAAGTTCAGCCAGTCAGAAAAGGCAACATGTCTCTGAGCATGCCTAAAGTCGCAACACTCGTGCGCACTTTGAAAACTGGCATGGACCGATGTTGCCACAAGGAACCGTTGATGTTGTTTTATTTTTTTAATAGCTAATAACACTAATTTACCACAGGCTCCCTTAAAATCAGACCTAATTTACATGTTTTTGGATTGTGAGAAGAAACTGGTGTACGTGGAGAAAAACCGACGTCAGCACAGGGAGAACATGCTCCACATCTGGCAGATGTTTGAAGAAATGTAAATGGGAACTTTCCTCTACATATGCACTCTTCCCCCCCTTATGTTTGGCCAGACTCATGGACAGAGAAGCCAGCATTTGGAACAGGATTGGATGAGCATCTGAAACGGAGTAGCAGAGAGATAGCGCTGCCCATTGAGGCCTGTGTAATGATGCTGCTGGAGACAGGCATGAAGGAAGAGGTATGATAAACATCAGAGTCTGTCTGATCCCAAATGAAAAAACAACATCCAAAACAGCACAAACATAACCAAATGTATCTCATCTAAGCTTGATTTATAAATTCCTGAATGACATGGGTATGATTAAATTGTTAGTGTGATGGCTCTCATCCTGCTCTCTGAACAGGGACTTTTCCGAATAACTGCAGGAGCCTCTAAACTGAAGAAGCTTAAAGCAGCACTGGACTGCTCCACCTCTCAGCTAGAGGAGTTCTACTCTGACCCACATGCAGTCGCTGGTACAAAAACAGCTGCTTCTCCTGAAATGCTGAAATAATGTCGTTACTGTTCATTGATGGAGTTTCTTTCTTTTACTGTTCGATTAGGGGCTTTGAAGTCCTACCTAAGGGAACTGCCAGAGCCTCTTATGACTTATGAACTCTATGATGAGTGGATTCAGGCATCCAGGTAATTCAATCCATTGCACTATATAAGAAGGAATATTTCGTGTACTGTTTTTCTCTTAAGTATTTAGAATGGCAAGAAATAAACCGAATTACTTTGTCCTGGATTTTTTCCTTTTTAGTTCCAGTTTAACACACTGTATTCAAATCTTTCTAGTATATCGGACCCAGATAAACGGTTACAAGCTTTGTGGGTGACCTGTGATCAGTTACCAAAGAACAACAAAGCCAATTTTAGGTCAGTTTATCAAAACTATTTATAATGTAACAGTCATCAGCACCCGTCATAAAAGTTGAACAGTCACTGACTAAGATTCTGTTTCAAAAGGTATCTGGTGAAGTTCCTTGCTAAGCTTGCTCAAGAAAGTGAAATTAACAAGATGACCCCTAGCAACATTGCAATTGTCTTAGGACCAAATCTGTTATGGGCAAAAACAGAGGGGTGAGAATTTTTCTTTTAGTTCTTATTTCAGTAAAATGTTTATGTTCTGAACTGGGCAGGCCCTAAAGTTATATGCCTTCAATAACAGGAGCCTAGCAGAGATGGCAGCTGCTACCTCTGTCCATGTCGTTACCATTATCGAGCCCATCATCCAACATGCTGACTGGTTTTTCCCTGAAGGTATGAAGTGTGACATTTAAATTGCTCACCTCTACAAGAAAGCATTTAGAATGATTAAGCAAAGAGTGAGGTGTACATGCTGTGTGTTACAGATGTGGAGTTCAATGTGTCAGGCATGTTTTCAATGCCGACTCCCCTGACAAACAATGTCAACCATCTATCCATACCTGAATATGACTCAGGCACAACAGAGAGGAAGAGACCTAATAGTATGGTGGGACCTGACGGTGATGTGTCCAAACGAGACAGGTACACTCACTAACAATAAATATCACTAAAAATATTAGTGACCAGGCCATCCTCACTCCAAATAACCTTCAAATGCTTTGTAAAGACTTATCCATACTGTAATCCTTGTCCAGTAGTAAAAGGCCATGCACTGCCAGTACAGAAGCTGAATTTCTGAACAACTGATTCTGTTGCTTTCTGCTTTACTATGGGTAGTGTGGGCATATCTGTGGATGGAAATAGCTTTTTTTTCCCCCGTTTTGTTCGTGGTGTGGTGTTGCTCACTTGGAATCGTTTCTGTACTTGTGGAGTCTTCACTGTCTTTCTTCCCTTCAGCTCTGCTAACAAATTAATGGAGCACAATCCCCGTAGAAGCAGTACACTAACTAGAAAGCAGCACGCTTCCCCTGCCTTCCAGCCCCCCCTGCCCCCGGTGGAGGCTGTCAGTAATACAGGAGGCCAGCCTGTAGCTGAGCTCCTGTTACAGCAGCCTGCACCAGAGGGCCTGGGTATGGAAGCCTGCCAGCCTAGCTTGGCACTGGGGATGGCCGCCCTAGCAGCAGCTCAGCAGTTTCTAGCACAACAAACTGAGGAGATCAGGTAAGGGGTATAGGATTGCTCTGTAGGACCTGTGAACTATGTTGCTTACTGTTGTGTATAACTGCACTGCTTTCTTTTTCATTTGGTCGGTGTTCATTCTAAATGATTAAACAGAACTGTTTTCAGTATTTGTATCTGTACCCGCGGATGTCTGTTTGGAATGAACAATACATGATGCACAGGACAATCATATAGGTTTTAGATGATATAATGAATCCTGCCTGGACACAAAGTCTGACCCTGTAGAACATGTTAGTTTGTGTCCCTGGACTTACTGGTTACAGTTAAACAGCTTCTTACTTGCAGACCAGTTTTTCTGTAATATGCCATCATAAATGTCGTTTTGGACTTCTAAACAGATGCTTGAAAAAATAAATTATTTGACCTCCACAAAAACTTTTCACTGATTAAAAAGCCTGTTTTGAAATCTGTATCATCACAGGAGGAAAATAATTAATAATGTTTTTAAGTTGTCTTTGAAGAACACATAACTCCTATGTAAGAATAGAATATATATATAATATTCTTCCTGAATCACAATATTTGTTTTAATTTTATCCATTATTTTGCATAATGTAATAATCCCATGCAGTGCTGTAAAAAGGTTTTGACGGTGTAGTATTGTTAAAACAAAAATTAAATCTGCAGCTTGTTAGTCAATGTATAAATTATTCCTACATAGTTCTCAGCATCAAAGTCTGTTTTTGTTCTCATTTCATGAAAGCATACGTTGCCATATATTTTGCCAGTTTGAAATCGAGTGACGCGGCATCCACACCTCAGAGAAATGGCTGTGGAGGTTCACAACTGAGTGTGCCATCTCCAGCAACAGGATCTTCAGGACACAGCCCTCTTCTGACACGCAGAGGTAAACCCAGCACTTTATCATTGAATGCACACTAACAGATCATTTGATAAATTCTGATCTGACCCTTTTTCATCTGCTTTCAGTAGTTATAAAAAAGCCAGCTCCTGCTCCTCCTAAACCAGCCAATCCACCTTCAGGTCAGCCAGGCAGCCAGTCATCTCCACAGCCTTCATGTGGGACCCCTCAGTCCCTTTCTCCATCTCCGAGACCTCTCTCCACTCACTCTCCAGGCAGTCTTAGCTCCACTCCATTAACAGTGCAGTCTAACACGATACCCCGGCGCCATTCAGGCAACCAGCCTCCCCTCCAGGCCCCCAACCATCCACCCCCAGAACCCCCCAGCCAGATCACTTCTCTTACTCCTCCTCAGCCCACAGCACTCACAGATCCAATAGAGGAACCATCTCCACCCAGTACTCCTAGTCCCCCTAAAACTCCTCCACCTTCTGTGGTCCCTTCTGAAAATCCAAACACAAATATTCCCTCCCCATTTCAGTCTGGGTCCCTGCCTCGGCCTCGGCCAGTGCCTAGACCACGCAACAGACCCACTGTTCCGCCTCCACCACAGCCTCAAGGTTTGGCCAGCGACACCAGTGACTCTAACGACATCTGGAGTGCTGCTTACAAAATGATGGGTTAGTCATCATCTATTGCAATATTATCAGTTTTTATTCTTTCAGATGCAAATGCTAACTGTCGTACTAACCTGCAGGTATGTTAATTTTGCATGTGATATTTACAGTTACTGACAAATACTGGTTGTTTGCTGTAATGCTGTGGCTTTAAGGTTTTCCTTTACTGAAACCAAGATACCCACACAAGTTCCATAAAGCGATGGTTTGAAAGAGTGATGTGGAGAAATTTGAGTGGCCTGCAAAGAATCCTGACCTCAACCACACTGAACACCTTTGGGATGAATTGATATGCTGACCTATAAGGGACTCTCTCCCTACATCAGAGCCTGAACTGACTATTCCGCTTAGGCACAACTCCAAACAGCCATGAATTCTGATATCCAGTGGAAAGCCCTCCCAGAAGAGTGGAGACTGTTCTAGTATAAAAGCACATGGGAAGCCAACTCTGTTACTCCATGTTATTCTACCCAGAGTTTTGAAATAAGCACACATGGGTATAATGGTCATGTGTCCACATACTTTTGGTCATATAGTCACTCAGAATACATGGTCATAAGTATGTGGACACTCGACCATCAGACCTACAGTATATGCGCTTGTTGGACCATGGGCGTTTATATGGATTTGGTCCCTTCTTTGTGGGTTTTGGAGTGTGTCTGTATGAGTTTGTGCCTGTTCATTTCAAAGACCACAATGCAAGGTCAGGAACTGATGCTTAATGAGAAGATCTGGCTCAAAGTCAAACCCAATTCTGGAACTATAGGGCTCCTGAAAAACATGGCTACAACATTTTCCCTCCTTCAAAAAACTTGCACTATGCATTCCGTTAGGTAGCATGCTCCTGGCATCTACCAAACCCAGATTCATCCATCAGACTGCCAGATAATGAAGAGTGAGTCATCACTCCAGAGAACCTATTTCCACCGGCTCAGCATCCAGCGCTGGTGTGCTTTATATTACCCTAGCCAACATTTGGCATTAAGTTATAGTGATCTTAGGCTTGTGTGCAGTTGCCAAGGCATGGGAACGGAATTTATAAATCTCCCAATGCACAGTTCTTGTGCTGATGGTGCTTCTAAGTGTAGATTTTGTGAGGGATGAAACAGAGGGTAGTTAATGTTTACATGCAGTGTTCTTTACTTGGCAGTGTAGCAACTAGTGACAAAGGTTGTATCCTGTTACAGTGTTTGTACTGTGAGTGGTCTATGGAGCTTGTATGTTTATGCGCTTCACATTATGCCCTGTTAAATATTGGGATGGCTACATCCCCAAAACTCAGTAAATAGAAAGGGTGTCCGAATACTTTAGGCCATGTAATGTAGAACATTGGGCTGGGGCCAGCTGTCTGAGTGAAGACACCTGCAAACTATTTCAGTAGAATGAACCAGATATGCACAAAAACAAAAAACTGTTTGTAGTTCAGTGAACCTAGTTTAGTTACATAGCTGAATAGAGCTCAATAAGAACTATATGCAGGGCTAAAGAGATTATTATTAAAGTTTGCACAGCCTTTCATTGATATTTCAGTTTATTTATGTGTCAAATTCAAACATACATTTGACACCCCATTGCAATTGTTAAGTTGCAGATAAAATGAAGCATCTTTATAAAGTAAAACATGAACTCTTAACTTACTAAACTGTCAGATTTATAGCCAAAAATGAATTATCCACGGTTAGGAATTAAATAGTATTTGCCATCCACATCCAGTCACGTTAGCTGCTTATCTGTACATTTGTAATTTTGAATACTGTTGATCTATAGAATCCTTCATACATTGCCTGGTCATAATAAAAGTCACGCACCCCTAATATTTTGTTGGACTGCCTTCAAACTTGTTTGCAGCATGTAATTGCCATGGCATTGCTTCTTGAGTTGGTCCGGTCGAGGACCAGCAACATTATGTGGCATAAAATGAAGTCAGTTGATAACCTGAATGTAATGAGCAGGATATTACCACCAATAGGCTTCTTTACTTATGGCAAGGATATAAAATTAGGGCTCAAATACTGTAAGACTGGTTCAGGGGTTATAAGGAATCATTTTCTCATATGAACTGGCACCACACAATCCTGCGCTTAACCCTATTTAAAAAATACCCTTTGGAAAAAAAAAAAGCTCTGAATAAGAACGTCTGCCATATGCTGTAAATGTATGTACTGGAGAAGACTTTATGGAGTGGTTTCATTTTCTCATCATCAATTCAAAATATTATGGTGATTAATGCTTTAATCAGAGCTAAAGGTGGTTATTTTTTGACAAAAAGAAAATTTCTCAGTGTAAGAAATAGTGTATCTCAGTAATGTTCGGACAGACAGCACAGGCATGAATAAATAAACCTGCTTTGATGGAAGAAATCAAAAACATTTTTATACTGTAGAATATACTAAAGCACGAGTAGACACTAACTTTACTGTGTTGTTCAGATCCAGGGATGACATTCAAAGGACTGGGCCGAGTCCTTATTCCAGACATTGCCCCAGATCAGCCTGTCACTCAGCTTAAGGACGCGGACTTGGACTCGGAGAGCACAGTCCTGTGAAAGTGAGGATATGGCTGCCATAATCCTGCTACCTGTTCCTCGCCGCCCAAGGACTCTCTAAAATGCTGCTTCTTCTTCCCTTTCACCAAGTTCTCGTCAGCTTGGTTGCCTTTCACCAAAGATTTGGGCCATCAGTAGCACCCAGAGGAATAGCAGCATGGAGATATTGCATGGCACCAAACAGGTTGAACTCTGTCAAACTGTCAGTGCAGTTTTATTGTAAGGAACTGGGAAATAGGTTGAGGTACTACATGGTGTTTCTTAAGTGGCCTTAGTTGAAAAATAGCTAGAGAGAACAAACCATATTAAGCTTGGGATGATATGATGCTCAGTAGAAACCATATACTGTGGCTTTAGAGTGTACCATGTGACTGCAGGTTTCCAGTCAGCTAATATACTCGACTCAAAATTCTGTATGGAAACTGTCCTACACCTCTTTCCATCAACACATTCCCTACGGCTTATGTCAATTTCAGTTGTTCCATTTTTTTTTCATTTAAAAATCTTATTATGCCTCTCATGTTATATGAATTTGCTGCAATTTATTATCAATATTATTATCATTACCTGCAGTATAAAAATATACACACACTACAAGATTAGTATTTTGTTTACGAACGTTAATGTTTTTTTCTAAACCTGGGGCATTCATGTCATCAGTCCCTTAAAACTAATTTGACAGTGTTAAGTCATCTGAGAACTTGGTTACCTGTGTAAGAAATGTTGAACGACACATTTCACAGGCAATTTGATAGTTTAACTACTTGGTAAATGACAGATAGAAAACAAACTGAGAAATGACAAAACCCTGACAGCCTGTGACTCTTTGGACAAGAACACTGTGGTATACTGAATGTTTTACTGTGTTAAATTAAAAACAAAAACGAAAAAAAAACTTGGATGAGAGCAATTGACACCAAAATGTGCCACTCTCAAAATCATACACTAAGAATGAGTTTAATAGTCTGTTTCTTCACAGGCTTTACCTTTACCTTGCTGCCTTACCCATCATAACATTTGGAAAATGAACTAAAGGTATATATGTTGATGGTGTACAAAGAAAAACATTTGAAATGAGAAATTTGGGGGGAATAAAATGCTTGCTATTACTGCTTTACGGTCAATTAATAAAGCACAATACCAACTTCTTTTATGGTTTTTAATTATGTGCCTCAGTGACTTCTTACTTTCTAAATATTCCTTGTTGAACTTTATTTCTCTCTTTCTCTCTCTCTCTCTCTCTCCCCCAAGTCAGTGATTGTCTGGCCAAGATATCTAAAAGCACAAGCATGTTTTTCAGCCAACCTGAATGCTTTCATTCTGACATTTACCTGTGCCTATGAGGATGTTGACTGGTTTTGTTCAGCTCTTGAGGAAGGTAGTAGGAGAATGTAATACTTGGCTCTGCCAAAGGTGAATAATGGTTTCCTCTTCCAGCAAAAGAGTCTGTTCCTGTATCTTGCCCTTCACAAATACCCTGCAGTGGTACTAGAAATAGTACAGCTGCCTTAGTATTTCTTTCTCTTCACCACAATAATGAAGTAAATGATGCATACTCAGTAATATGTGCTCTGAAACTGAGTGAATGAGTTCAGTTGCGTTTTCTTGTAGTGCTAATTTTGTAAGACATATTTTAAGGGGGTTTATAATGTTTCTAAAACACTACTAATTGCATAATTTCAAGCCACCAGAGGCAAACCTCAATTTCCAATGTTGCAGTAGCTAGTTTTATTTACCTAATTTTTTTTTTTTTACTTTTAAAAAGGTATTCCAGCCTGGAATTTAGACATGTCTCCGGCAAGAATGCGGAAACTCTCAGCTCTGGGTGGGGTTATTTGGGGAAAGCCAGTGCTCATTACAGTTCTGCTCCCAGATAGCAGAAAACTTTAAAAGCTAACAGACTTTAAAACTCATGTTGGGTTGTATGTCAGTTAAGACCCTTTCTTTTTCTTTCTTTTTATTTTTGGTCATAGGAATTAAATGAAGCTATGACAGATATCTTGTTCTTTCTCTATTTGAAACTGCAGTTGCCTTCACATAAAAAAAATTGTCCTACATCTCTCGTGAGAAAAATAGGACAGATTAAGTCAAATGTTTTTCATATGAAAATGATATGACTGTTGCAAGACAAAAAACTCATATTTTGTGGCTCGACAACCGGTGTATGGCTTAACCTAACACTGTTATAAAAATGTTTTGCAATACATATAGGGAAGTCCCATGGGTTTATCGTAGCAATTATAAGACTATTGTAAGAAAACTGTTCTATTCTGACTATTCAGTTGATTCAAATATTCATATATAATGTTAACCCAGCTGTAGGCCATCATATGGCATAACACAACAAACCTATGAAATGGACCTGATGTCAAGAATGACCTATGAGATGGATTTTTTTTTAAAAACATGTACAAAGCTCCATAGGAACATGTGTTAAAGAAAATGTGTTGTAAGCCATGTGAGCACTGTTAGATGACTGAAGGTGACCTAAAGACACACAGGAAAGGTCTGTGTACCCATGAGTGAGGGAATTGCTGAAAGTTTAATGCTGGCCATGATCAAAATGTGTCAGAACATTGCAGACTGTTGCAGCTAAGTAGTGACAGATCAGAATGCACATGCTTGACCACTGTTCACCAATGAACAGTGGGCATGTGAGCATCAAAACTGGACCACTGGAGCAATGGAAGAAGGTGGACTGATCAGATGAATCAGGTTTTCTTTTTCATCATATGGACAGCTGGTGCATGAAGAGATTGAAACAGGATCAACTATGCAAAGAAAGCAAGCCACCTGGATCAGTGTGATCCAGTTACTATCTAACTAAACAATGTTGTAGACCAAGTGCATCCCTTGATGGCAGTTGCATTCCCTAAGGACAGTAGCCCCTTTCAGCAGTATTATGCACCCTGCAAAAACTGGACTCCAAATTCGGAAGTGCTGGACAAACAAGTCCAAACCATGGAGGTCCCACCTTTCAACATACAGGAAGTAAAGGATATGCTGTGAAATGCTTGGTGACAGATACACAGTACACTCTCAGAGTTCTTGTGGAGTCCATACTTTGAAGGGTTAAAGCTAATTTGGTGACACAAATAGGACCTACACACTAATAGGTAGGTGGTTTTAATGTTGTGGCTGATCAGTGTATAGTTTATTTAAACCACACTTGTACAATTTGAATGGAAGCACTTTGTACAATTCTAAAAGAAGTAAGTGTACCTTAAACTTATTTTGCTGAAAGTACCTTAAAATTTTAGTCAACACTCAACGAACATTTTTAAGAATTTGGCTTAACTGTGGCTGTGTCTTCTCTATCCTCCGCTAACCTGAATTTTGTTAGCGCTATCACCGGCCTACTACTGCCCGGCATTTATCCTTGTTCCTTCTCCAGCTCTATTTAATTTTTCTTATGTAAAGCGATTTGTGAATAATGTCTCTCTGAGGGGAAAATCGCAGGTATGTATGTAACAGCTCCCTGAAAATAAACACACAAGATAAATAGCCAAATAACCAGTAATTTACTCATGATGCAGCTAGCAATTAACCTACCTAAGCTACCATTAACTAATTAGTGAATAAATGAAAACAGTAAACCGGGGTCATACATCTCACTGAATTGCATTAAAAGCACCTTAGTTGTTTTTGATTTTACAATTACAGAAAAAGGAATTTTCTGTATACACTAAAATATTTTCAGCCATATTTTTCTACTGAAGACCACCGTGGGTGCCGTTAGCTCCCTGATAATGATGGCAGTGGAACAGCAGAGGGTGCCACAGTGCCTCAAAGAGTGACCTATCAATCATCCATTCATTCATCCATTTTCTAAGCTGGCGAGGGCGGGGTGAACCCTTAACAGCTCTCCAGGCCATTGCAGGGCCAAGACACACACAACTATTCACATTCACTCTCACATAAAGGGGCAAATTGTTACTGCCAATTAGCCTACTGTGCATGTTTTTGGACTGTGGGAGGACACCCACACAAGCACGGGGAGAACATGCAAACTCCTCACAGAACCCCCTCCGAGTCCAGGAATCAAACCTGGGATGGCGGACATGCTAACCACTGTGCCACCGTGTCGCCCTACCAAACCAATCGGTCCAAAATATATAATATTAATTATTTAAATGAATAATAATAATGATAAAAACTTCATCTATAACATACTGAATGCATAAAATCTCTAAGGGGTCTGAACCCTCTGCCTTTATAGTGTAATTTAATCACTAATTGTATTAATGTATTGACACATTTATTTTAAGGGTAATAATGAATGTATAAGCTACTTTTACTACCAGGATCATACAACCCTGTTGAACATATGTACTTTAGTACTCAAATGAATCAGATATTCATCAGTGCTTGTCAGAAGTTTTGTTTATTCCCAAGATATAAATCAGACAGCAGAATAAAATGCAGCCCAATGTGGCCCACAGAAAGAGAAGCTGAAAGAGAACTGCACAGGATAAATACTCTCCTACCCACAAACAATCTATACATCAATACACCTAAGTTCTAATGTTAAATAAGGGTCAAAAGGAAACCAATGTATATGCCTACATTAAGGATAATAAAAATATTTGCCAACAAAAATTGACACAGTGCTACATGCAAACTGTAGATTAATGTTTCCAAATACTGTCACTGGTCTGAAAAAGAAGGGTGTTGTTGTTTTTTTGACACAGAGACAAGCAATTAGTTGTCCATGCATTTGAATTTAATAAGGAGGCTACTAGAAGATTGTTGGAAACACAAAACATCAGTCAGAAAGAACATTTTAAACATTATTTTAAGGAAAAATCTGCCAAGCTGCATAACATTTTACCATGTAAACATAAAACAAACGAGATGTAAACACAGGGCCGATTCACTGGCACTAATAACAGATCTATGCATCTTCATTCAGATTTTATTTGTCACAGCAAAAGAGTTCATAGTTGACAGCTTCATAATAAATACTGGTACACTGTACAGTTTTTCATGCACAGCTTCACCACAGATCAGACAAAAGAAGTGGTCATTATTAGTGTGGCGGGGTCTGTCCTCAACAAAAATACTAACGCTGTGCAAAAGTTAATCGTCTGTATACAATGATGATACACTGCTGAATAACAAGATTAACACCCAGCCCTCGTTATAGTCTGTCTGCAGGGATTTTGGTCAGTATTCATCAGTGAAAGTAATAATGGAGAAACGGCTGACTTGCGTAGCATCAACTGTGGGTGAAAGACTTGTAAAGTGCTCACATTCTTGTTACATTCTCTTGCCACTGGAAACTTTTTTAAAAATATTGAAACTATATCCATATCCTTAATAACTTTAGAGTTGTATAAAATATATATTCTTTATGGTAAAGTTACATTTTTAACATGTAGGTCATAAACTTTAACTTTGATTAAATTCTTCGCTTCTCCTGTTGCTTTGTCAAGTTCTTGGCACATAGATGGCCACAGGTAACAAGAGCAGCAAACCTAAAGAATATTCTCACCAGGCTAAAGGTGATGCTATACGGGGGCTTCTGGGGTTTTCTGTGGCCCGTGTCTCATTTAGTGCCCTCTGCAGTACAGAAAAAAAATGACAACAAAACTTATCAAAGTCATGTTGGATCACTTAAACTAAGATGGCATCACTTTTATTATTTATATCAAAAGTACTAATTAAGATACAGAACACTGTTTCCTCATTTCCATGCATGACTCACCCCAAACTTAGAGATGAATTCTGCAAAGATGCCAAAAAAGGATTCTGTGGTCGTGGTCTTGCTGTCTTCCCCGAAGTACGAGGCTACCTTGCCAAACTCATCCATTGCTTTCTGCTGGTGAGAGTCCAGAGACTGCACAGCTGGATGTGAGTTTTCCAGGAAGCTCTAATGTCAAAGTTAAGAAATCAATGCACACTCATTCTCCTACATCAGTGTTTCTGCAGCCAAATGTTTGTGTTACATGAAATGTAATGCTCTGTTATAAATTATTCAAAATAATTATAATATTGTGTGTTCGGCAAAATGCAGGAGTTAAGAAATAAAACATGACCGGGCGCACTGTTGTAACAAGGAAACAATCAATGGTGGGGTGATGTGATGTAGCCTAACATGAAGCAAAGGATCATTAGTACTCCAACATTTAAATATTCTCCGATAATAACACATACTGTTATATAATGGTGTTTTCTTCCTCATACATCAGAGAACTTTGTAAATAATTACAATGTTCAATTAAATTATTTTAATTTAGAAGGCGTTTCTTTGTGTGGAGTTTGCATTTTCTCCCTGTACTTGCATGGGTTTCCTCTGGGTATTCCAGTGACCTCCCACAGTCCAAAGACATGCACATTGGGCTAACTGTCTGTTCCAAAGTGCCCCTCAGTGTGAGTGTGAATGGTTGTGTGCATATTGGCCTGCGATGGACCGGCAAACTGTTCAGGGTGTAACCCGTCTGCGCCCAGAGTCAGTTGAGATAGGCTCCACCTCCCTGCAACCCTAAGCGGATTAAGAGGTTTGACAAGTAAATAAATAAATAAATCATTTAATTTATTAATGAATGACAAGACATTCTTTTAATACTGTTATAATTGCATTTGATATTGTGGTACATTCTCAAGGCACATGGTTCCTCTTAACACTTTCTTCATTAGGCTCTATTTTATATTTGTTCTCTATTATCTTGGTCAATAGGACAAAAAAAAGTAAATAAATCCTATCAACTCTCTCATAGATAAAATTTACCTCCGTAAATGTAAAATGTCTCCTTACTGAAATTTCACCTAATTAACAATCATACATTTTTCTTCGGTAAATAACACCACATTATTTAAATCTATTTTTATTAGCCTTAAATTACATGTATGTACAAATCTGCAGTCAGTACGTTCTTACCAGTTAGATCTGCGATTTCCACAGCCCTCTGGTATACACATTTAACAAGATCAGAAATTCGAGTTTTTCTGTGAAAGACAGTGTGAAGAAGGTAATGTGCTTGTGTGGCAGCACTGTTATTGCATTACAAATGGTACATCCAGTAATGCACCATTACTAGAGATTTCAAACCCAGCTGTCAGTGTATTCTAGTTTATCTTTTTGTTAATAAGGGCTGTGTCTTAGTGGGATGGGATGCCTTAGTGAGGATACACTCATAACTGCTGCAAATCGATCTTCTGCTGTGGCTGGGATCTTTTGGCAGGCAGTCCTGATTTCCTTGATGGTGGAGTGGAGATCACTGAGATCTGCTGTAATGGTTTTCTGATTCACTGTGGTCACAGAGAAAAAAAGTATTTAGCCATATATGATGTATCGTACTATGTTTAAAAACAATTTCAATGGGTATAGAAGATGATATATAAATAATATAAATAGATTACATTATTGGCACTTTGCTGATTTTACCTTTGGCAGCCAGTGGCACTGTTATAAGCTCTCCTGCAAAGCTGAGAAGTTCGGGAAAGTGTTGGCATAATGATTTGGCTAGAATATGAAGAAAGGTTGACTTCCCATCAACTGTTTTTGTTGTGCTAAGCTGAGGAAGGAAAGTGAATAGGGATCCTATTATTTAAATAGAGCTTATTTAATAAATAAGCTTACACTGTAATATTTTAATGGCAAAATGACTCTGGAAAACAAACAAACAAAAAGATACAGTATCTTTAAAACCATCTTTTTGCTTAATACCCACTGTACCTCAGTAAGGAAGTTGATTTTAAAGCCTGTAGGTTTATTTGTCTTGGGTTGGCCATTATTAAGATAGTTTCCCATTGCTAGGACAAACTACAAAACAAAACTTTATAAGAATTATATCTAAAAAAATAAATCAATTACACAGAGCAATTAGGCATATAGAAAATAGATTTATAATAGATGCATGATTTATTAACTCATTACTGTACGATTTGCTGTTTTGACTATAAAAGTACTTTACCTCCAGGATCTTTGCCAGTTTCCTGCTGTTTTTCAGCTCTAGGGAGGCTTTGTAGATGCACTCATAACCAATTCTCATTTCCTCAGTTTTTTCATGCAGGGTGGTTTTGAAGAGGAGACTGCGCAATCTGGTTTTATACTCAGGCACTGTTAACATCTGCAAGACCCACACAAAGTCATAAGCATTCATAAAGAAATCAAATGCCTTCTGCTTGAAATTGATTTCTAGAAAAGAAAAATGAAGGCCAGAGCGAACACACGCATTCACTGACCTTTCACGTGTTATGTGTACTTGGACACACGCATGATCTGCCTAATTTGAAGACGAAGTTGAACTTATAACTATCTAATTCAATCCTGGCGTTTGACCTATTGAAAAGTTCCTGTCTATGTAAATGTAATGATTATCGTAATATTACTTTACTTTAGTACAATTTCCGTAAGCTTTCAAATGTCTAGTAATAATAACATGAACAATATATAGCTCATGCCAAAAGTAATAACTAACTACGACAGAGTGTGCACTCATGGACTGCAGACAGACAAACACACACAATTTCATGAGGAACGGAAATCTGCATGTCACAGTACCCTTCGCGTAGCTTATGTGAAAGGTTAAAATCTGCAAGGTAAGAGAAAACCATACCTGAAGGACAAACTTGTCAGGTTCACTAAGCTTGGAGGGATCCTGGTTATACTGCTGGAACTGTTTAACTTCATCATCGTCAGGGGCATAGAGCAACAACTGCTTAATGTGAGAAGGCTCCAGTCGCTCGGTGCTCATGGTCATGAGGACCAGTCGTAACTCTGCTGGAGACAGCTTCAGATGGGCTATAAGGATGGCTGGGGAGAGCAACCAAGTGGAGAGTGAGCACACTTCACCTCTTACACTTTATTAGGAGCACGTCAGAAATACATCCCTTTTCTTTCCAATCAGCCTCAAATCTTTGTGGTGTGAATTCCATAACGTGAAGGAAATATTCCATTGAGGATATGATCCATCATACAGTTGCAGAGGTTTTGCGAGCTGCATATTCATTCTGTAAATCTCCTGTCTACCACATTCCAGATGTGTTCTGGTGACTGGGGAGGACACTGAAGTACTCTGAATTCTCTGTCATGCTCATTCAGAGATGGCTGAATTGTGGTCAAGAAAGGATGTACATGGTCGACCACAATACTCATATAGTCTGTAGCATTCAAACAATGCTTTATTGGTATTAAGGGACCCAATTTGTGCTAAGAAAACATTCTCCACATCATAACTTCACCACATCCATCACCAACCTCAAACGACTGACAAAAGACAGGTTAGGTTCATGGATTCACTCGCTTGATGACATTTTCTGACCTTTTCATCTGCCCAGTTTCAGTCAACCTGTACCCACTCTAGCCTCAGTTTCCTGTTCTTGGCTGGCAGGGGTGGAACCTGTTGTGGTCTTTTACTGTTTTTTTACCCCCCCTTCCACCTCAAAGTTCAATGTGCTGTCTCCTCTGAGATGCTTTTCTGCTCACCATAGTTACAAAGCATGGCCATTCTCCTCTAACCTCAATCATCGACAAGGAATTTCCTTCCATAGACCTGCCTCTTACTGGATATTTTTAGTTATGAATAGAGATTCTGAATAGACATTGTTATATCAAAATCCCAGAAAACCACCAGTTTCTAATTCTTAGACCACCTACCAACAACAACAATACCATGCTGTCTTATGATTAGCTTATTGGAAAACTAAATGAAGGAGCAGATGTATAGGTCGAGTGTTTATGGTAAGAAAATCTCTCCCTTCCTCCATATGTCTTCTTCAATTATGTTCTGATAATCTTAACAGTTTATATTTTAAATGTAATAAGTATAGGAGCAATGGCCTGGGTTCAGTTTCTGGGCTCTGGTGCTTCTGTGTGGAGTAAGTGTATTCTCCCCATGCTTGTGCAGGTTTCCTCCAGGTACTCCAGTTTCCTCCAGTTTCCCATACAAAAACATGCACAGTAGTCTAATTGGCTGTTCCAAATTGCCCCTTGGTGTGACTGTGAGTGTGACTGGTTGTATGTGTGTTGGCCCTGCGTTGGCCTGGCCTGCTGTCCAGGGTGCACCCCACCCTCGCCTAGAGTCAGTGAGATAGGTGCAAGCCTCCCCGCGACCCTAATTAGGATGAAGCTTCTTAGAAAATGAATAAATGAATGATTGATGTACAGGAGCAAAGGTAAGGATTCCAATGACTGCACAATGAGAACAGGTATACTTTATTCTTTACACAAGATTTGGATGCAAGCAGGATGACTGAAGTAATCCGGGATATACTCACAAGCATTGTAGGCCTTTTTATGAGAGAGAATCTCGACTACGTCTTTCTTTTTAAAGCTCTCGGGTAGAATGGTGGGCTCTGGAAGAGAAACTGACATATTTAATTACATTGTAAGGATCGGTTCTCCTGGAGCCAGCAGTGAAAACAATAAATGGAACATGATGAGAAAAAAGAGAGCTTCTGAGATGCCAGTGAGGAAGGGGAGGACACTATGAATGGACAGACTGTAAGTGATCCATGAAAAATGGTATACATGATGAGCTGAAAAAGCACAAAGATAGACAACACACATGAGAAATGTATGTTAAGTATCAACACAGATGTTAAAACGTATCACAACATGTAATCAACGAAGATGCTTTCTTGATGGCGATACTTTGACATGAATACATGCGAGAGTCCAAACTTACTGGAACCTGTTTGTGTGCCGAAGTGCAGCTCCAGATTGAGGTATTTCACCATGTCACTTAATTTACCATAGTCAGGGTCTTCTCCAAGCTGGCAGATAAGCAGAATGAAGCATTATCTATCCATACTTGGAGTATCACACATGAATTGTACCAAGCTTATTGTATAACTAACCTGTCCCCAGATAGTGCCCTCCGAATTCTCAACCTGCTCCCATCGAAGCCTCTTCACACTCATGTGGTTGGTATCTGAAGTCTGAGGGCTTGGTTTTGGCAGAGGTGGGGGCTCACAGGGTGGTGGCAGTGGAGGTGGGGGTGGCGGTGTTATTTTTGAGATGCTATCAAAAGATTTTGTGCTCTCAAAAGATTTATGGGTAGACTGTGGTGAATCTTTCTTTGATTTGGGCTGCATGGTTGAGCTTTGATGGCTTTGGTAGATGGACTGGGTGCGGTGCCTTAATGGAGGATGTGCGGATGTGTGAGTAGGTTGAGAGGATGTTTGAGAAGGCTGTGGGGTAGTAGTAAGAGGTTGTGAGGATGTGTAGGAAGGCTTTTGGGATGTTTGAGAAGGTTGTGGAGATGTGTGAGAGGATGAATGAAGAATAGGGTGGGCTTTGGGTTGGTGAAGTTGTTGGCCTGCATGAACAGAAGGCTGGGAAAAGGTCTTTCGGGTCTGTGTGTGATGGAACCTTGTCTCCTGGCATGTAGGCAGTACATGGTGGAGAGATGGACGGCTGGAGAGGATGAACCGAGGAGGGGGTGGTGGAGGCGGTATGATGGGGTGGTTCTGGAAGGCAGGAGGAGGTTGAGGCATGTGTTGTGGAGTGAGGCAGATGGGGGAGGGCGTGTCAGTGAACTGAATGGGTGGGGGTGGGGGTGGTGGACTTCGTGGAGGGGGTGGGATTTGCTCTGTTTCAGAGGAGTTGGTTAAAGAGCTTGAATCACTGCTGTGGTCCTCACTGCTTGCGCTGCTTGCTTGACGAGACAATACGTTGTCCTGTTCTTCTTGGAAACTCATCTGTGAAAGACACAGACATTAGTCATATCTCTGCATAAATGAACTTTTTTCATTAGTCAAGCACAATATACACACCTCTTCATAGTCATTTTCGCCTCCCAGAAAGTTGTCCACAATGGTGACTCGGTGGCCGAGCTGTTCACTCAGGGCATCCAGGAATTTGTCTGTGTCTCTGCTGCGTGGAGGTCTGGAGAAAGTGAAGAGTTTTCTTCGGCGAGGCTGAGGGCTCGGGGCCTCATCAGAGTGATGGGGGGAGGTAGGAGAGCTGTCTAGGCTGACATAGGGGTTAGAGTCCATGCTTCCGGGAGAAGGGACGGTCTGCTGGTAGAGGTCAAACTGAGGGCTGGTGCAGGGTTCCTTCCATGTCAGAGATAGGCCTGACTTACGGCTTCCTATAAGGAACAAAATATTTTTAAAGGAGGGTGATGAATAACAGATGAAAAACAGAAAAGTGTAAAGCTACACATTCATTTATATGCAGGTAGATTAATGCTTTCCTTTCTTCCATGTGTTCCAAACATTTTATTAAAGGCATGTTTGTATCATACTTCACCTCATTAAGCACCATTTCATTTCAGAGACAATGGCTGGTATTATGAGTGTACCTTTTTTAGCATGTGTGAAGGAGTGAGTGAGTGCATGGTTGTCACCATGGCTCATGCCCTCATTCCCAGGTGATGAGTTACTCTGTAGAGGCTTGCTGTTCTTCACTGTGTATGCACTCTCCAGCTCTGTGTACACTCCTGATATCTACAGGTTTTTATGTGGTTAGATGACAATGGCATGATTGAGTAAAAGCAATTGAAAATGAAAGAGGTACTTGGCAAGTGCTGAATGGTACCCACGTGGTTCAAATCTGGGGACTCTGGAAAGGAGGTCCCATCGCCACATTGTCTTTCACCTGGGGTTGCAGGTTCAGTAAAAGTCCCTGAGGAAAAAGATCACTGTCCAGCACACAGTACCCCAAAGCAAGCTGATAGGCACAAACAGCAGTTGTTTGGAATTCACCTTAGCGGTAAGGTTGTTGAACTGAGCAAAAAGCTGCTTGCAATACTCAACACACAGCAGCAGTCTTATCGAACCATAAACATTAGACCTGCCATGGCTAGTTGTTTAAGGCTCCATAAGAGCGAAGAAATGATTCTACAGCACGATGTAAAAATGGAGGTGGAGGACTTATCAATTAATATGAATCAGTGTAATATGATCTATATTTACAGAAGCCTCCATACTGATGTATACAAATCATACCCATTCCTAGATGAGTGCCAATGATGCAATCATCTGAGCTTCTTTCTCGGATACTGTTTCGATGGGATGTTCCAGTCACCCTCATGGAGCTGCTCCGTCTATGATTTTCTGTGCCCAGTTCAAGGTCTGTCAGTATACACACACAACAAAAAGAGATTAAATATGCAGTGGGGGGAAAAAATAACTAAAATGCATTATCTAACATTTATTACAAGCGCTAAAATTCATGCCTTGTACTCAGCCAAGCCTACACAAACTACACAATGGTCTTCACTGCACACCTGCTCCTTTGAAGCCCAGGAAGCGGGAGATCTTGCTCTTACAGCGCTCCTGCTCCTCGCAGGTCAAAAGCTGATAGATAAACTGCCAGATCAGCTGCTTGGCAGGAGTGTCCAGCACAGGATAAACATCCACAATAAGTGTGTCCACATTCCTGGATTCCAGAGAGACATGGGAGGCAATTCAATGACAGTAAAGCAGCACTCCCTGTTTGCTGTCCCAATGTAAAGGCAAGTCATAAAGAAAATCCAAGAGAACCCACGCATGTTCATGTTCTGTACGTGTCTATTTGTGCCAGGAGCTGGAGTTATTTTTAAACACTTTGCACAGTAATCTCACCACAGTGAGACTGAAGAAATGTTCCACACCTTGGGAATGCTGTGCTTTGACATTTGTGGTGAAAAGAGCCTTTCTCTCAGTGAATGGAAATTAATTGTCTTCAGATTTTAAGTTGCTCTCAGAATTTGTTGGGGATTTACAAAATAATTAATTATCATATTTGACTGAAGCCAGAAGAACCAGGAAACCACATTTGCTCATATCTGAGAATACAAATTTTCTCAAAGGCAGGAGTCAAAAATTAAATCTACTAACATACACAGATCAGCCACAACATTAAAACATTACGAGCACTGGCAGGTAAAGTGCATAACACCAATAATTACAGTGGCTTGATCAACCCTGATCAACACCCTTAGCGTTTACAACCTGAAATTAAAATGGAAATGGGTTGATTACCAATCAATTTACACAACATGCAACCTTGAAAAAAGCAAAATATTTGTTATCATAAAAACAAATAAGAAAAAGAACAAATAAAAAAAGCCATTCAATACTTTGTAGAGCCACATTTTGCAAGAATTACAGCTGAAAGTCTCTTAGGATATGGCTCTTGAGCTTTCGGCCCATTTTTCAAAGCATAACTGGTCCAGCTCCTTCAAGAATTCCTCATCCTCAAGAATTTGCCAGTATTTAGCACCCTATCTCATTCCCTCAATTGTTTCCAGTTTCCTGGTCCCTGCTGATGAAAAGCATCCCCACAGCATGAGACTGTCACCCTTCTGGGGATGGTGTTCTTGGACAAATGAGAGTATTTCTGGCAAACACTTAACACGCTTTCTTATTTTTTTCTGTAAGCAGTGGCTTTTTTTTCTGCCCACTCTTCCATAAAGCCTCCTTAAGCTTCTTTCTCTATGGATCTTATCTAGACCTTATTTTAGGGCTTCATAGCAGAGTGGGTGAATACATATGCAAGTGCCACTTTCTATTTTTATTTAATAAATTTTTTTCATTGAACTTCTCCAATTTGGACTATTTTTTAAGTTTTAAGGCCAAATATAAGAAATATGCCAAGGGAGGATTCAAGGATGAATACTTTTACAAGCCAGTGTGTATGGCAATGACAGTATGTGCAGACTGACTGGTCCATGCACAAGCAATAAATCATGTATGGACAGGTACATAGCCGACCGACAACAAAGCCGTTAGCTATCTGCACTGTGTACTATGATTTTTAGCCACTTCCAGAGAAGAAGATTAATGTCTTCTTGAAGAGAAAAGGAAATATCCTAGGGATAAAGAAATAAAGAGCTGAAAGCTGAAAGCTACAAAAGACATGGATAAAGATAACTTGTTTAGAAGTGGGCAAGTAACAGTGCCTGAAGTGATTTTAAAAAGACTCGTTAAAATGCCATACAATTAAGTACTTATTTACCTTTTTTGCTTAGTCTGTACAGAGAACTCTTAGCCCTGGGTCTTTAGCACAGACCTTGCACCTTATATATCATTACAGTGGCACCTAGCAAAACGTGACATGTTTTTTAAGTCATATTTTTGAAGATGTGTTGGAAGCAGGAAAAATGAGCATGTGTAAGGATCTGGTTGACTTTGACAAGGGCCACACTGCAATGGCTAAATGACTACTGTAATGTCTACTTAGCACAAACTCCTAAAACTCTTCATGCTGGCTGTAATAGAAAATTGTCAGAACACACAGCACATTGCGGCTTGCTAGGAGCTGCCTATTTTGTTATTTGCTGATTGGTGTACATCTCCATAACACAGATTATGTTCTCATGGATCAAAATCAACAGCCTGAGAAATTACATACATAGTGCTGTGACCATATTAATAACAGCAGAAAAGTTTATCTGTGCTGTACTGCATTTAAAGTAAATGCAGTATGAGGGAGCAGAAGACAGTAACCTGTGATGAAAGAAGGTCTCGAGGGCCTTGCAGATGGTATATCTCTCTTGTGTGGTGAGGAGGTGCTCAAGCTGCTGACTGAAGGTGCGGCCGTGTACGCGGATGCTAGGAGGAAGGATCTCTGCTACCCACTGCAGCGAGCTGAGGGCAGGTGAGTGAGTGCAAGGAACTGTGGGAGTCTCCTCGGCTTCAGAGTCTGATGGAGAGTAGAGAACCGGCCCCTCCTCCACCACTAGTGTGGGATTGGCACCGCTTCCCTGCAGCATTGATACCACCTTCTCGTGGGAGCAATTCCTAGATAAACACCAAAATTGTGTTGGCTTGGGGTGATTTATAAAACTATAATTATTTTCAATGATTTTGAATTTAATTATTTATTATCCTAGTATAGGGCGGCACGGTGGCATAGTGGTTAGCACGTCCGCCTCACAGCAAGAAGGTCCTGGGTTCGATTCCCAGCTCGGGCGT